>JAHWFO010002284.1:702834-748260 GCA_023313115.1 Rhysida immarginata
CTCTCTCTCTCTCTCTCTCTCTCTCTCTCTCTCTCTCTCTCTCTCACTCTCTCTCTCTCTCTCGGCTGCGAACCAACTTGAAAAGGAACCCCTGATAGACCCAAAACAGAAAATTGAACTGTCACGGCAGATGTAATCTCTGTAGTATGTGAGAGGAGGACGGAGATTTTTTTTCTTATTTTTCTTTTTTTCTCCTTTCCGTCTTACGATCACCGACGCTGGGTATATATGCACTCATCCTATTAAAATCGCAGAACTCTGCATGTCAGTGCAGGAAATAATGTTATGGGTTCACTGCGGCTATTTGTCGTTGCAACATTTTCATTGGAGATTATATTGGGGCTGAGATTAAAGATAAACTGCAAAAATTTTCCGTTTTCGAGAGAGAAGCGTGTTGCCTCTTCTTTATCTGATCCGCTACGAGATGACTTTGAGAGCCTTCGGCTTCTGATTCCATCGATCCCCAATATTATACGGATTAAAGGTTCGCAAATCATTCGCTGCGTCTTTTACTCACTCATCTAAATATTGATATTTCGATTCGACATTAGAGCGACGACGGTTCTAGTGAAGGTTTTTTTTTTTTTTTTTTTGTTTTTTTTTTTTACAAAATTCTAACAACCAAGGGGAAAAAATTTTAAATGTGTTCTTCGGTAACAGTTAAATAAAAAAACGAGTTTTGCATGAACTCGAGGAAGACAATCTGACAAACTTTTCTATTAAAACATACACAGATAAAAAAAATTTCTGATTTTTAAATCCAAAATCTATTATGTCTGTTTCTTTTTTCAGCTAAAACCTAATGAAATATTTCTCTATTATCGCGGACTTGACGAGTACACAATGATTAAAAATGTCAACATGCACATTTGGATTATATGGCTTATTGAATTTACATTTAATTAAAATACACGACGCAAGTTGGTTTACAATTTCAAATCCTCCGCTTGTGATTCAAATCAACTTGGTTGTCATTTCAATCTTCTTTCAATTACCAAAACCTGTAACTATTTTTGGCTCTCTCTCTGGGCCATGAACTGTAGCCATTGATTATCGACATCTATTAAACATTTAATCACATTATTTTGGATAATATTTATAAGAGAAAAGAACGAGACACAGAAACCCTGGAATACAATAGATAATATAATATATAATATTAGAAATGAAAAAATAAATACAATACTAATTAAAAATTAACAAAATAATTAATAAAAACGATTACAATCAAAGTAAGACTAGAAATATAAAAACAAAATAAAAAGCTGACGTTTCGGATAGAGACTATCCTTTATCAAAGCAAAAAAAGGATAAAAAGGATAATTCTCTAAAAGCAATTAGAATATTAGAGATTTATCCTGAAGTTATGATTAGATTTTGTTAATTTTTAATTAGTATTGTATTTATTTTTTCATTTCTAATATTATATATTATATTATCTATCACATTATTTTCCAATGAATGTTTCGGAATTTTCATCTACTGGTGGGAAAATAGTAAGAACGTGAATTAAATAGAGCTGAATGACCGATCTGTATTAGCGACATTCAGTCTTGTCATTTTAACTAGCTGAAAGAGGATATTATGAATAGTGTCGCCTCTACAAACAAAAACCTGTTAAAGAGCAAATCAAAATTCTAAGAATATTGTTCGATTCTCAACTGACCTTTTATGGCCACTATCTATTCTATTCTATTCAAAGAAAACTCTGAACAACGAGAAAAATGAGTATAATTATACAACCTCTGACAATTAAGTTCGGTGAATGACGTCACACCCTAATTTGTGCGAGCTTTACGCGAGTAACAATGCATGTGAATACAAGCCCAGTCATTGTTTAAGCAAGTTCAGACAGGTCACGTTTGTGCGTGCAATGGTTTAGCAGATGCTCGTTTCTTCAGTTGAAGGTGTAGCGTGCGCACGTAACTGTGGATAATGGATCAAAGAGGAACACTGCCGTAATCGTCCAACAGTTTCTGGCCAACAAAGGGGTCGTATCCATAGCTCATCCACCTTATTCACCAGACTTGGCACCGGCAGAATTTTTCTTGTTCCCACGCCTGAAACGGGCCTTAAAGGGACACAGATTTGCGGACATTCAAGCAAATGTGACACGTGAACTTAAAGCCATCCCTAAGGAGCTTCCAGGACTTATACACCCGATCCCAAAAGTGTATTGCCTTCCAGGGTGATTATTTCGAAGGACAATAAAGTAAATGTGGCTCTATCTGTTTTGCATTTTCTTGTGTGAACTCATTCACCGAACTTAATTGTCAGAGGTTGTACATAAGAAGATCTAACATATACGGTTTATTAAAGTTCTTAAACATTCTTATGCTATTAGCACAGTAGAGACAACCAACCGTTTTTCCATAAAAGTTTCTTTAATCCGCATGCATGTACATTTCAGTCGCTACGCGACCTTCTTTTTTAAATTCACAATGGAAATAGAGAATGACCCGAAACTAACTTTCCTCAACCTCTTGATAAGTAGGAATAACAATAGACTCTCCTTCGGGATTTATAGCAAGCTACCTTTCTCCCAGCCTATATTAACAGTTCCTCAAACCACTGTTTTACAAAAAAAACTAGCAGCTTTTCAGAAAATGATTGGAAAGGCGCATGCATTACCTTTGGCAAACCAACAAAAAAGAAGATGAAATACAGAGGATAAGGGAGTTCACGATTGAAAATGGATATCGCCCTGATTTAGTGGACAACTTAATGAAAAAACAGAAGAGACGCAACGCCACACGAGACGCCACAATGTTGGAGCCAGAGAGGGAAAAAACCCAAGTACTTGGTACTCTCATACAACAGGCCTCTTGTTAGGGGGTTCGATAAGATTGCTAAAAAGTTTGGGCTCAAAATCATCTATAAGAATCCACACACGCTGAAAAGACTGCTTGGATCCCAAAAAGTTACGATTCCACAAGAACACAGGTCTGGTATTTACGAATTGAAGTGTGGTACGTGCCCACCCGTCTATATTGGCCAGTCGCGGAGGAGGATTTCTACCCGGATTAAGGAGCACTATCAGCACATCAGGAACCACAGACCTGAATGTTCTAGATCTGTCCAACACATCATAACGACTGGCCATGCTGCAAAACATGATAACTATCGTATTTTGCACAAGGTCAGTGATTGGAGACAGCTAACCTTCCTAGAAACCCTTGAAATTATCAAAAAACGGATTTGTGAGCTCTTAAACTCTGATCGAGGACCCATGGACCTCTTGGATTGGTCGACCTTCTTAGAGGTTATTAAATAATTTCAAAAATTTCTCCCATTGGCTCTCAACTTATTCTGTTTATTGCAATTTTCTCCCATTAGCTTGTAAACTTATTGAAAATCATTCAAGCTGAAAGAAGGTCGCGTAGCGACTGAAATTTACATGCATGCGGATTAAAGAAACTTTTTTAGAAAAGCGGTTGGTTGTCTCTACTGTGTTAATAGTCATTACATCCACATACTTAGGTAATTTACACTTTATATTTAATGTTCTTATGCTATAGTAAAAAATTCTTTACAAGTAATGTGCAAGAATGCTAACAATACAAGGTTAATTTGAGATTGAGGATAATGAGGACAAGGGTTTACGGACAGTCTTTAGAACAGTTATTGGAAAAACATACTTCGATATGTTGAAACAATTTTTTGAGTCACAGTTAGTGTCTGATGGAATAATGGATTCTATTGTGTTCTAATAAAATGGGACAGTACCCCATTTACCGTGCTCTATTGTTTCAACTGTATTGTTCATGACTACCTGAATCACGATTTTTCTCGACCGTGACTTCTTTTTTCACTCCTTTACATATCTAAATATCATTTAGACATATGGACCCATTAACTCCATCTAACTCCCACGAATTTAACTCAGACTCCAGTGGGCCAATCGAAACTAATCTAAATAGTGAAGTAGGAACTGATCGTATACGCTGCTCTGTCAAAAAACGTAGAAAATATGAAGTGGACAAATGGACAGACGGACATAGTAAAATCAATAAAGCCAACCCTCCTATAATGCGACTCATTTCTAACGCGTTATAAGAATCTCAATATTAATAAAGAAAAATCATATTAATTCGTAACACGTTATATGGAAACCGTGTATCGTTTTATATGGAAATCGCATTATGAGAGACTAATGCCTATAAAAAAAAACATAGTTCACACTTGTAGAAAACAGAATTGTAGAAAACCTTCATACTATAAAAAAGTTTTGTGTTCACATTTGAAGATTTTCTAAAAGTAGAACCAAGATAGCGACTTTTCGACAACTTAAACATAGAACTTGACTTCAGCATAATGTTACAAATCCGGTATCCGGACAAGTTGCCACCCGGACAACTGCCACCCGGATAACTGCCACCTAGGACAATTGCCACCCAAAATGCTCCAGACAAGAGCTCTAATTTAATTAGAATGTTTTACTTTAGATTTTGAACGAAGTTTTAAACTGAAAACTTGAAATTTCAAATTACAATGCAAAATGTGAAAAATAAAATTCTTTCACGTAGAGGGTAATAGAGAGATTTAGTGATGAAAATGTTGAGGTAAATATAAATAAAGAAAATATTAATAAAGAAAATAAAATCTTCGGGGGGGGGGGGGCGGTGACAAAATGTGCTTATGTTGAGCTGAATTTTTCATTAAACTCCACTCCTCGTTTTCAATTGTAAACATAAAATTATACCATATAAGTTAACTCCACGAAGGAAGGCGATTGTCCTAGGTGGCAGTTGTCCTAGAACCTACAAGCCCAACTCCCGTCCTTTGCCTTTTCAACAATTCCAGTTTTCCTCGAGAACAAAAATGGTTGCCAAGAAGTGGCTAAAGTGGTCGGAGGCAGAGATAAAGGTGCTCCTTAACATTTAGAATTCAGACAAAGTCTCCCGTTTAGAGGCTACTAATGGTAGCCTACCATCTTAATAGACCAGGTCAGACAATTATAATTGCGCAGTTTTATTTACTCTCATCTGGTAAAACGTCACCTAATTTTCAGAAAATTTCGTTTCTGAATTTACAGAAGAAATCATTGATAACTGAAACAGGAAAATTGCGATGCATGTGCATGAAAAAAATAGGGGAATTCGCTATTATTTCAACTTAAAAGTGCAGTAGGAAAATTCATATTATAGGGAGACAGCTTACAATTAATCTAATTAAGCTGTACATCGTAATACAGAAGCCATATTACATGAATATTGTCGCAATTTTTGTTCCGCTTTATATGGAAACCGCGTTGTGAGAATATCGCGTTATAGGAGGTTTGACAGTAATGGCAACTGGCATCGATTTCTGAACATGCAAACTACAGTACCACTTCTATCGTAACAGAATCTATAAACTGAACTAATGACGTGCTCACGGGAAAATTCCGAGAACGTACTAACTTCATTGCCTATAATCATATTTACTTCAAAATTTGAAAATAACTGTTTGCTTTTGCCAAAAAATTAACTTTGGCAAATTTGAATATTTAAATATAATTACACCCATGAATAAAATTATCTGGAATGATTTAGGTAAATGAAGTTTTAATTGGTAGATACTCTGCAAATGCGGCGTTTCCTGGAGTTTAATGAGAGAATTTAAAAAAGTTTGTTCGATACGGCTATATATATCGTTTTGGAGGGAGGCAACTTGTAACTTGCTAAATCATCTTGTGTGTGAATACCTAACATATGGTATTTATTTTCATTTACACAAAACTTCTCTAAACCAGAAATTGTTTTCCCTTTCCCCCTCCCGTTCTTCCCTCCAAAATGACTGTAATTATCGGAATCTCGTAAGACTTCATAATTAATGTAACAATCTTTTTATTTTTTTTTTCTTTCTCCTACCTCCTGGAGACCGAGTCTCCTTTTCTCGCCCCTTTTCTTAATTTAATTCCGAAATTCCTTTTAATTGGAAAACGTCCGTGGGAAGGAGGAAAGGGAGACAAGAGAAGGAGACGGCGACGGCGACGGGTGCTGTTTGGTCAGAAAATGGGGAGGGCGTGGGCGGAGTCGCTCCTTCCACGCGAAACACAACAAATGCCAACAAACCGTTCGCAACGCCTACAAAATTGAAGACGAAACAAAACGAAAAGGTTGCAAAAGTTTGTTTTTTCTCCCCCCCTATTCTTTCGTTCATCCAGAAATATTTCTCCCGCCCTTCTTGAATTTCCCACACGCGAGCTCCGTGCGTAATTGCCAACTTTTGCGGTAAATTTGTTTTCGATCTTTGTAACAAAGTTTTTTTTTAATTTTTTTTTCTTTAACAAAATTTTCTTGAGAACGGAAGAAGTTTTATGAAAAAGTTAATTAGTTTGTTTTGTTTCGGTTCGAGATAATTCGCTCCTTATTTGCTGCTGCATTTTGGCGAAAACATAATTTAAATTATTTATTTAACGACGCCTTGAATAAATTTTGAAATGCTACATTAAATCCTCTTAGAAGAGAAGAATATTTTCCATGATTGCTACCGATGCAACCTCAGCCCATGTGTTCGTCTGTCTGTGTATTGAGCCCATGGATTTATTCTATTGATGATGTTTATTTGTTTGTATGTTAAGAACGATACTTATCGGTTCGTGAAACTCCTATCTGGATGCAGACCTTTTGCCAATAAGAAACTTTTTTTCCGTTGGCAGTAATGTTAGAAAGCTTATTTTAGAAAAGACCGAAAAATTGTTATCTGTTGATGTTGCAGGTCTTCAAACGAAAAATTGAAATATCCGTCTTCTACACACGTTTACTTGCAAGAGGCACCATTAGCTAGTATTTATCAAAATTCGATCCGTATGAAACTAAGAAATTTTAACCTTATTGGAGTTGTACTCTCATAATTCATTACACCTCTACATAACCACAGGCACAATTCGCAACGAAAGGACAGTTTGCGCAAAGTATTGGCCAATTTCTTGTATAATAGCTGAACTGCTGCTACGATCTTCCGCTTTAAGTGTTGCAGATCGGTTGGCGTTGACCATACACCGCATTCTAGATGAAGCCCCAGATAAAAGCCCGGAAAGAACGGTGAATTTGTTATCCATGGAATGGAATTACCTCAGACATAATCTTGGTTGTTGAAAGTAGCATTCAGAAAATCAGGCATTTCAAGAGCGTAATGCGACGGGGCTCCATCTTGTTGGGAAATGATCCCGTCAATGTCATTGTCTTCCGCGTGCTGGATAAAAGTTCTGGAGTATGTCAATATAATTGTTCCAGCCCGATGGTTTGCTCCATGAAAAAAATGGTCCGTACACTTTATGAATAAACGTCACACCAAATATTAACCAAAAGTGCATTTGCTCTTTCCAACTTGCAAGACGTGGAAGATCGTAGCAGCAGCTAAACGCATCACATCATGTTATCCTTATTCTTAATTGAGCGTTAGGATACAGAAAAGTCCCTTTGCCACTTATTTCTCCTGGGGAATATTGCGCTTACCTCCTGGGGAATATGGCTTCTCTAAGTAGATGGTGAGCGGTTTCTTCCTCCAAATTGCACTTCTTACACAATTGTTTTTCTTCATAGATAGCCATTCTGTGAAGGTGGTTCATAAATTATTAATGGCCTATCAAAAAGCATTATTCTACTTCTGGTAAGTTGCAGAATTTGGGAAGTTAACTTCATGAAAGGTACATTAACCATGAGCCTTGTATGTTTTTGATTGGTGGTCTGTTTCTACCTTTTAATAATCTCCTTAAGCATTAAATCTTTTATTTCCCTTGTTACGGTTTTCGTACAGAAAGATTCTGGGTCTAAAGGTATAGTTTTCGTTTTCTTCTATACCCTTATGTCCTGGCACCCATGCAAGGGCTATGCTGTTATGAAGAGCCAGTTTTGTAAAAGTTTTCGACATTCAATATTGATTTTATTGTCGTTGACTTGATAGCTCGGTTTTGCTGAATATATAAATTCTCTTGCCTGAGTAAGATCTTTTATGACATTCTAGTAGACAGTACACTATGGCAATCACTTCAGCCTGGAATACAGGTGCAAAAAGACTACGAAATTTCAGTCCTGGGGCTTTTGGCAAATACTCTTGCTCCCGCTTGACCGCTTGGAGCCATATGTATGCCCTACCATGTCTCCATTTGAGATCCAGCAATTACATTGTAAATTGCGATATTTGGCGTAAATTGCCTTTTTGTTGCTTGCTGTGTCTTGCACGCAGTGGTAGTCCTGCAGAGATGTAACGAATTAGGAGGCTAAAATTCCCTTGTTATCTGCATATTTAATATCTCTTAGCAATAAGCTGGATCGAGTGCTTCAATATTTCTTGCATTTTGATTATTCTCGAACGGAACACCTTTATTTCCTTCTGGATGGGCAGAGTATACGTCTCCAATGGATTGCTGTTGGTATTTATGGTTACTACATAACATAATTAACATCTCTTGAATAAACATGGAATTTAGAATTCATAAGAAATCTTTCTCTACGCAAGTATTATTGTATAGTTAGTTTATTCTCAACTGGAGTTATACGGTTTCTTGGCGCATTTAATACCCAGCCCCGAGACTTTTCATTTATTTATGTGTGATTTTAACGTTTGTGTTTTAAGAATCGAATTTTTTCTTTATATCTCATTAACACCAAGAACTAATAACTATTAATTCTAATGAGGGGACTTTGTGTGCGTTTTACGTGCAGAAGGGTTCTTGTTCGTTTAAAAAATGCGGGTCTTATTCGATCGTGAAAGGCTGCCAATGTTGCGAAAGAATCTGTAATTAATCTCCCCCGAGAGATCGTATTTATCGCCTATACACGGTCATTTCTTCCGCTTAATAATTTTGTCACCGTGAGCGCTTTAGTAGACAGGAAGGAGAGAGAGAGAGAGAGAGAGAGAGAGAGAGGCTTGAATAGAAAAATCATAGATTTGAGTAAAAAAAAAATTATAATTTTTATAGTCAACTTATCATTCCAATTCCTTCCCATTTGATAACAACATCATTCTGCTTCACTTGTTTTTATAGCAAGAAAAGCTCTCTTTTTCGCCCTCCCTCCTCTCCTCGTAGTAGGCCTCAGGTATTCAAAGACGAGTAAATGAAGCGTGGCCCTTAGGCCCTCCTCTTCTTTTTACCCCTTTTCCTTCGCTAGTCGTCTTTCTCTTTTTCTTTTTCCCCTCTTCTCTTTTTTTATGCTTACTGAGTTTCATTGTAGCGTCGCACAGAAATCATTAAAGTTGGGCGAGGATTTTACGCGTCGTGACCGCCGACTTCCAAAATGTCAAGGCGGAGAAATTGGACCTAAACGCTCCCGTCCAAGATTACATTTGCAAAAGGGAGGGAAGAAGATCCACGAACTGTCTGGAGAAATAGTCGTCGACTTCAACTCTTGCTCCTTCGTTCGTTCGTTCCTTCCTTCGTCGGCTCCCTCCGTCTCTTAACTCGATAGGCCGAGACCCGACTGTCGTCCTCATCTTCAGGCTCACGTTCCAAAAAGTTTTGAAATGTTGTTACACGTTTGCAAAAGAAGAGAACGAATAAAAAGAAATTCGTAACATTGTACTCTTTGCAACATTTAAATAAGACAAAAACGTTGACGAGAGCGAAATTGATAGGGTTGCATCTAATTATTAATATTTTTAGAATATTGGGCATGTGCCTTAATAAACTCAATAACGCGGTTTGTGAGGATAATGTGCAGCCTACATTTCTTTTCACAGAGTGTGAACTTGCTGAATTTTCATGCAAATTGAATTTCTGAATACAAATTGGGGAGGCCGTGACCTGGTGGGCTTTCACTAAAACACAACTGTGAGGTTAAGCAACATCAGGCACGGCTAGTCACTAGATGGGCGACCATCAGTAACAGACAATCTTGAACTCCCCGGCTGCTGCGACCATCATACAGCAGTCGTCAATCCAGGTCCATCCAGGGACCCAACTCGTCGGCCTCTGGCTATACAGGCCCTGGATGGACGTATTGGTTCCCAATAAATTAAAAAAAAATCGAATACACATTCAAGATTTCAGAAAGGAACTTCAAAACTTCAACAATGCCCGAACGTCACTGAAATCTAGCCCGAACTTATAGACAGTTCTTATGGTTATGCATGGCCTGAAGAAATGGCATAAAGCAGCAGAAATAAGATTGAAAATACTTGAGACTGGTAAGTCTAACAGAAACAGATATCTTGTATTTGGCTGATCTGACAAAGATGAATCCATAGAAGGTTCTCCGTAACTGAGCATTCGTCAAACTTCACAAAGTAAAAGCAAGGCACCAAAAATGTGCTAGTTACATTATATACAAATATAAATCATCCCAAAATATATATTTTCCACGAAGTGCTTTTAACGTCTAGGTAAATGATGCATAGAAATGTGCGGCTTGGAAAAAGCAATAGGTGCTTGGGTAATGTCCCAAGAATATGCTGGAAGAATAAGCGAGAACTTTCAGGGAGTTCTTAATCTTGAGCAGCCCAGGTTCCTTCTCTTGTTACAGGTCACCTTTCCTCATGAGTTCATTCGATTTACTTTCGAAAAGTACCCAAACTCCTCTCTTATTCACCTTACCAGGTTGATGCAAGTGCAGGAAAATGCAGGTAATCCCCAACTACTCCCGCATGGCTACACTTGATTCGTTCGAACCGAATAACACAACTGATGATTTGATATGGCATCGGGTGCACAGTGGTGTTGTTCCTTACAGCACTTGCGTAAGGAAATAGGTTTCTTTTCCACTTCCATCTTGGCTGGCGCTTACTCTTTGCCCTTTGACGGCTAATTGGCACTAACTCGAGCCGCGAACCGGGTCCATAACTTGCATTTTCCTGTTATTTCATTAAAAAGTCGATAAGAGTGGAGGAAAACCAGTAGCTATGCACTCTTTTAATTTTCTAGTTTCTGTAAATTTGCTTGGATTTTTTTTCTATGCAAAGCTTAGCTACAAGAATTTGACATTTTTACGACTTCATTACCGTTCCCATGGAAACCAGCTAAAGAAACAAATGTAAATGTAGAGGTTTACATTTCCTTAAAATGTACCAGTTTTCATTTTATGGTCAATAGAGCTAAAAGAAACATTTTAAACCAATTTTAATAATGTTCTTATTCTCGTATTATACTATTTTGAAAACATGCTAGAGATTCCTTGCAACTGGAATCTGTTGCTAACTGACATAAATATAAAAAAATAGATTTCAATAATAAATAAAGAGAGCAATAAAATCCGTGGATTTATAACTTGCTAACTGAAATTGCAGCTTGTGTATGAAAATCATTGAAAGGACCATCTATTGAAAGACCACTGAAATGATGGAATGTTTTGCAAAGCAGTATTTAATTTTGAAATTACACAGAAATATACAGGGTGTTTCAAAATTACACCACGAAACTTGGCAAAACGTTAGAGGGGATCAATTTGAACATCTTTTGTTAATAACGTTTTATTCTAAAATGATTCTGCAGTCAATTGCAGTACGTGGATTCAATTAATTAACATGAACGGAAACACTGTTAACCTTTAACACGTTTATTCACATCATTACAAAGAACATTAATTAGGCAAGTCAGTAATGTCTTATTACTACATAATGTGCTCGAAATGTCGACCACCTGTTTCAGTGCAAGTCTCACATCGTCGTAACATGGAACGGTTGATGCGCTGAAACACTCCAGGCATCTCGTTTACCATCGCTGCAACAGCCACCACACGTGCCAGAAGATCTTCCTGTGATTCAACAGGAGTTTCATACACCAAACTTTTCATATGTCCCCAGAGGAAGTAGTCCAGACATGTGAGGTCAGGTGACCTGGGTGGCCAGTTAATAGGACCTCCACGACCGATCCATTTGTTTGGAAATCTTGCATCAAGGTAATCACGTCCTTGCATCCCGGGAGAAATGGGGTGGTGCCCCATCATGCTGGTACCACATGTCTCGGTGAACTCTCAGTGGATGTCTTCCAAGAGTTCTGGTAACACATGCTGAAGAAACATTTTGTACGTATGCCCAGTTTAGGAAGCGGGCATGATGTATGGGCCAATCAATTTTTCATGCACAATTCCACACCAAACGTTAATACTGTAGCGCTGTTGATATGCACGGAGAAAACGTGCGTGTAGATTCTCATGGGCCCACAGGTGTGCATTGTGTGAATTAAACATTCCCTCTCGTGTAAATATGGCTTCATCTGTGAATAATATACGTGATGTGAATGGAGGGTCCGTGTGATTTTGTGCTAAATACCATGTTGCAAATGCTTCATGAAGAGGGTAGTCAGTTATCTTCAATGATTGGACCTTTTGCCGGTGGAATGGATACAGCAAATTCTCGTGCACAACTCTCCAAACATAAGTGTGGTTCACACCCAAGTTGTGCGCTACTGCACGTACACTTGTTGTTGGGTTATCAGCAAATTGTTGCAGAATCTCGTCCTGCAGCGCTACGTTCCTGTTACGTGGTCGTCCTGCGTTGCCCATGTTCCTGGAGAAAGATCCTGTTTCGCGAATGTCTGATAGTGAGGCACACGTCTAGTGGGGTATCTTTCCTGGTACAGCCTAACTGCAGCTCTCCCATTCCCATTGGCTGCTCCATGCACGAAATGCATGTCAGTCAATTTTTCATTTGAGTACGTCTGCATGCTGTGCTTGCAATGGTTCTAATTGACAACTAAAATTTACAATTGCTTTCTGTACTAACCATGTGTCTAATTGCATACTACTGTATGGATTTAAAGGAATGAACCATTATTCTGTGGTGGGTAAATTAATGTTATGGGACTGCCTTTTTGCTAATGGGACTCCGAATAAGCAGGATGAAACAGTGGAATCTTTGTACTGTAACTGACTGCACAGTCATTTTAGAATAAAACGTTATTAACAAAAGATGTTCACATTGATCCCCTCTAACGTTTTACCAAGTTTGGTAATGCAATTTTGAAACACCCTGTATTTTGTGAGTAAAAAAGTAAAAAAAGTTTCGATTAAACTTTCCATATTTTTTCAGAACTGCTGGCAATCAGACATGCGGATGATTATCATGCTTCTTTTAAGTTGACGCTTATGGTATCCAGCATGTTGCTAATTATGAATGTCCTTAAATATGATTATTCAGAATGTCTCAGATGTGTTAAAAATTAGAAAATCCATGCAGTGCAATTGCCGAACCAGTAGCATTCTACACAGATATCATAGGGCAAAGTAAACACTAATAGTTTAAACAGGTGGTGGCCTTACAGTATAACAGAGGGACATCAGGAGTTTCAACTAGTTTCGCCATTTATTCCCGGCTTTGTCAAGGATATATACAGCAAGAGGCATGCAAGCCTTTATATACAGAACAGTGGTACAAATTATGCATATACATGAACCACTAATAGGATATGTAATAAATGGGATGCGATATAAATTGGTAGCCATACGCATGTTGTTCTTCTGACGAACGTCAAATGTCTTAGTAACTCAACTTCGGTATCATTCTGCATAAAATGTTCAAATAATCTTTGCTTCCCTGTTGGCCGAGCCATATTTTTAATGACTCGTCATCATAATAAAAAATCTAGCAGAACCATTAGAGAGATGACTTGAACTATTCCTTCTTTGTTTACACATGGGTTGCCATGCATATACTTTACCCTTCCCGAAACTTCTTCCACTGGTCCATGTAGAAGCCATCATTCTAGACACTGCAAGAATTTCATTTTTTACCTATCAAGAGATATAAGAAAGAGGATTGTAAGCGCTTATATTTGGATTATCAGATACAAAGTTAATAGGATCATTTGTAAAAACGTACGAATGTTTAGAGCATGATAGAGCATGATATCTTCCTTCATTTGTGCTGAAATATTTCATCTATAAAACTATGGACATTCTGGCCTGCATTATCTCTTGATTTTTCTGTTTCTTCTAGCTGCCGGGCAACAAGCATCTTAATGCAAGAAATTCAAAGCAGTTGCTCGGCAATCATAAGCCCGAATCCGTTAAAACTATGGAATAAATAAAAAACCGCCGCCGATAGCTTTCTCAAAGAGACGGTTAGAGCTAGACGCTTTCAACATAGTTAAAATTACACAGTACTAAAGAAAAAGCTGGCAACTTGTAGATAATGCTTCCATAATTTGGTAACTACGATGTTGAAAAGGGAGTTTTTCCCCTCTTTCTTTTTCTAATTCGTAATTAAGAGTTAAGAGTCCATCCTTATCTGTTTCTTTTCCTAAGTAATACGCGCACATTTTTACTTAAATTTTTAATTTGTAATAAAAGAGGCAGCTTCACTGCAATATCAGATCTTGATTCAAAGCGTCGGTATGCGCGATTGAAGGCAACTTATTCTTTCAGTTTGGACTAATACTGTTTTTGTCGAAGTTGTCCGTGTTGTCGAAGTTGGTTGTCCGTGAAGTTATACAGTTCGAAAAGAACTTTGTTCTCGTGAAAATTTTTTCTTTATACTTCAAATTTAAAACGGAATTCTAAGAGAAAATTACTTTGACATAGTGACTGGGAATTTTTTAAAGAAACAGTTAATTGTATCCTTAAATACAGCGTATTTTTTATTTTCTTTTTAATTACATTTATTTTTATTTTTCAAATATTACAATACACCATTTATGAACATAGCTTGATACTATTCTTTAAAAATACCATCGAAAATTTTTTTTGAGAGATTTAACTTTTTTCCCGTGCTCCACTCGTTTCTCCTCCTTCGATGTCAGAATCCTTAGTGAAATCAGCCATCATTGCCATTCGTTTTGAACAGAATCAGAATTAATGAAGTAGATAATTGAATGGCAATGACTGTTCGATATGGTTTGTAGACTTTTAAATGGCTTCAATGAATTTTCATATTTCAGTAGTTTTCATCATTTGGTGATCATTCGTGGTTACACGTAATGAGAAAGAGAATTATCAATTCATTTTCCATAATTAAAGGTGAATTCTCTGTCCTCATTCAGTGGGTATAAATTTGAATTTTTTTTTGTTCGTACAAGGGCCCTTTATCTCTATACGAATTTTCTATCGTGAAATGTTTTCCACCTTAATTTGAACTTTTGTGGACTACTATTGGAAAATTTTGCTAATTTCCGAAAGTGCACGAAAAGCTATAATCAATTTTAAATTATCATAAAGCACAGTCTAAAAAGATAGAAACGCTTTCAATTTATTCAATTGCTAAAGTTTATAATTTTTATACATAAAATTTTTTGAGATGAATTCAGAGGTTTTAAGGGCGCTTATATAGTGTGTCCAGTAGAACCATTCATTCACTTTGTGCAAAGAACAACCCATCTTTGAAATATTTCAAACCATTTGTAATTACGTTTTTATTATGGATGCATTAAAATACACTATTTACTACTTTGGAAATTTTTAGGCAATATCGTTTCATCCTTACTTTTTCCTCCTGAAGATTGATGAGACCTAATGAGATCTAATTGCCCACTTGTAAAGTATCATTTATTTAATCTGAATACATCGACAAAAACAGTATTAGTCCAAATTGAAAGAATAAATTGCCATCAATCGCGCATACCGACGCTTTGAATCAAGATCTGATATTGCAGTGAAGCTGCCTCTTTTATTACAAATTAAAAATTTAAGTAAAAATGTGCGCGTATTACTTAAGAGAAGAAACAGATATGGATGGACATTCCACTTGTCCACAATCGAGTTTTTCTGTCATCTATGCAAACATGGAACATCGATAATTTCCAATTTTTATTTCCACTTTTTATTGCCAATCAATAATAATTTTTTTTTTGTAAATTATCATTTATATAAGTATGAAGTGCCGTTAGACCTTATAAGCTAAGTAAAATAGGCCATGCCCATTAAAATTGTTTTAGTGTTCTGCATTTCATTTAAATTAACAAGCAGCAAAATTGATATAGAATTTTATTAGATACTTAAAGTTACTTGAATTTTTGTCAAACATAAAGAAACAGGACAGCTTCTCTACAATTGATGGTAATTTATTCTTTCAATTTGAATAATAAAGTATTACTTTTAAGGATTCATTTAGACTAATTAGATGATCGATGCTCTACATTTTTTTTTTTAATTGGAATTTGTCTATCTTTAAAAGGAATGAAATGGCATTAGATAAAGGAGATGAGAATAATAACATACACTACCCTTCAATAATGGATTGGATAGTGCACAGATACTGGAAATTACGTCTACCTAGTGATTTATTTAATATCTTGTTGGATCTCCGCATGCTAAAATTACATCTATCCTTCTGGGATATTTTCTACAAGGCTCCGATAAACAGCTTCCAGTATTTGGGTCCATACTTTCTGCAAGGACCTAGTTATGTCAGCAGTGGATTTCGGACGTGGCTCCCTCATTCGACGTTCCCACTCTTCTAACAAATGTTCGATTTGGTTATGGTTAGGGCTCTGTGCGGGTCACGGAAGGCGATTGACGTTCATGTGTGCCATGCTCAACGGAAGGAGAAATATGTCTAGTCCATTTTCATCCTGAAAGTAACAATTCTTGTTACCAAAAAATCTCATAGCGTAGGAAGCACCCGATTGTCCAAAAACGTCCTTGTAGGCTTCAGCGTTCAAATTTTTTTTCAACCACAAATAAGGGTCTCAAGCCGTGTCATGAAAAAAATCCCCAAACCAACAGCAAACTTCACGGTTGAAACGATGCACGACCATCAGATTAATACATCACAAAATACTTTTCCACTCTTCGATAGTTTAATGTTGGCGTTCCAATACTGTTGAATGGTGTCTTGTTTGGCTTGTGTGCGGCTACACATCCATGACTGCCGAGTGCATGCAGTTGCTTCCGCAAAGTGTTGTAATGCACACGACCCCTGTTGGAACTCCTTGATGTGGTTTCTTGCGGTTGTTATGAACGTCGCATTTCAATACCCGTCGATCGCGCTCAGCGAATTTTGGGGATTGTCCGACGTGGGGCATGCGTGTTTCGATGCCTGCCGTGTCCTATTTCTTGACGTTATCACCAATAGTAGAATTTAGCTGTAATAATTTTCTGTATTAATTTCAAAAAGTAGACATGTCCGCAATGTGGCATCCGATTATTACTTCTTTCTAAAAGTCACTAATTTCCCTTTATTCTCCACCTAAGAAAACGTTATATGAGCAATTACCACACCAACACTATAAAATCACATCAGCTGTGATGTGCGAGCAGGGGTTCCAACGTGAATGAAAGGGTACTTCCTGGCTATCCTATATTTGTTTTCATAAAATTTTGTATTATCAAAATCGATAAATTATCCACCATGAAATTCAAATATTTTTACATAGGTTCGCGATTCGTTTCATAATTGGCTAAGGGCCCATTTTGCTAAAATCTACAGTTTTTAAAATTTATTGTACTCGCGAAACAAACTTTACTTAGTGTGGTATGAATATTAAGTAGAGATTACTTGAAAGCGTTTATTATACAGGGAGGCCGTTCGCTCTCTATCACTTTCCTTCAAACCGATTTCTTGTTTATCTGCTGTCATAAAACGTTGAGCCTGAAACGACCAAACAAACAGCCTTTCAGTTACTGTTGACAATTCGGGTGCTTTTCGATTAGAATTCTCGTCGAAAAATCCGAACGACCTTTTGGTAACCGTTGACTGACGACGTCAAGTGGCGAAGTCGTGACAATTGGCCGATGCCTCTGTCGTAGATTATTTATTGCACGCGCCAATTGTTGGCCGAAAATAATAGCCAATATGCGATTGGGTACAATTTCAGATCCCGTAATAATACTCCCCGTCGGGCGTTACGGGCAACTAGAAGCAGAGCCCGCCCTACCCACAACCCCTCCTGACCTCAATGTCACATCCTTAATAATAGCTGACAAATTTGCCGAATCAAAGCGCCATCAAGCGGCGATGAAACTATTGTCCTCGGCGATATTGAGTGGAGGAGGCGACGTATGCAGCCGCATCAACGACCCCCGGACAAGGGGGAAGTCTTCATATCTGCCAAAACAACTTATCCCCCTCTCCCTCCTGTTTCTCTCTAACTTGACATAAAAACACAGCAATCATAGTTTAAAATACAGAAATGGATTTCACGATTGTTTACTTGATTCGTTATGTCCCCCCCCCAATAAATGACAACATGCATGAATCTTACGACGAAAGCCAATTTTTAAATTTTCCATTGAGATTTTCACAATTTTATTCAGATTATTATCAACGTAGAGTAAAGCGCATTAAATATGGATTTCAGAAAGCTCATAAATTTTTCATAGGTTTTTCCTCGTTTTTAACTTTTCATCATAATTCGCGTGAAGCTATTGAGATTCAGGATTGATTTAGGTTTCGCGTAAATGCAATGGAGTGAAGCTCCTGAATAGAATGATTTACTTCATCACTTGATTCGGCTTATGGCCTCCAACGACTCGTTCAATCGATGTGATTTTCACAGAGATGTAGGAGAGCCATCTGGAAACGGTAACTTGTCCTGGTTTCTTTAATATGAACAGAAAACAAACCCCTATGACAGGTAGAGTTATAAGTTTCATTATCTAGCTTTTAAACATCTAAAATTGTTATGTGGATCGTTTCAATCATTTTTGGAAGTATTTCTTAAGAAATTTTATCTGTTTAATCTTTTACGCATTTTCAAAACTCATTAACAAAACGTTGAATTTTAGTAGGTTACTGCTGGCTAAATAGCGAGCTAAAATGTAAATATGGTTCCTGTATAAAGGTTCAAACTACATCAACAAGAAATTTAAGCTATATGTTAAATATCCTATTAAATTAAAATTAAGTTATCTACGTCATTAGTATTTTGATAAAATTTTTATGTCCTTTCTTTTCAATGTCCTTTTATTGGGAAATATTGCTAGGTGGATAATTACATTGCAGAATGGAAAGGAAATATTCCACTAGTATCGCTCTCACTGCTCTAACCAATTGAGCTATTGCGGACTAAAAACAGTATATGCTGTTATTGTGTCATCTGGACTTCTATGAAGTCAGATGGCAGCCCAAATAGCAGCGTAGGCCCCCGAATCGCAGTTAGAGGCTATTAAAACATCAAGTACTTAAAACATCAAATACTTAATGAGGAATAGAATGAAAATAAACTGGAGAAAGTACTTCTATAATTTGTTTCTGCACAAAACGAAAGAAATTCCGCAATGTGGGATACATGTGGACCAAGGTCGCGGAATTTGTCTTTTTCTTTTCTGCAATGTAATTAACCTACCGTATTATTGGAGTACTTTATCCAATTTTCTTAATTTGACTTCATTATTACCATAGGTGGAATTATAGGTATAAATTTGAACATATTTTACAGAAATACTAGACCCATAATATGGATTTAAAATTTATTAATACGACAATGTACTGATAAGTCTATGGTATTTAGCATTTCAAAAGCGAATTGAAAACGCCAAAGTGGACATTCTAAAAGTATGATATTTGAATGTGGTCGAGGCAAAATGCGTCCTTACAACGCTCTTTATCAAGGTAAACAGACACGTTGGCAACACTTACGTCAAAGCATCCACAGCTCGACATTTGGTTCGTATTTTCACAATGGATGAAACTGGATCTTTTTTTATGGCCCTCAGACGAAAGGAATGAAAGCACCAAGGCTCCTATCGGACAGAGACGTTTTGGACCTAGACGTTAGCATCAGCCTCTAAAGTGATGGCGGGATAAAAATGAGATCAACTTGCGAATTACCTTCTACAGGGTTCATAGGGTAACAGCAACTCATTAGGCATTACTCTTGGGCAAACTGAACCAGGCACATAATTAAAGCGGCGAGAAAAGCTGTCGAGCTCTTTTTGCAGGGCAAACGTCTTCACATAACTCTCTCGTCACCCAGCAAATACTAGCTGATTTGCGCTTTGAAATTTTAAAACATCCACCTGTCCCCCCCCTCCCTGATCTTGCTCTCTCTAATTAACATTTTATTCCCAATACTCAAGACATCTGATTAGCACAAAATTTCAAACCTTGGAGATTGCCATTTTTGTTGCAGACGCCTAATCTGAGATCAAGTCTTTTATTTGGATGGTTTAAAAAATTTTGGACGTCGTAACAAGAATGCGTTGTATATTGAATAAAAAAATCTGTTGTGGGCAGCACAAGACTCCCTTGTACGATACTTTATTGAATGTTTTTTTTGGGAAAAAAAAAATTCTCATTTTTATTCTTGACATATGAATTTCCGTCTCTCTTTGTTGTCTAAAAACTCCAAATGTTGAAACAAATTTTGACGGCCGTTTGGAAACTTCAAATGAATTTCTTCAAATTTGATGCAAGAAAACAAACCTCTTGTCCACAAAAGTTTAATGGGCGAATACGTATTTCGCTCTCTTTGAGATCATTATTCAACGCAAAAAAAAAAAAATTCACGCAAAAACAATTCTTTTTTTGCGTTGAATATGATCTCAAAGAGATCGAAATACGTATTCGCCCATTAAACTTTTGTGGACAAGAGGTTTGCTTTCTTGCATCATGTCTTTATCCACAGTGTATTCCACTTCTCATCTTCTTCAAATTTAGTTCTCCAAATAGAGTAGTTTAAACTCTGACGTCAAACAGTCAAACTCTGACTTCACAAATCGCTCCACGCAATCAAAACTCCATAGACATGAAAGGAAATCAGTTGGGGAAACGACCAAAACACACATATTTGGCCCAGCCGGTTGCAATCAAAATACGAGGTGCACAACTACATGTTACAACAGTCCTAAATACAAAATTTCAACATTCTACGCCTAACCGTTTTTTTAGAAATGCGAGATACAAACACACACGCGCGCATGCACACACACGCAAAACACTTCAAAATGGATTCAGGGTCGGTCAAAATGTATATTTCCGTTGAAAACTGAAAACCGAAATTTTTCGCGATTACAATACTTCCTTTACTTCGTACAAGTTAGTAATAATGCCAAAGCTCATGCTCCTTGTTTTCTTCAAAAATCTAAAGAATTATCAGCAACCCTCGCATTATTGAGAATTGATTTTTTGTACGCTAAAAATTGAAAATATTTACGAAAGTGTTTTTTCGTTGTTGTAGAGGGGTGTTCTTAAAATAATTAAAAACATTAATATTTGACAATGTAGTAACTCAAAAAGAAGCGATCACAAAATTAACTTGACAAATATTTTATACTACTCCTTCCCTCTTTCCTCCAACAGTGTGGACCCGTCCATCCTATGTACGAGCGAAACGCATGATATTCAGTTTACACAATTAAATATTTAGTACAGACAAGTATTTCTTGTATTGTTTTCTCGCGTGTGATTTGAAATTCGTTTCATCGTTTGCCTCTGCTTTTACAAACGTTGATTAAAATGTCACGAGAACATTGCCGCTAGCCATTGTTGCTAGTGTTATGCATTTAATGGACGAGGTCGTTGTAAACAAATTGGAAGTTGAAAATTCGGAAAGAGGTCACACGTGTGTATAATTTTACCATCATAATGAGTGATATGTAGGAGATTGTAAATCAATATGATTTGTATCCCTGGAATGATTAGTGTATAGAAGGAGAATAGTTATTTAACGGAGTAATTTACAGGTTTTTGCTTCTGAATTTTAACAGCTATACATTTGCTGCCCTGGATCTTTTTGAACCGCCAAAATAAAAGAGAGTGCTATGAAAGAGAGCCAAATTTATGAAAAGTTAAAATTTTTATTAGGATATATATTTAGGAGAGTGCATGCCAATTCAATTCTATTGAAATTGTTCCACTCAAGTCAGAAAAAAAAACCAGGAGGACAATAGTGATATCTGTCAAAAAGCGATTTCATCTTAATTAATATTTAATTTTTAAAAGACTGGAAGTTAAAATTTTATGATTGCCCTTTCATCGAAATATTTACACTAAAGAAGCATATCCATATGAACACTATGGATGTCCAAAAAGTCTGGTAACATGGCAGATATCTCAAAGCTGCCAGGTAGGCGAGATCTGATGAGTGTGGTTTATAGGTAATAGGGGGGGGGGGGGAATTCATTTCCGCACTCAAATTTGACTTCGACCCCCAAATTTAAGGTCATCCATTTGCTAACTCGAAACATATTAAAGATAGAGAAATATTTCCGATTGCTACCCTGAAGAGCAACAGCACATTAGTCTAAAAACAATTTTTAATCACACCCTTCCCCTTGAAAGATTTTGAGAAAATGGGCGAGAAAGAGTTACTCAAGGTCAGGTTGGGCTGTCCAGGTTGGCTTCACTGCAATTCAAATATGTTTCAGAAACCTCAACCAACCTGGCCAGCCCAACCTGATCTTGAGTGACTCTTTCTCGCCCATTTTCTCAAAATCTTTCAAGGTGAAGGGTGTGATTAAAAATCGTTTTTAGACTAATGTGCAGTTGCTCTACAGGGTAGCAATCGGAAATTTTTCTCTATCTTTAATAGTTTTCGAGTTAGCAAATGGATGACCTTAAATTTTGGGGTCAAAGTCAAATTTGAATGCGGCAATGAATTTCCCCCCCTCCTATTACCTATAAACCACACTCATCAGATCTCGCCTACCTGGCAGCTTTAAGATATCTGCCATTTACCACACTTTTTGGACACCCTGTATAATGGGTTTCGCTGGCAAGACAGCTGCACTAGACTCTCTCCTGGAATACAGTCAGCCATGTCTAGGTCAGTTCATCCATCAGTTGTACAAATCAATTAGCATTTGTAAATCTTAAAGAAATCTTCATGCTTGTATAAGCATTGGTCCTATCGTAGAATTTTTTTGGTCGCTGGTTAAAGAAGACTTACCCTATTTTGCCGAGATGAAACTGTACAATGCCTTTTTGAGAGGTTAAAAATGTACAAATCACCTTTAAGGCGGAAGTCCGACATAAAAGGGCAGACTGCTCCTGATAGTACACGAAGTGGATCGAAAAGATTAAGAGCCGGTTCATCTTTCAAATATATGTATCTATTAAATGTATACAACCAAAACTTTTGAACAATATTGGTAAAATAAAATTGAACGCAATATCACTGTTTATGCACTAAGCTTTAGAATAAGTAGATAAATTGCTACCACGTCTACGACATTTCAAAATTTCTCTGTACCATTCATTACGATTCTCCATTATTAATCGATAGCATAGTAGCTATTCTTTGTAGCATAGTAACTTTAAATCTCGGATTTTTTTCCTACTGAAAATCTTTTAACTTAGAGTATAAGAAAAAAATCGGAAACAGACAGAATGTACACATTTGGCGACATCGCAAGAATGGCACGATATCTGGATTTGACTGCTCCCCCAAATTCTTCTCCACTTTGTTCTGAATAGTAAAATTTTTGGAGATGTTCACATAAAATTGCAGAAATTTTGGGCAATAGTAGCCGGAAAAAAATGGGAGAACTGACATTTCTATTTGCCACTATTTTATACAGAAGTTGTTTTTGAGATATAATGCTTAAAAGTTAATCTTTAATTTTGTGAATATGTATTTCTTCATAAAAAAATCGAATATTTTTGTAATAATCGAATGTTGTTAGAAAAAAGAAACAGCGCGAAGAAACCAGAATAAAATTTAAATGATTTTCAAAACATACTTAGGCGTAATCGATTGCATGAATTTCGTGTAAAGTATAATTCTAACAACTAAGAGGTTCTTAATTCCACGACTACTTCAATTCTTATCCTCCAAAGCAGTTTGTATTTCATTTGGAATAGGAAAGCAAATTTGGTGCATTTTAATGAGGTTACGTGCGAACAGTCAGTTGGGGGGCCACGACCTAGGGGGTCTTGGAAGGATTAAATCAACACATCTTCTTAATCTAATAAAAGAAGGATTAGAAATCTTAATCAGATCCTTCTTCAAGAACTTTTTTCTGGTTAACCATATTTGCTTTATGAACGCGTTTACATTAAAAGTGTGACTGTATGTCTATCTTAGCCAAAGGCGATTGGTACCTCGAATTATACAAAGATATAACAGCGTAGCTTATCTTATATTATTCTAAATCAGTTTTGTATATAATAAATGTAGCTAAGGTTTACGAAGGAAAGCAGAGCTAAAAGATAAAATGAGATAATGAGTAATAAAAGGTCTAAATATTGCACCATCCCTATCTAACGCACTCTGTAGTTAGTGCTTTGACCCTGACCTACGCTTTCGTGGCATGCTAATGAGAACCGGCAGCTTCGAAAATGGTGGTTCGGCTGGAAGTTTACTTTAAGCCTACATGCCGAGGGCATTGCAGTCACTAGTCCAAGTTATTGTGACTTGCTGGAGACCAATATGAAGCCTGTTATTCGATCCAAAAGGCAGAGACTGCTGTTACAAAGAGTCTTTTACCTACAAGACAGTGTCAATCGACATACTGCTAGGAGCATTAAGGCTTGATTAGAGAAACGGTAGTTAAAGGTATTTTCACATCTTCCTTATTCGCCAGATTGGCACTGTATGAGTTCCACCTTTCTGGTCCGCTAAACATCTAGATGGCCGTCGATTCAAGATATTTGACTACGTAAAGAAGCGGTGCATGAGTGGTTACCTTCCAGGTGGTGCCATTGCACTGAGAAGGGCGGAGATAATATTGAGAGATGACACTATCAGTTATGTTTAAGTTCGGTCCATTTTCTAATTTGAGTTTGATTCCACCTAGTAATATTGTTACATGTAATATCGTGGAATAATGAGATTTAGCGATATGAGTATCAAGAGAATTCCATGAAAGAAAATTGGATATTTTTATTTTAAATGGTATCTGCTCATTTGATACAGAGGAATAAAATGAAAGAAATGCATTGTATGCTTAAAGTTTAATTATGGTGATTTTTCTTGCAGATAAAATCAACATTTAAGACGAGAATCTGAAAAATCTTCTTGGAAATTTCATATATTGAACACTCTTTGTCGTTGTCGAAATGATGGATTTCTGAGCACACTTCGAAGCTTCAAAGTGAATAGCGGAGAACAGCTACATTATAAAGGAATTAAGGGCTTTTCACGCTATTGTCAGTAACACTTCAACACAGGGAGAAAGTTTAACGAAGCACATGAAATGTGTTGTCATTATTAGACTCCTTGAGGCTATCTTTCGGTTGTCAGTCTCCTTTCTAACGGAGGCTTTGAGTTTTTATCACTTCGTTCGCTGGGTAATGCATTTAGCTCAGCCGCAGCTCTTTTTCTCTCATTCAGTTGCCACATCAAGAAATATCGCCTGCAAAAATGAATATCTCCTTTTCCTTGTTGTTGTCTTCCAGGGAGTTTTCAAATTGAAACCTTCAAAGATTAAAAAAAAAGGATTGGAGATGTGAATTTTTTCTTCAATGCAAATGAAACATCAGGAAACTTGACAATAATTAAAACGCGCTCCTCCTCGTGAACTTTCGTAAGGCCTTCTGATACGTTTGAATAATTGGCCTACGATGCGGCTAATTTCCTGTATTAATGGCAATCCAGGCAGAAAGACCAGTTTTTCGCTGAAAACGGGCGCCGAATGATTTGCTGAAGACGCACATTGTGTCCATAATGGAGGGGAAAAAAGACACCAATGAGGAGAAGGAAAATAGAAAAGGAAAAGAAAAAAAGGATATTACTTTCTTTTCAAAGCTCCTTCCTCTATCATCTCATTTACACATGAATGTGCGCATCTTCATTTTTTTATTATTTGATATTTTTAAATCGCTAATGACTAATTAAAAAGAAAGAAGACGAAACCTCAAAAGAAATGCATTAAATGGAAACTAATTTAATCAGAAATTCGAAAAAGACCTTCATTAATTGCTTTATAAAATTCGTTCGAAAGTCTATTTAAAATAATAAAAAAATATTAAACTATTATTTGGTTTGGAAAAAGTTTTGGAAACTCCAAATTCATCTTACAAAAATTAGAATTGTTTCTTTTATATATCTGATTTCGATGAGCATAGAATTGAATTACACATGAATTAGTAGATCATATTTTAAAAATAAAAATAAGAAATTAACCTCCCACAAAAAAGAAAGTATAGGAAAGTAGCGGAAGCTCTGAATTCAAAGAAAGGCCCCCTTAAAAGTGGATTAAAAAGTGGGGATAAAAAGAGTGATTAAAAGCTTGAGGATATAAAGTGAAAGATAAGAAAAAGGTAAAAAAAGCGGAGTAAAATATCTCCTATATTTTATTCTCTTTATCTATTTTTAACCCACTTTTTATCCCACTTTTTACCCCTCATTTTTGGCCGTTATCTAAGAGTGGTGGCCTATGGTGTCGGTTTCCTCAACTCAAAATTTTTTTCTATGAAATCGACTTGAAAACTCATGATTCGAGAAGATATATTGAAATTTTGAAGGGTAGCTGAAAAAGAGAGAGTACCTGAAACTGTGCCTTGACGTATTTTTACGACAATTGGTTAAGCCTTTTTAGAGATATTAATGTTCTAAAAATGAAGAAATGGCTGTAGCGTTGATACAAGCGAATTAAAATCAACAAATATTGACATGTACGAACTCCTCTCATTGAGACGAATATTTTTTTGTAAATTTCATTTTTTTTATGACATATTGGGGGGTCTGTGCAAATGTACCATTCCTCTATTTCAAATTATTTATCAGCAAATTGATTTCTTCTAACATAGTATTTAGAAAATAAATCTATTCTTTATTTTCTCATCATTTCCGATCGAATGATATAACACATTCCGTTTGTTGCCATTTGAAAAATGTTAATAATGCTTTCTAAAGTTCACGTGACTCCTACCATATATTCAGCTCGTACCCCATAACTTTAACCACACAGAAAAACTCAGGCCTAAACTTCATAGTAATCTAGATTTTGCTACTGCAATTGCATTTCGAATTTTACACCATTAATACAAGTTGTATACCATATTGATATACAGTCAGTGACAAAAATATAGGAACTCTATTGTTTTGTTTGTTTCTACAAAACGTCATATGGAATATTTATTATTTTTTTCCAGTTATTGTGAAACCTAATTTGAAATATATATGTATAGCTAAAAGAACAAATAATCCCATTAATGTGTTGAAAACCTGAATATTCTAAAAATAAAAACACCGCGACAAAAAATTAAATTTTACAATATCTGGAAAAAAATAATAAATATTCTATAAGGCGTTTTTTTAAAAACAAACAAAACAATGGAATTCCTATATTTTTGTCACTGACTGTACCTATAATTATAGGTGGAATGGTTAAGGAGTCGTAAGTTGTTGGATCTGTTTGTTGCATCATAATGAAAATGGTTCTCCGTTAAAAAATTGAAGGGCTCGGTGCAATAAGGACCTAACTAACATCAAGTTTTTGAGAAAAATGATGTTATATTGTTTAAAAATCTGTCAATCTGTATATTTGGTGTTTTGCTTCACTGTGATTGCATTTATTTGTGCAATTGTTACTGAAACATATTGTAAATGGACTTCGGGTTAGGTCTTTATAGCCCCGAGCCCTTCAATTAATGTACCGATTTTACGGCGGGCATTGAAAGTTAAGTCATTAGATAGTATACCAATAGATTTCAGTGAAAGACAGTAGACCCTATTGAGAAACTGTATAGGAAGAAAAAAAAACCCTTATTAAAAAGACATCCGATTTTGAATGTTATGTCGTATTCCGAAGGAATGTTATGTCTTTATCTTGATTCTCTCATAGCCTTCGAAATACGTATCTAGCATTTCATATCTCGGATGTTTTTTGTGGTAAGAGGTTTTTCCTTCCTATACAAGATATTGGAAAGGATGAAAGGAAAAATACCGCGATCTGGATTGGAACCAGGAACCACAAAGGCTGTCCGCGATAGTCCAATTGGTAGAGTATCACGCTCGTCGCCTCTACCAATTGGGTTATCGCAGACAGTATTGCTACTCGTGATTTTTGATTCGAATCTAGGTTGCGGAATTTTTCCTTCCATTTTTTCCAGTACTGTAGTATCATTCCCTCATGCTTGGAACATTATCTCCAGTTTTCATTTATACAGGCAAATGCACACCATAGTTGAAGACGAAGTAAAGAAGAAAAGAAAGTTTGTGAATGTCAAAATCTACTCTAAGGACCATTTTCTGAGTTCTGTGAAAAATGGATAGATTAGATTGAGAAGTTTTACCTCAATTGTTAGCTGGCACTCCATTTTTTTCCGATTAAACCCCCTGATGGTTCTGCTATACGTTTTTCCATTAAAACAGACTGATCTTGAAGAAAGCGGAGTATGATGAGGCTGAGAAACTTCTTTAGCAGTTTAATATCATGAGCAAAAGCCTGGGAAAGATCAACATGAGCTTCGATATATATCAAAAATATATCAAAAATTTTTTTCTTGAATTTTCCTGAATTTAAAAAGAAAATAAAAATTTCAGCATATGGTCTTTAGACAGAATATTTTTTTTATTAAAAATTATATTTTTTAGTTTTATAATTTAAGCGCAAAAAAAAAGAATAAATGAGTTTTTAAACTTAATTCATGAATATAAGGCCTACTTTTTTTCTGTTAAAATTAATATCCGAAGCGATAGGAATGATAATATAAAAATTATCGAAATTTATTAGCTAGAAATAAACAATTTCATTCCTTTAGGAACCTACCGATTTTCATTATAAAAATTGCTCCCTAAATCCAGCTGCTGATTATTTAATTTTCTGTTTAAAATTCTGTTTTGTCGTGTTCAGTTAAAAAAAAAAAAAAGCTTTCCCATTCTCAAGTTTGGAAGTCTCGAGAACGAATGTTGCCTTTACAATTGGATTAGGATTATTTTTTTTAAGTGAAGAAATAAATTACTACCACAATTTCAACACAACCTATTTTCCCCCTAGCTTCTTTGTTTCTTCTTTTTTCCTCCTTATTTGTTATTTTTCTCACTCTGAATTTTTTCTCCGCTACCTAAAACTCGGTGGTAAGTTTTTTTTCCCCCTCTCCTCTTCTGAGCCCAGAGAAAAGAAATAAGATTTGTAAACATCAAAAGCGAACGACGTTCTAGCGTCAGTTGATCTAATTA
Organism: Rhysida immarginata; assembly: GCA_023313115.1. Lineage (NCBI taxonomy): Eukaryota > Metazoa > Arthropoda > Chilopoda > Scolopendromorpha > Scolopendridae > Rhysida > Rhysida immarginata. The sequence continues at coordinate 731,696 of JAHWFO010002284.1, forward strand.
CTCGCCAGAACCCTTCCATTAAAACGGCTGCAAAATTATGTTGACAAAAACAACAGTTTAAGAATTAATTATGTGAACCGTACAAGAGGGAAAGGGTGGGGGGTAGAGAATAAGGGGGTAGGAGGTTTCGGACGACAACGGCGGCCACAGTCAGCAAGTGTTACGCGGAGAAAAGTGGCGATAATTAACGTCGTTTATGGCAAAAGACGTCGCTCTCCTTATTGGAACCCGCAAAAGGTTTCCAACCTTTTAACATCGTGAAAGAGAGAAAAGGCGTCTTGAGTTTTCCTTTTCCACCTTCGACAGCAATGGTAGAAGGCTCCTTGTCGTCGTCATCGTTGCTGCTACTGTTGCTCTTGTTGTACATTCTCGTGTTGGAACCGCGGTTGTATCTTGTCTGTTATCTCATTACTAACAGTTGCACCATTAACGATCACCGTGGTCAACTCGGAAAGATGAACTTGAATCCGACATCGTTGTTGCTATTAAAACGAAATGATGAGATTCTCGGCGTCTTGCACCTTAGAGAAAGGCGCGAATGAATTTCAATAGGGAGACACCTTTTATGGGTTAAGCTCATGCATTACGCTGCTGGGAGCGGAGGGACGGATAGAATGGCGCTTTTGCAAAGTGGGAATTCCAACGACGCTTCACACCATTTTCTGTAAACAAGCCCTGAGAGAATGAACGCCATTCCTCCCACCCTTTGGCCCATTTCCAAAAATATCTAATCAGCACCAACAATATGTCGAGACAAACTCGGGATAAAAATGTCTTCCAAATTGATTGGTTGTTTAGCCACTAGAACGGTCGCCAATTGACGGCCAGATAAAAGGCCTGATCTCGGCGATTTCGTGCCTCCCATCACTTTAAAGCTTCTTTTTTTTTTTCCTCTCTCGTCCCTACGCTGAAATATAAAATTCGATTTTCTTTCGATTTTTCTAAAGGTGAGAAGTAAAGAGCAATAAAAAGTAAACGCTTGTTTTATGAATAGAAATAAATTTTACCGTCAGGGCATAAAAGTTTGTTTTCTTCCGGAATGTGCGCGTTGACCTGGACATTGAAAGATATTTTCGTATTAGATTATTAAATAAATTCTAAATTTAACCCGAATGCAAAAACAAACTTCACCTTGTGTTTCAACTTCGATGTAACAATTCCTTCTCATTTTATGTTCCACAGCAGTAATATAGTTTCATGATTTGTATCATGTCCGTAAAATAAATAAATATTTTTAATATAAAGGTTTCTTCGTATGAGTGGACCTTTCTATGGTTTCTAAATTTTTGAGGCAACTGGTATCAAACGTTCCATTATATCAGTTTTCATTTTCGATTATTTTGATTTATGACAAAAAAGAACTCAAATAAGGTTTCCCTAATTTCTTATTTAAGATGGCGTAACATCACTTGTTTTGGATAATACGAGGATTAGAGCTTTAATATTGATCACTGGTGGAATACATAACGGAGAACAGACTTATAGAATATAACTTTTTAAAATTCCTCTATATACTCTCTAGTATTGTTAGTACTCATTATAACGTAAAAGCCTTTGGATGTCAGTACTGCTTCGAATTTTGTGAAGGAAATGCCTTTACCTGAATCGATTATCCTCTATATTTACGAGTACGAATTAGATCACATATAGGAGTTGGACAAAATAATGTGAACACCAGAGAAAAATTACAAATTTCGATACCTTCTTGGATGTCGATACCTTCTTGGAATTGATTCATACAATCCTTGAATAGTTTCCATTGGGATTTTGTACCACTCTTCAACCAAACAACTTGCCAATTGCTGAAGAGGGAGGAAATCTGCTTCTGAGTTGCCTCTCCAAAACTGATCATACTGGTTCTATTATATTCAAATCTGGCGATTGAGCGAGCCATGGAAGATGCTACAGTTCGCCATCATGCTCTTCAAACCAAGATTTCACAGTTCAGACAGTGTATATGGGTGCATTGTCATCTTGAATAATGGCGTTGTTGTCAGGCAACAAAATCTGGACCATGGGATGGACCTGGTCACGTAAGATGTCACAATATGGGTCAGCAGTAATTCGGCCATTGAGGGTAGTAATTGGAGCTAATGAATAATAAGAACCCCCCCCCCTAAACCTTTACGGATCCGCCACCGTGTTTTATTGTAGGAATGAGACAATCTAGATGGTCTAAAGGCTTCTTTGGGGCTTCTCCAAACGTAAATTCGCCCCAAAATCGAACATAATGTGAAGGATGATTCATCCGACCATTCACTCTTTTCCAGTCATCAGGTGTCCAGGCTTTATGTTCTTTACACTACCTGACACGGGCTTTAGCATTGGTCTCTGTGACGAAAGGTTTTTCAATTGCAGCTCTTCAATGAACATCACATTAGTGAAGCTCTCCGTGAATTGTTTTTACCAAAATGGGGTGTTCAAGGCGGGTTAAGTCATTTTTGTTGCAGTAGTTTTAGCAGGGTTCCAACATTCTGGAAAGTCAGGGATAGTCAGGGAAAGTCAAGTAAATGAAACGTGGTCAGGGACAGTCAGGGAAGAAGGGCTATTTTCATGCATTTGTCAGGGAAATGAGACTTTTCCTGGGAAAAGTCGGGGAAATAGATTTTACTGGAGACATCTATACTTACATTTATATGTCCAGTTACGGACCAGGAAGCAAAAATTATTGAACAAGCCTCGTAATACTGATTCTAATACTAATTTTATATAATGTGACAACTACTACTACTACTAATAATAATAATAAAATTGTGTCTGAAAAGCTGTTGTAGAGACGTCAGGAAATGAGACCGTCAATGTTAGGGAAAGTCACGGATAGTCAGGGAAATGAGATACAGATTTTCTGTGGGAACCCTGTTTAGGCTTTTTCGACACAATCCTTGTTAGTGCTTGATGGCCCGTATCATTCAGTATTGTTTTCCGCCCACTATTCTTTTATCGCCGATGATATTTTACCGTGTTTTTGGTACGCACTCATAACATTGAGACTGTTGCTCTTGAAACGTTCAACAATGTCGCTTACGTTTCGGGACCTGGAAGCACCTGCTAAACGGGCACCAACGATCTGCCCCCTTTCAATGTCTGAGATCACTCATTTCAGGAAGCACTTATTGCAAACTATAACTGAATACAACTTGTAATATACTGAAATGTAACACAGGAGAGGCAGAGAACTGATTTTAATACGTGAAACATGCAAATTTCTATGAGCTATCTCAAACGATCCTATATTGAGCGGGTGTTCACATTATTTTGTCCAACCTCTGTAAATCCAATCCGGTACGTTATTAAAATTGTCTGGAATTTGGTTACGCAAACCAAATTCGCTATGCCTGAAATTCTAGGAAATCCATTCTACTTGTAGGATGAAATTCTAGGAAATTCATCTTTCACGGCCTGGAAGCTATTCGTCACTGAAAGTTCGCATGGCAATTTGAAATTGAAATGTTTGTAAACTCGGTGTAGGTGATTGAAGTTTTAAGTTTGAAGAATTTGAGTATGTATTTAGAGCTTGCGGTAAGTCCTCGATGGTTCGGAAATATTTCTCTTCTCATCGGCTTCACAATTTGGTGAACATTTGTGGAGTCATATGGCTGACAGAGTAACTGAAGTATTCACTCGAAGTGGTTGGAACTAGGGTAGAGGGAGATGAAGGGAGATAGAGAGAGAGAGAGAGAGAGAGAGAGAGAGAGAGAGAGAGAGAAGCATCACCGAGGCCATCGAGGACCTATTGCAAGCCATAGACACGGGTCCAAAGTGGGACTCCGTCAAAGCCATTATCAAATTCGAGGCTGCTATCGACATCCAAAGTTTCCACGGGTCTTGGACTTTGCTCACGTGTGTGTCGAGGGAGTTTATAAAGTTGCATGCGGTAAGTCAATGTATTATATGCTAGGTACTGTTCCAAACATCGTAAAATTCGTGAACAATATTTGAAAACGAAAATACGAATTTTATCTTCTATTTACAGAGATGTGCAAATTAATGTATTAAAGTCAACGTAAATTTTATTATATTGCTTTTATAACTTACTGGCAACAATCTAAGATTGTAAAACTAGTCTGCAACAAAGTGATATTTTTTGTTTTACCTATGATTTTGTTTTTATTAATCACTTACGTGTGTTAATGATTGTTCAAATTTTCTTAGTCTGTAATAAATAGTTTCTGTAGTAATTAGACACTTTGAAAAAATTATTGGGAAACTCGGCAGTTTTATCATCCAACAAAAGCATTAAGAGAAACTTGTCAATATAATGCGGCTTCAAACCTTCTATAAAAAAGTTCGACTGTTATTTTTAAAAAATTCCTTATTTGAATCTAACAAGAAATTAATCCCCCGAGGAGGGTGTAGGAAAGTAACGGAGGCATTGAGTTCATCTATTTTTTACCTCTTTTATTTGGAATTTTAATTGATTTTCTCGAACGTAGTGTTTAGAAAATGAAAAGGAGCTCTATCTTCATATGTTTCTCGTCATTTCTAATCGAATGACATATCACATGTCGTATATTGCCATTTGAAAACGTTAATAGTTCTAAAGAGTGCTACCCTCACAACTCCGATCTCACTGGGACATTTGGGCCCGAACTTCATAATAAAGTACATCTTGCCTAGAATAGTCTGCACACCGAATTTCACTCCTTTACTTGCTTATACAGGGTGGTCCATTTAAGTATAGACATAGCAGACAAAATTTTATACTGCACAAGCAAAGTCTTGAGGGCAGCAGTCCTATGGAGGCAGAGTCTGTACGTGTGTATTGAAAAATATTGGATTTTTGAAATTCTAACTTCGGATTCTTAAAGACCATTAAAAAGTAGAATAGGAATGTCTGTAAGATCCACTCTCTAGTCTCTTTGTCTTCATCGATAAAAATGGGTTCAAAACTTTAAAAGTTCCACACTTTCAGGGTCTCTATCTCCTAAACGGTTGGATCAATTGAAAAACCACCGAGAATAAAACATTTCTCGAATATTGCGTAAAATCTGAATATACCATTAAAAACAGGAGATTCTATTTAAGATTTCAAAGTAACCCTGCCCCCCCCCCCACAAGAGGGGAAGGGGGCTATTTTTTGGCTAATGAATTTCCCCCGCGAAGTAATTCACTTTTGATTTTGGACATTTTTTTGTACAATGCTTTGTTTTCGAGATATTTCCAGTTTACACTTAAATGGACCACCCTATATACAATATAAATCAGAAGGTTCCCTCTAACTCCTATCCTTGTAACTCCGACCCCACTAGGCCAATTAAAGCTGAACTAAATAATGAAGTAGGACATGTCTTTTGGCGAGTTATATCCCGAATTCCAAACTTCTACATCAAAAAATGTAGAAAATATGAAAGGGACAGTCAGACGAATATCGTAAAACCATTAAGTAACTTAGTTCTTCCGCAACTTAATAATTTACAAAAAAATCCTTTACTATTTTAATTATACGCAAAATCATTTTTGATTTTCAACTATTATTCGATTAAAAACGATTAAGCTTGTGCAAAAGATTAAAGATTAAACTTTCACGTTGCCCTTTTCTACGATTATCTTTTGAATGAATAACGTTTTCCTGTTTGGTTGTTTTTCTTTTGAAAGTTAAGCTTTTATCCGGACTTGAGCTTGAAATACAAAAGCGAAATAAATGTTTTTCTGTAATTCACATTCAACATAAACCTTTTCATCCTTATTGCGACTCAGTGTCTTTTGCCCTGTTTTTTTTCCTTCTTTTGTACGTGTGGATGGACCCGAAATGATAATTTTTTTTTCCGGGGGCTTATTCGTATTGACCGGTGACGGCGACATTGGCGTCTGGAGTATTTGACGAAATCCCGACCGTCACGATTTCGAATTCATGGCTTTCTTCGACTTCTCTTCTCCTCCATTGTGACGAAAATCTATTGTTTTTCGGCAATTGGCTTCGGTTATCTTTAAATAAGCCCGGGCGGTATTTTCATGCAAAGCCACGAGAGGTCGTCAATTGGCGTTCCGACGACCCCGGAGTCTCATCCCGACGAAGGAAATGGTCGCCGGAATGTCCGGACGACGGAGGCAACTGAAACGAACTAAGTGCCGCTGTTATTTTCATGAGCAGACGAATAAAAAGAAAATGACCCCTCTTTCTTTTGTCTCTCCTCACAGACACACACGCACACCCAAGAAAAAAAACTAGCTTTGTCGTTCGATTTCTTAGTTTTATGGAGAAGGTTTGTTTCAATACAGGGTATATATATTACGGGGGTCGCTCGCTTTATTTATTTCTTTCTAGATATGAGGAGGCTAATTTTTCTCTTTAATGTCGTCCTTCTGTGGAAGTTGGCTCCCGTTGCATTTTCTCGTTTCTCGTTTTGTCCAGTTTAGTGGTGATTTCTTTTTTGTTTCATCATCGCTGCTTCAAGGCTATATAGCACCCACTCTCGCTCCCATTCATCGTTGCAATCTCTTTGCGAAGGAGAGTGTAAAGGGGGCGGGGTGGGAAAACGGTTTTCCTGTCAAGAAACGCTATCAGAAAGTGGGCTGTAAGGCGGCAGGGGTGGACGAGTGTGTCTCATTACACGGCCAAGAAGCTCGGATCTATGGATGAAACGCAACGCATTTCATTTCCATTTTTTTTTCTCCTCTCCTGTCCCTTCTCTTTCTTTCTCTCTCTTCCCTTCCCTCCCTCCTTTTTTTTTATTTTACTTCTTCCTCAGTGTGTTTTTTTTTCCTATATAAATTTCGAATGGGCAGCCCAAGGAGAAACGCTCCAACCTCCGAGTCCGGAGGAAAAGGCTCACGAGTGTCTAGGGTTCCCTCAGACAAAGTACGCTGTTACAAGAGATAAGAGTGAATTTATACGACCCAACTCAGCGGTTGGAACTCCATTAGAACTGCTTTTTCTCGTTTCCAGAGAATGAGCTTTAAAAAAATGAAACTTTGCAAACAAATTTCATTTTTTTTTATTTTTCTCTTTCGGATTTTGTGACTCCACCCTCCGTTTTCATTCTCTTTCTCTCTGTCTGTCTTTCTTCAATGTTTTTCTGGTCCTGGAAATTACGCAGCAAATAAATGGGGACGGGCAGAAGATGGGGAGAGAAATATAATTTTTTATGCGTATTAAAAGAAAGACTCCCGAAACAGAAAAAAGGAGAAATAAGACTGGAGGTAGTTTTTTATTTTATTTTATTTTTTTTTTTAGAAATAAGTTGCTTTTGTTTAATAAGGAAATTTTTGAAACAGCATGTTCTAAATTTGAATTTCATTTCTACTGGGTTTACTCGAGTGAATTATCTCCATTTTCGTTCTCGCTGACTAGGCTGGAAAATATTGAATTGTGGGCATTAAACCGAAAAAAAAACGAAATTAAACTAGCGAGAATTATAAATTAACCACTAATGTAATATAGACCCTGAAAATGAAGTGAATCAATTCATCAAAGATAATTAAAATGGAATTTAATATCAGGAATTTAAATATTTTATTTTTCATTAATACCAATATGAGGAACTACAATAATAATTTGTATTGTTATGAAAAGATTAAATTGTTATCACATTGGACTTGCATATTTTATCGAGCCTTTATTTCACACGCTTATTCGGCATTAATTATTTATTATGAAGTAGATAATAAATAACAGTTACTACAAATTACACATTAGGAAATTAATTATACTAAATATTGGAGATGCTTTCAGATTTTCAAACATACAACGTTGTTATCACTGCCCATGCTTTCATTATAATTTTCTTCAAATTTATAGCTATTATAAGGTAATAAATTATAGCTATTAACTTAATAAGCTATAGCAAATTTATAACTTTTTTATAATCTACTGTTTATGAATAGTAGAATTTTACTTTTTTTAAGTCAGTCGAAGAGAAAAATTAGCACACGAATAAATGAGCAATTTCTTACGTAAAAAATGCGAATACTAAAGTCTCCAGCTTTACGGAATGAAATACTAAAATTTAATCTTAATTAAGATCTCAGGTTAATTAACATGCTTCATGTTTCTCGAGTTTCAAATTTATTGTTCTATCTCGAATATGCAGGGTATACATTGAATAATACCGCCTTTGTACACTGAACAATTATTTTTTTCTCGTACTGATGGTGTACGTTTTCAGATGTTAAGCATACTCGCTGAACTTGTTGTTCTCCACACTTGTTGTTCCCCATGGGGGAGCGGCCGTTGAGCCAAAGCCAAATAGAAAGACAGGCCTGGGCACTGAAACGTCACCTGACCATCGGGTTCTGAGCAACAATGTAACCTTTTGAGTCCCTAGACATGCCTCTCGTTGACCTCGGATGTGAGTTTTATCGTGACCACTGAGAGAGAAGGCCTCACCACTGAAATATTATACATTGTTACATCATCATCATTGGGACAAATTTAGAGCTTATTATTGGTAGAAATACGAATAACAATGCTCTAATGATGATGATGTAACAATGTATTACGTTTCAGTAGTGAGCCCTTCTTTCTCAGTGGCCACGGTTTCATTCGCGCAGCCGACGAGGAAGATAGGCCACGGTACAGAAAATTCACCTGTAGGCAGAGCAACAAGTCACTTACATTGTCTTCATGTTGGATTTTAACAATCTATGTTTTTTCATTTGTTGGAAACAATAAAGGTTGGCTTGTTGCCCAGATTACTATGGTCAGATGACTTTTGAGTGCCCAGGTCTGTCTCTTGTCGGCTGCGGACGTATTGCATCGATGTTTCAAGTCATGAAAACCGGCCCAGGAGACCAACTTCTACCGTAGCCATCATGCTCTCCCGAATTCGCACCAGGTGATTTCTTCTTTCTTTAAGGATTTGTCAAAAGCCGTATTAGTGGCACCACTATCAACACCTCCTAGAGAGAAGGCCTGCGCGCAGAAACGTTATACATTGTTACGTCATCATAAAACGTCATAATTTAGGGTAGAGCTACTATATTTAGGATATAATATAATAACTATAATTTAGGGCTTATTATTGGTAGAAATACGATTAAAAATGCCCTAATGATGATTATGTAACAATATATTACGTTATGTTATATTCAGTAGTGAGGCCTTCTCTCTCGGTGGTCTGTGTTTCTGTTGGCCGTTTCTGCCTCGGATTGTTGGATTGTCAAGGATCCAAGTCTGTCACAGCTGAATTGTTGACACGTGTGTGGAAGGAAATGGAGTACCGAACGGATGTGTGCTTGTCACCAGGAAATTGCACGTTGAGCATTTATAATATAAGTTGCATAAACAAGGACAGTTCTTCTTTCATCCTGTGTTACATTTGTCCTCATACTCCATCACTATGGGAAATAAAAAAATGTTCAAATTACGATCTTATTTTCTGTAAATTTTGTGCAGAGATAGTTAAAAAAAAACTAAAAAACTAGCAAATGAGCTACTTAAATGTGGACAACTTCCCATGAACGTTGATGATTGGATGGAACTTGCCAAATTCATTAAACAGTTTTAAATGAATTTAAATAAAATTATAGAATAAGAAAATGTAGAAAACAAGCAAAACTCCAGTAAAGATAAATTTTTTTACGCTAATATAAAAATTTGGTTCCATAAAAAAGCAAATAAAAATATGTATGAAAAAAATTACAATATGAGAAAATGTTTCTATAATCAATTTGAGACAATTGAGACAATCAATAAACGAGACTGGACCATTAACAAATACAAGATTTATTTTTGGCAAAACTGTTTAATATTTTTCAAAATAGTTACCTTCTGAGGCTACACACTTATTGCAGCGTTCATACAAGTTTGGAAACATGCTTTAAAGTCCTCTGTCTTAACCTTTCCAAGTTCGGCTGTAACGTTCTTTTTGATGTGCTCTATATTCTCAAATCTCTGTCCTTTCAGACTTGTTTTCACTTTTGGGGAGGAAAAAGTCTGGTGGAGACAAATTTGGGGAATAGGGAGGATGAGAAAGCTCCACAATTCCGTTACTGGCTAAGAACTCTGTGTGCGTTCTGGCATTATCGTACAGTAAGAACCAACTCCGTTTTGCACGAAACTGCGGCCGTACTCGATGGATTTTCTTAATCGACGCTGCAAAATCTTCCTGTAGTATTCCTTTTTGACTGTTTGTCCAGGCAGAACAAACTTCTTAAGGATAATGCCTGTGCTGTCAAAAAAAGTGATGAGCATTACTTTTGTTCTTGACTTTTCAAACCTGAATTTCTGTTTTCGCGGGGATGTTGGGGACCGCTATTCCATGCTCTGTCGTTTGTTTCGGTGTTATATTGATAGTATCAGGTTTCGTCCCCTGTCACAACTGAATCCAGAAAGTTAGGGATGGCATCTGCGAAAGCGATGAATACTGTACAAGCATTCACTATGTTTCCTTTTTGCTCATCTGTTAAAATATTTCGCACACAGTTTCCTTTTGCCCAAATCTTCTGTCAATATTAGACGAGTTTTCCCTCGGTTAATGTTTAAGACTTCTTCCATCATTTTCAGGTTCATTCGCCGATCACTTAACAAAAATTCTCTCACCTTCTCAACGTCGTCTTTCAGCTCTTCCCGGCCATCACGAAATCAAGCGAACCATTCAAAAGCACGTGAACGAGTTAATGCATCATCACCCAACACTTGCTTTATCAACTTGTAAGTTTCCGTAGCGGTTTTTTTAAGTTTATAAGAGAACTTAATGTTTGCCCTTTGTTCCATGTTTAATATTGGTACGTCAACTAATAACTGCATGCGGTTGAAGGACGAGAACATACAGGCGCGAGCAACGTTACTGTTGCTACAAGGATAGCTTATAGATCGAAAACACGTATCGTCGTGGTCACACATGCTTGAATACGTTCAAAGTAGCATCAGCCTAGTTTATTAATTGTCGAACCTTGTATATGCCATATGGATTGATTCTTTTGTTGATAAATTTCTTTGCAAGTCGACATACGAAACGTTTAGAAGGCTATACCTTCATTCTTGTGTTTTTCTTTGTTATACTCTCATGAAGACGACATTGTGTTAGTGTTATCAAAAAAATTGCGGAAAAATACTTTATTTCTTTTACTCACTGATCCACAGTCTCTGGTGCCATCATCTTTATTTTCTAGATCATGACTTCACAATTGAATTGCTACCTGCACGGCGATTAGACCGATTTTTAAGTACGAAGTTCTTCTAAACTTCTAATCAGATCTACTAAAGCCACTTATGGTTCCTGTTTTAATGCAGAGAGTATGAGTACCCAACTTTATCCGCAATATAAAGTTAAAATTAGGTAATATGAAAGAGATAGATAATAGAGAGATAAACTTTTATATTTCACAGAGAGTTAATGATTTATTAACTTAATTTAAAACTGAAGCATTTTCAAAACTGATAGGAGATTATCGATTAGGACGTAGATTAAGTTTTCACATTATGAAGAAACGTTATAATTTAATGTTTGTGTGTGAAGAGCACTACGCAGAATAACATAAAAACAATCAAATCAAATGCATCTCCAAAATATTAAAAAAAAACCGGCAACATAACATTATAGCAATGTAATAATAAAGAGTAATGTGTTTTTATATTTACAGTAATATAATAATTTGTACTGGAAACGGAATGATTTGAAAAATAGCGCAACGTTTCAATGTCGTAAATGCCTTTATGGCCACTTGGTTTAGAAATTCCCTTCTGGAATTGCCATCGGGTCTAGTGTTCGGGCGTTGTCGACTTGTCTTCCAGAGAGATCACTTTATGATGTCATTATTTGTAGAGTGGAAGAGAATAAACTGTAACTTTTCGGAGCATTTGTTTTAAAAATGTGGCATTTTCGAAAATGGGTTGCAAGCGAGAAAAAGCCTTTGCTCCTCCACCTATAAAACATTTGCTCTGGACTTTTGCTTTATTTTAATATGCAGTAAAGCAAAAGACTTGTGCGCCCATTGGCCCATGTTGTGAATGCCTTCTAAGCCAGTTGACTCGTAAAATTTTCAATACGTGTTAATAGGAAACTTAATAAGACATTTTATTAGTCGAATGGCGATGGCACGATTTTGATTTCCTTTTCTGACGCCATTTCTCCCGGGGTTGGCAAAAATAGGGGGAATCCCGCTTTAATAACGGGTTCGGTCGCTTGTAACTCTTTTGCAACGGCTATTCGGAATACCCGTTCATCGGTCGAAATACACGATATAAATGATGATCAGGTTTGACATTTAGTAGCAGAGCCTTTTACGTGCTTGCTTCCAACTCTCTCGTTCAGCCCTCGGCTCGTAAATCAGACTTAGATTCATAGACGTCATCTTTTACGGGAAACGCGTCAGATATACGAGTCGGGAATAGACCCCACGAACGCCTACAATCCAACAAACTACGATTGCGTTAAAAACGCGCCCCGAAATCAAGGCTGAACTCGTGCTCCCTTTCTCCTTTTCGCTTTCAATCCGAATCAAAAGCTGAAAGTGGTAAAAATTTTCTTTTGAAATGTCAGATTAAAACTGGAAAATCAAAGAGAAATACTTGCCAAAAAATTATAATGTTTCAAAGTTTAAAATTTTTTTCACAAGACGGTTTAATGTAATGGATAAATAGAGTATAACATCTTTAAGATATGTCTAAACATTTAATGCATCAACATAAATTTATTATTATTATTATTATTATTATTATTATTATTATTATTATTATAAAAGCATTCCAAGGGAATTTTAGTAATAGAAACCAATGAAATTCACGAATGCGCTGATTACAACGACAAAGATACATTAAATGCTTTGCAGTCTGTATAATAAGAGCGTGTAATGAAGAGGAATGAATTGTATTCCATTGAGAAAAGGTATCGAAAAGAGTAGTTTCGATGTAAGTTTGACACGTATACTTGGGTTAAAAAAGATTTCGATGGGTCCTTCTAAACTTCTTATCGTAAACTATAGGATGTCTGGCACTTTTAGGATTCTGTCGAGTTCTATGAAGCACTTCTCCTATTGATTGTACTTGAAGTGGTTCTTCATTGAATTAGATATATTTTTAATTTTGGCAATTTTTATGTTAATACCCTCAAACATGCTATACTGCAAATCATGTAATGAAATTCCTTCAACAGAAGGGTATTCTTGTTCTGGACTGGCCTAGGAACAGTCCAAACATGAATCTCGTTGAAAATACACTAACTGCTCAATTGAAAGTGGACACCTGTGATATGGAACAGACGCCTTATTTACAGCATCTCTAATAGCTCGTACTTTGGCCTTTTGCTCTAAGCACAGCGTCCATACGCCGTGCCATGCGCTCCACCAGTTTCTGATACCAAGCAACCGGTATTTTTGCCCACTCCTTCTTCAAAGCCTCCACTAGTTGGATGCGCGTTTCCGGTCGCATCCCAAAGATGTTCAATAAGGTTGAGGTCTGGACTCTGAGCGGATTACTAAAGTTCCTGAACATTATTCTCCGGAAACCAGGCGTCGAAAGCACGTGCCTTATGTCTCGTGCTGGAACATAAACTGCCCTTTACCGAACTGCTACCACAAAGTAGGAAGCATGTAATTGTCTTAAAGTCCAGATACTGAGTGACCAAGTACAAACCAGCGACCAACACGACCACACCATCACACCACCACCGCCAAACATCAGAGTTGGAATGACACACTCAGATAGCAACAGCGCCCTTGGCAAACGCCACATCCAGGTGCGCCCATCCGTCGCTCCACATGATGCTCTTCCAGTGGTCCATCGACCAAGACTGTCGCTCTTTACACCAGGCCACACGAGGTTGGGCGTTTACAGGGGTGATGCTAGACTTGTGGACAGCAGCCTGACCGGTGTATCCTAAGGCATGGAGTTCCCGATGAATCGTTATGGTGCTGACAGTTGTTCCCTTTGCCTGCTGGAAGTCCTGCCGTACCAACTGCTTGACGGCCCTCCGGTCTCTATCGGTCAGCATGCGGGCTTGGTCACCGCCATGAACGTCGTGTTTCCAGTTCGTGATAATAGCACCCACGGTCGACTTTGGCAGGTTTAGTGTTGCTTCTATGCTCACATACTCTGGCCATTGAAGTGGCAGCTTACGACTACTCCACGTTGAAAATCGCTCAGCTGCTTTGATGATGGCATTTTACCTCACTACCTGGTAAAACACCCAATGACTCCAACTACACATAATCTTCATGTTTTATAACGAATATATTAAAATTATTGCAAACGAATTTGCATAGATTGTTCCACTATGGCAGATGTCCACTTTCAATTGAGCAGTCAGTGTATTTGCAAGGAGATGAAGAATCACGAATATAGTTGAATCAGTATCGTATTTTATATATAATAAAGGCATCAATCCATAATAAGGAGATGAAGGATACTATAAGAGATTATTTGCCTTAACAAGCAGCAGCTGATTGAAGGCTTATTCACGTGTGACATCATGACACTAGAATTCAAGATAACCAAGAAATACATTGAGAACACGTCACGCTGTGTAAAAGCCTTAATTCAGGCGAAAGGCGATTTAACCACTTATTAATCATCATAAACATATATACAGGGTCAAGGAAACTTACTCTGTTTATTGAAACCTGTTAATATTGTTTTATATTATTTTAAATTCTATTAAAGAATAAAATTAAGTTAACATAAAAGCGTACCTAATTCAAAGGACAACTAATGCAAACTAGTATCTTTTTTTTTGCGCACAAGATTTACTAATGCATGCTCCCTAATAGGAACTCGTTGATTCAATTTGAGAGCTATCCGTAACACGTTATTATATGCGGCTTTTAGAGTTCTATTTGAATATTGGATGCAGGGTTCCACATAATCGGGATCATTTTACATTTCACATTTTAGTCAGTATTTTTCAAAATTGCTTCATTAGAAAGAGTAAGTGTGGAGTGTATAATTAGATTATTTAGATGATTTTTAAACATCAATTTGCTATCAATTTGCATCGATCTGAGTCTGGTGATTACAAACACTTTCTCTTGTTCTCGGTCGACATACCAGTTTTGAATCTCTGTCAGCTGTTATTTTTGACCCGTATCTGCCGCATAAGCGCCAGTTAAAAATTGTCATCGACGTAGCTTTTGCATTTGTAAAGCTTGGACATGTCATAGATGAATGAGATCAATGCTCCAAAATGGAGAGGACCTAATTAGGAGCCTCGAATGGCTCCTGGTTGAATGAGTAATGATGAGTGCTAGCTAAATGACTAAAACCAAAAAAGTTAGCGCATTTCCTTCTTTGAAGTAAACTATAGAGTAGGAGTCTTTTACATTTTTTAAATAGTTGAATATACTTTAGAGATATCAATATGCTTCTTATGCTATTCAAATTTCTAATTCTTGTAGACGTGTAAATTTATCATTTATCCTATTCTCTAGTGTTACTCCCAGTGTCACATCCATATTAAGAGGAGCTTTTCAGTTAGCATTGCCATGCAAAGGAATAAATGGGTGTACGCTACGATCCGTGAAGTATAAAAACGAACTGGAACGCTGTCGTCTCCCCCTCCCCCCACCGCCTACCTCCATTTTCATCATTGAGGAGTAGTTCAATTAATTAATTAATTAATATTTTTACTTTCTTTTGTTGATATCATATTTGAAAATTATATATCTGCATTGAGTGCTCACGAGATGAAAACAACAGATGTAATAAGAAACCAAAATCTAAGAAACCTGGCTAAGATAATTAGATAATAAAAATAAGAACATAGCCAATGTAAATAATTCCCGTAATTGATTATTTCATATACAAGTATGGCGCATAATTTTATTTCCCTGTATTCAAAACAAGGAAACCTTTCGAAAGCCAAACAGCAAAACAATTTTCGAAATGACATCCATTGGCTTCGGAATACATTTATTTTTGAAATTTCATCTCAGCTTAAATGGAGCAGTGCAATTTTCTGTTGATGATGCGGCAGGAACCTCCAACTATTCGATCGATCCTGTGCTATAGGGTAGGGTGTATGGAAGTGATGAAACCCTTTTGATTTTGAATGCTTTCACGAAGGCGGATGAGCAAGCAAGGAAGGCGAACCAAGATGCAGGCGAATAAGGCGATAAACGGAGATTAATTCAGAGCCAATGATCGACGCCATTGGCATCGCCAGCGAACTGAATTCCCTAGCCGCTGTAATTGGACTCCCTCCTCCTCCACCCCAAAAGATTGAAGGATTTTTTTTATTAAAATTTAGAGGAAAGGGGAGGTTGTATCGTGTTTGTTCATATCCAGGTTGAGCAAATCAGGAAAAAAATTCTTGTTTACCAATTAAAAGGAACGGTCGGTTATGGAAGGAAATTTTTGTTCATTAAATTTTAATAATAGTTTTCCCCAGTGCAAAACCTCAAACGTCCCAGATTGAAGTGTATATAAAAAGACCATTTCAAGCAAACCATCCTATTTTCGTTGAGTTTAAACAATTATTAAGAAAAAAAGTTTTCTTGTTATCCGTTGTGACAGCGTTTGTATTTGACAGAATTCATTCTAAGTTAATGCTTTATTATTATTCACACCCATTTACTTTATTTAAAGGTAATATAGTTAGGTGTTTTTGTAATTAGGTTTTTATTTTGGGGGCATTTATACATTATTATTATTATTATTATTATTATTATTATTATTATTATTATTATTATTA
>JAHWFO010002284.1:748270-848968 GCA_023313115.1 Rhysida immarginata
TATTATTATTATTATTATTATTATTATTATTATTATTATTATTATTAAGAAAATTTAAAGTAAACTTCATGGATCTAAACAAAATTTAAAATTATACCATAATATATAATATAAAAAAATTTCAAAAGCAATACGAATCATTGCTTGGTCTTCTCGAGACAACAGGATGCACTAGGTCGGTTTGCATCCATGGGTGAAGGTTCTGGTCCTTTCAAGAAAGCCTGCTCTGTGTGCTCTCCATGTTAGAGTTGCCCCATTGAGAAATTCAAGTATCTCGGGACTGCATTTACGAGTGATGGGCGACAGGATAGAGAATTGGATGTTCGGATCGGTGCAGCAAGCTGTGTCAGACGTGAATTGTGGCGATCCGTGGTAACGAAACGTGAACTGGGAAACAAAGCCAACCTCTCTGTTTTCAAATCTATCTTTGTCCCCATTCTCAACTATGGTCATGAGATTTGGGTAATGACCCGAACCAAAACAGTGCGATCGCGAGATACAAGCAGCCGAAATGAGATTTCTGAGAGGTGTGGCAAGTGTACTCTACTAGATAGAGTGCACAGTAGCACAATAAGGGAGTCTTTAGGTGTTGAGCCGCTACTTCTCCACATTGAGAGATCTCAGTTGTGTTGGTTATACGGATGCCAGAAACTGAGCTTCTTAAGCAGTTGTTATTTTCCAAGCCGGTAGGTAAGAGACCAAAGGGTCAGTCCAAAACCAGGTGGCTAGACTACATGGAGAATCTGGGTTCTAGTCGCTTGGGTATTACCATTGAGGACATGCGCCAATAACATAAAATAAATTTAGAATTTTGATTGTTGACATTTCAGGAATATTCTTCATTATATAATTTACAGTCCAATAAATAATCCATTGGTAGCTAGGTTTAGATGGTGAGAAGCTCCTCTTCATATTAGTACATGTATTTTTCTTGGTATATTTTTCAATTTCCTCATATGTTGATTATCCTGTAGTTGGTAATTGTTCTTAGGATTTGCATTGACTCTTGAATTAGTCCGGATTTGTGTTGTTTACTTCACACCATCCGTCATTTGTACGTATGTTGCACGAAACCCCTATGAACGATCTGAAGCAAAGAATACAGGAAGCAATCGCAACTATTACACCACTGATGCAGAACGATATCGAAATACTATTGAATTGTGTGGCTTCTGAGGACAACACGTCATGGACCTCCTTGATTAATCCTTCTTTTTACTTCTTTAAATGTTAGTAAACACGGTGTTATTTATATTATAATTGTTGTTTTTATTTTGAATTTTATTTATTCTTTCAAAGCGGACTAATTAAGTCGTTTTTGCCATGAATTAAGACTCGTTAGTTATGCGCTATAATCTGGTATTTGGAATTAGTTCTTTAGATTTCTACAGGGAAAAAATAGAGATGAAATAGTATTGTACAAAGGGGAAGGGGATAATAATAAAGAGCGTATTTTAACGGATCCATAATAAACTTCTAATTACACAAACTTTGAAACACATAGTTCTATTGCCTTTTGGATAAAGTGAATGGAAGGATATTTTCTGTATACCCCGTATACTGTATATTAATAACAGAATTGGTAGCTTTAAAGAATTTGGAGTTACTTTTAAATTAGTAATTATCGCATTCATAACAGGCACAATTTAATAAACGTCAAATAGCGGAAGATGTTGCCATATTTTTTAACAGTGTGCCTGAAAGAAAGGTCAAAAAGTAAAAGATCATTTAATTAAAAATATACGTACCTTGAGTTGCCATTCTAGTAGGAAAAAAAAGCTTCGCCGCAATGTTTGCATAATCGTTTGCTACTTTACTTTTTAGTTACTTTTGCAAACGAGTAACTTTCTTGTGAAGCTAAAGGATAATTTAATCGATTCAGCTAACAGTTCACGAAGTTCTACGCGAGAGCATGAACTGGCAGCGACTTAAGCAATGCAAATTCTGTGGTTACAAAGAGCCGCTTGGACATCAATTCGATCTTGGAGGGACAGAGAACACTGAAAGCGCTAACAACGTTTCATAGCAGAGTCCAATGACATTAAAGGAGGTATTTGCAATAATAATTAAGTCAAGCAGGAAGATGTTGTATAAATAGCAAGCCGCATATAAAATACTAATTCATAGAGGTTATTACCTAATCCCCAAAACTTTTGTGGATTTGTTTGAAGAGCAAGAAATTACTTGCAACTTCATAGGCATTTCCATTATGTAAAGATGCAGGCTTTGAATTTTCATGAAAGAGCAGCAAACCGTAAGATTTGGTTTAGAGCAAAGGAATATGCATTAACATTTTAATTAGGCTCTTGGTACACAGAACATGAATCAGGCAACAACGGAAATCTTTTCTGTGGAGCGAAAAGCCACCACATATTATTCATTTATACTAATTTTATGTCTTAAATTTAATCAAACCACTAAGTTAAATTTAATCAAATTTAATAAGTTATTTCGTGTAAATCATGACACTACAAGACTAATTATCAGGTGATCCATGAAAGGAAGAGAAAATTTGAAAATGCAATAAATTACAAAGTACTGTATTTACAATAATTTGATGAGGTTTGGCCAGAAATGCATAGACAGAAGAAATTTAAACCAGATGGTGCCTTAGGGGATTGCATAGTTTATATAAAAGTATAGTACATTTCACACCGAAGAAACGCTTACAAATGTTCAAAGTGTTGTCTCTTAGTCGAGAGCAAAGCCATCAAACGATTAAAGAGCACTGCAGAATCATGATACCGTAGTTGACTTCAGGTAACCCTATAACCAAACGTTTCAAAGTATAAGGTTTGGAGTCCTTGGAGGTATACGTCTTAGTTGCTCTCGAAGTCTCGATTGCGCCATCTGGTGGTCATAAATATAAGTAACTTGGTGTTAAATTTCTTCATTATGAACTAAAAATTCTCAGTGTAAACCGCATCACATTACTCTGAGTACTTTGAGATTTATTTGTATTTCCAATTTTCTCTCACTTTTGGCTCATCCGGTATACGGTATGTTAATTTTGGCTACTAGAACTGACGTTCTGGGTAATTTTTTAATTACTTAAATTGTGCTTCTATTGTCTGCTTGGAATTCCTTTAAAAAACATTATTTACGAGTTAGCTCATAGTTAGGAGAACAAAAGCAAACTGAACAAAAGGCAATATGAATATGATAGAACCTCTGAAAAAGGAAACGTAAGAAAGTTTTTATAAAAGTTATTTCTTCAATGTTCAAAGTTATTTGTTAGACATCGTTAAAAATGAAACTATTGGGTTGTCGAAAAGTCATGGAGCATTTTTACAATAGGTGATGCAAGTTCATTTTTGGAAGTAATAGTCATTCAGATCTACGCTATTGCTGCATCATTTTACAGCTGACAATTCTAGCTTCATTCTGAAAAAAATTGAGCGATTTGGATCAGTTTTGGAGATTTCACAACAAGTTGAAGGTTGGAAGACCAAACTTTTCGTCATTTTTTTTTACTGTTTTACTTCCGTAAAGAGAAGAATGGCCGTCAAGCTTTCTGCTAGTTGCGTAAAGTTTATCGTGACAATGCTCTATAAGAATGCCTTTGATGATTCGCCGTAACCATATTCATCAGAAGAAGGTTATGCTCTATATCTGGTGGGATTTTAAAGGTGTCGTGTTTTCCGAGCTCTTGTCAAGGATCCAAACAATCAATTCGAACGTGTACTGTCAGCAATTGGACAGTTTGAACAAATCAGAAATGCCCAGAGCTCGTTAATCGTAAAGGAGTTGGGTTCCATCACGACAATGCGAGACCACACACAAGTTTGATCGCCCGTCAAAAATTATTGGGGCTTGGATAGTATGTGTTGCCACGCCCATCCTACTCGCCTAACCTTGCACCGTCAGACTTCCACTTGTTTCGCTATCTTCAAAACTCCTTGCATAGTATAACGTTCAATTTGAGGTTGTGAATCAGCAGCTTTTACAGTTTTTCGCTGATAAAGACAGTTCCTTCTATGAACGAGGGATTATGAAGAGCACTGAAAGGTGGCAAAAGGTTATCGAACAAAGCGGGCAATATTATAATTGATTGATCTTTGTTCCTTATATAAATAAATGATCTCTGAAAAAGGAAAAAATTACGCCATGACTTGAAATACGTGATCTAGAGATATCGGGATAAATCCGTCTTATGCAAAAGAATCCACGATGAATCAGTGTAGCAAAATGCTACACAAAAATTTTTAACTTGCGAATTTCCCGTATCTCTAGTCATGACTTTTCTGACAGCCCCTAAAAGAGTACAACGCAAGCTGTTGTTTCTGTACGATGAAGAATGATGGAAAGAACATTTTCCATTAAAATCATCAACTCCAAACCATCCTAAAGGGCACTCGATGAACTTTTTGTTTCAATATTATAATCGTGTACCTCGTGCAGTTTTAGGTTGAATGAACATAAAGATGCACAAAGATTTCCATCTTCTTCATTACTTAGCAAGGATAAGTTTGCTATGAAGGCCGAGCAATCTTTTCCATCCTACTATCTCTCCACCGGAACATTTGATTTTTATTAACCAGCTTAAATGACTTTAAAGTTAGCGACTAAATTACCTATAAAGATCCATGCAGACATAATAGTTCTTGTTGCATTTTAACAAGGATTTACACAAAGCGGAGATTAGCGGGGATATAATAAAATTTAATGAGGTCAAAGCGAAGCCGAGGCAAAGGTGTAGGTGGAAAGGTGGTGTTGAGGGTGGGGAAGGGGGTGTTAATTATTAAGAGAGCTCGAGGATGAAGGAAATAGACGATTCACCAGTGGACAGGAAGCTCTAAAACGCACTGGAGGCTTTAAAGAGATTTATAGTGGGGAAGAAAGAAATTATATACACCAATAAAAATAAATTAGGAGAGAAATATGAATTCGAAACCTTTTGTTGCAAGAATTTGCTGTGCGCTTTTAATATTAACTCTCAGTTTATGCTAAGCAGCAGCGCATGATCATTTTGCCAATTATATACAAACAAAAGAATACGTACAAGTTAAAAGTAATATTTGTTCATGAAAGTTAGGCTGCCTTTATTAAAGGTAGATTCTATGAGTGACCTACTCGTAAAAACTAAATCTTGTCATGGAGAAGATGGAAAGCGATTTGAAGCTAAACATGAAGCCGGTGATGCCAAAATGATGGAGATTAAACATGCAGAAAAACGATGCATTTTTTATTGAGGCTGCAATTTCAACGATAATTTATGCATTATGGCAGTGATTTCCGAAAGCAATTTTAATTTAGCTTTTCCATCCAAAGAAGGGGAAATGTGTGACTCTTTACAAATGCAGCGTGCTAATGAATGCCGCTAAAAATCGGTTTTACTTTGGGGTTAGAGAAACAAATTTTATTTCGACCTTTCTTCGAAATGTTGGATCATTGGGTTTATTTTAACCATTTTAACTATCACGCTTAATTAAGTGGCTTCCCTTAAACAAACAGGGCCATTATAATAATAATAAATGAACGCGTTTTCCCAACCGGCGATGAGCAAACAGAAAGATGCCGAAAGGGCGCTCTGCATTATCGGGGAGCGGGGAGCCTCCATTAAGGGCCTAGCCCGCCTCGCTCGCCGATTGCGTTTGGATTTGCGCTCAATCAGCTCCTCGCTTCGATTTCACTTTTGGAGGAACCCGTTTGATAGACATCCAACTCTGCGCAGAAACGACATCGGTCCACTTAATGGACTTAACTTGAAACACTGCTTCCCTCCCGCACTTCACTTTCTTAACGGGGGAAAACATGGTCTAGGTTTTTGAGAAGACGATGCACTTATCGATTGCAACATTTTAAGGGAATTGCTTATCGAACCTATCGAACTCTGAAATTCTCCCTGGGCATTGGAGGTCTTCATTCTAATTCGCTCAAGTCGACGTAGGTCAGAGAAAATTTCTCAACTATCGTAATGAAGAAGCAAGATAAAAATGCATCATTGGTCAGTGAATTATAAACATCGTTTACTATTTTATTGGATCCCCATCGGCCCGCATGTTGGCATAGCCTACAAAGAGCTGCCACTTTATTAGGTACACGTCACAAAATATGCAAATTGAGTGACTGCTTGATTTGCATGTCACATGATCGCAAATCACGGTATGAATATCCTGAAGCAAATTTTCTACTGTTAATTAAGCGTGAAACCACAGCAAAAATGGGTAAACCAGTGATCTGACTGATTTCCAGCGTGGCACGGTGGTAAGTGCAAGAAGGGCTAGAATGAACATTTCAGAAACGGCGACTCTCCTGAACTTTCACGTACACGTACCACAGTTTCCAGGGTTTATCGACAGCGGGTCAAGGAACAAAAATCTTGTATCCATCGTGACTCTTGTGGACGGAAGATCTTTGTTGATGAAAGAGGCTAGAAGAGAATGCAAAACTTAAAACTAATAAGTTGTATATTTTCAATCTATAATCGTTGTGGTGAAAGAGTTTTTTATTAGTTTTAAGTTTTGCATTACAATTATCCACATTTGTCTTTTTTATTATCTAGAAGAGAATGTCAAGACTTGTGCGCGAAAACAGAAAGGCAACAATCTCACAAATTACTGCTCATTACAACTCAGGTAGCCAGAAAGCACTATCAGAACGGACAACTGGTCGCATCTTGGCTCGAATGGGTTACCAAAACCGAAGACCATCTCGGATACAAATGCTGTCAGAGAAGAACAGGAAAGCGCACCTCCTGTGAGCGCAACAGCATAAGGATTGGACCATTGAAGATTGGAAAAAGATTGCCTGATCAGCCGAATCTAGATTCCTACCGCATCATGTTGATGGAAGGCTTAGAATATGGTGAAAACAACATGAAACCATGGATTCATTCGGACTTTGCAAGATGTTGGAAGCGGAGCATGGATTCATTCGGACTTTGCAAGATGTTGGAAGCGGAGCATGGATAAACATTATTGTAGATCAAGTTCACCCCCTTCATGCTCATAATTTATCCGCATGCAGATGGCTCTTTCCAGCAGGATAACGCATGGGCACACGATGGATTAGTTCCAGAAACATGACTGTAGCCAGCTCGGTCCCGGATTGAACATCTTTGAGATGAGCTGGAAAGGACCATTCGCTCCTTGCCTACACCTCCATCGAATCTCCGGGAATTGCGTAAAGTTCTCATGTCTGCATGGGCCTTTGAATGTTCCTATTGAATGTTTTCAGCATCTCGTTGAATTCATGCCCAAACGAATACAGGCGGTTTTAAAGGCTAATGTAGGTTCAACACTCAAATAGACAGGTTCACCTAATAAAGTGTCATCTCAGTGTAGTCAGTAAAATATTGAATAACTTTTAAGTTACTGGAAGTTCACCAGACATTCCTTTTGTTCTCGTAAATTTGTTGGAAGAGGATCTTGCTGTAGAATATGTTCCAAGTGTTCCAAAACTCTCTGAAAATCTGGAATTGAGATCTGGGCTGTGGGACGGCAACAGTAAATGACGGAAGTCATTTTCGTGCTCCCTAAACCACTGCTGAACGGTACATTGTCTCCCTGAAGATGCAGGATAAAATGCAGCATTGCAGGATAGGCTTGTTCAGGTAGTCCAAGGCATGCTCCCAGCTTTCCATGAATATCAGGGAACCAATTCCATGACAATGAGTTATCTTCATAAGGCATGATTTATCCATTGCTTCCTGGGGGTTTCCGCTAAACCCTCGGTACGAAACAATGTGTATCGTAATTTTTCAGACCGCAATAACCTTCTTCACGTGTTCAATCACGACGTTCCAAACACCACTGTAAATGAACTTTCCTGTTTTTTTGCAGAAATCAAGGGTTTTCGAATAAGCTTGCCACTGTCGATTTGTATCGCGCATGATTCTCGGAACCGCAAAAACGATTGTAGTTTTGCTCACGATTGTCTTTGAGTCACATTGTATTTATTTTACATGCCATGCGTGAAGGAAGAATAAATGTATAGTGATATGAATAATCTTCGTGAAAATTGAACCGATAATCATACGCATCTCGACAGCAAATTCACATCCTATCATATTCTCTCTCGAGTAACTTTAAAAGCCACAAAAGGCTGTCTAAGTGGTGACTCTGTTAAGAGTCTTTCCCTTCAATTTAAACGCTTCAACATATTAACCCATCTTTTGATCGGCGAATGACCACAAAATGCAAATCGAGCGGAAAAGAATTGGATGCCATGATAGGGTGGTATTGTTTGCGTAATGACTTCCTCCTGAGGTCATAAGGAGTCGTTGAGGCCAGACCTGGCAAATTTGCAATTCGAGTGTTATTTAAACTCTCGTAGTCAAACTTCTGTACGAGTCGCGCTATCTTTTCAACAGAAGGCGCGTTCCCGGAATTTCTGTCTGACATACTTCCCATCATCCTCGACCGGATTTGAGCCCGTGGCCTCGAGCAAGAGAGGCAGAAATTTCTACTACTCTACTAGCGCTCATAAAGTGCCATCACTTTTTTTTCCTTCGTTCTAATCTAATGTTAAATGAGTGAAATGTTTATCACATATGAAAATTCCTAAGTGCAAGCTCTAATGTAATAGGAAATTTACTCTGCTCTTCCAAATTAAACTGACAAGCACAAAATGAAGACTTTCTCAAGAAGTAAAGAACGAGCTTTAATGAAACTTGATATGGAAAGATTTCATTTACATGTTTCTAGACGGATTTCACTAGACAAGTTGGATATATAGGGTTAATGTTACTTAGGAACCTTTTATTCCAAGTTTCGGTAAAGTTCTTTGCCTACTTCTTGAGAAAGTCTTAATTTTGTGTTTGTCAATTTAATTTTGGACACCAGCTTAAATTGTTATGAACACAGACACAAACAGGGATCCTTTCAGAATGAAAAAGAGCTTTGTTTCTGAGAATATCAAGACTTAAAGAACACAAGAGTTTATTTGAACATAGACCATATAGAGAACGCAAGTGAATATACAGGGTGTTTACGAACTCTGTGTGCAAACTTTTAGGGGTGGTAGAATAAATCGTGAATTTATTTTGCCCATAAACAGGGATCCCAAATGAATCCTTGAAACATAAAAAATATGGTCAAGCATCATTCATAATATTCTCTCTCTCGCTAAAGTTGATACTGATGATCACAATTGAACAATGTTGTCGAGTTTTGGAGATTTTAGAACAAGTTGAAGATGGAAGACCAAATTGTGCATTTTCGCCAAATTTTACGGTTTTACTTCCGTAAAAGGAAGAATGCGCGCTAAGCTTGTGAAAAATTGCTTAAAGTTTACGGTGACAATGCTCTACAAGAACGTCAGTGCCGACGATGGTTCACGAAGGTTAGAGAGACATTCATCAGAGGAAGGTTATGCTCTCAGTATAGTGGGATTTTAAAGGTGTCGTGATTTTCGAGCTCCTATCAATTCGAATGGCTACTGTCAGCAATTGGATAGTTTGAACGAATCCATCATGTAGAAACTTCCAAAAATTGTTAATCGTAAAGGAGTTACGTTCCATCACGGCAACGCGAGACCACATGCAAGTTTAAGCACCCGTCAAAAAGTATTGTAGCTTGGATGGATATGTTGCCAAAACCATCATACTCATTTGACCTTGCGCCTTCAAACTTTCACTTGTTTCGCTCTCTTCGAAACCCATTGCGTGGTATAACGTTCAGTTCAAATCAACACCTTTGTTCATTTTCACCGATAAAGACCGGTCCTTCTATGAACGAGGAATTAAAAAACTCACTGAAAGATGACAAAAGGTTATTGAACAAAACGGGCAATATATCATTGATTGGTTCTTTTTTCTTTATATAAATAATTGGCTTTTGAAAAACAGAAAAAAATACCTTATGACTTTTCCGACAACCAGATACATGCTATTATTTGAAGTTTACTTTATAGATATGCTAAGTACTCGACTGCTTTGATTCTTTACAGACTGTATTTATAATTTTACTAAACAAGATATCATTTATAATATATACATTTCTATCCATTATATGTGCATACAAAATTGCTGTTGTTTCATTTACAGAAAACCGGCCAACTAGAATATCAATCATTAGTTCAAGGAGCTATGGTTTATCGGTAACTTGCCTGAGGAATGGGTGTGTTGTTCGATCAAATCAGAATCAGATAGAATTATATTTCAATAAATCTAAATTGTGTATTCAGTTTCTGTAAACATTCAAGCTCATCTTAAAGATCAACGATGTAGTAAAAGCGCTGCAAATGTATGCGGGGTTAGATACCAATGTATGTAGGTATTCCTTTTGAATTTACTGGAATAACCTTTGACTAGGTAGTGAATTATTTACCGGAAGATAATGTATCATAATAGCACAATTATGTTCCACTGAGAGTATGTTGTAAAATCAAAGATCTAAGCCGCCGCAAATACGGCCAGAGGATATCCCAAAGGTGTATGTAATTGGTACATATTCAACGACATCACATTGAATTAATTATTCAGGGATTGCTCCCGGATTATACTAAATAATATAATCTACCTTTGCAACCAATCATATCTAAGGATGGTAGCTTTCAAGCAAATATTGTATGTTGATCATAGTCGGCAAAAGCTATTCAGGAAATTTATTTTGCATGTGAGTTGCGGCTTAAGTAGTGAATTTCGAGTTTATAATCTTAGAGATGGCCATGCATATATTGTTTATTTGACGCCATATACAGGGTGATTTAGAAAGATAGGTCAAGAATGAAATACCATGTACAGTTTGTAGCGGGGAACAAAATTTTTCCTATAAACATGGGTCCGGAAATGCATCCTTACAGAGATAATGCAACTTGTACGAGGTAGGCATGACATTACAGTAGGTGTTCAAAATGCCGACCCTGAGCCTCGATGCAGGTGTTTAGTCTGCGGAATAGAGGTAGTGTTTGAAACGCCCGGCGATGTGGGTGATCACGGTCTGGAAAACGCTGTTGGTAAATCCTTTCCGCTTCAGTAGCATTACCCTGTGTCTCGCCGTAGACGAGATGCATGTCCGCTAGCTCCGCATTAGTCAAGCGATCCATTGTACGACAATGGAGTTACATGTTTCCTTTCGTCTCTTTTAAAGGAGAGAACACGAACAATTTACATGTTTAGATCCTAATTTACATGGACCCTGCCATTGCCGTCCGGGTAACGCACATCCATTCCTACCTCGTACAAGTTGCATTATCTCTGTAAGGATGCATTTCCGGACCCATGTTTATAGGAAAAATATTGTTCCCCGCTACAAACTGTACATGGTATATCATTCTTGAACTACCTTTCTGAATCACCCTGTATTCACACACGAGCCAATGAATTAGGAATTTCTGTAGAGCATGTAAATTTAATTTAATCCGTTTTCTATGCAAAATACTTTGAGGTCACGTGGTTTTCGCTTGTACTCATCACCTATTTAATAAGAATTAGGTGAGTTGATCATAATGGAGGAAAAGAAGGACTTAACTGATTTCGAACAGAGGCACTACTAGCTGGAGCGAAGATTGAAAAACGAAGCAGCTTACTAGATGCTCGAAACATGCGATTTCCAGAGTATTCAACAGAGTATTCCAGACATACATTGTATATCTGGCAGAACCGTGCGTCGGGAATTGAAGTGGACCCAAACCAGCAGTCGCATTGCCTAAACGGAACTCCGATTAGTAAAGAATATGAAAATTCGTCTACAGGTGTGTCTTGAACGTCTTGATTGCATACGTGAAGACTGGAAGAATGTTATGTGGCCTGACGGATAACGATACAATGTTTTGTATCGGCGATAGATAGATAGTTCGGTAAGCCCCATGAAGCAATTGATGAAACAAATGAAGATGGAGGTGCCATGGTATGGAACTTATGCTGATATGGAACTGGTCCCCAGATATTCTGAAAGGTCGGATGCATTCCGCGGATTGCCTGAATATTGCTACCGATCAAGTCTATCGTGCATGCTGCATTTTTATTCTGTATGTGAAGGTTCTTCATGGACGATAATGCAACTATTCATCGAGCACTATTGATTTACAGCGGTTAGCGAGCACGAAGATGACTTTCGTCATTAATCCTGGCCGCCATAGAGCCCAGATATCAACCCCATAGAGTTTGTTAGGGACATATTGAAAGGATATACGACAGCAAGATCATCTTCCAACAAATCTGCGGAAATAGGAAAGAAAATTCCACAGCCTGGATCTCTAACCTGGAACTTTTGGGTAGGAAGCATCATGGCTGCCGCGCAATGCTCTCTACATGTCCGTTGGGATGGTTAACCGAAGATTCCTTTAAGTTAAGGCTGTGGAACTTTCATTCCTATTTTTATTTATAATTTACATACTCACTCCCCAAAAGTCATGGCACACCCCTCTAATCAGGTTCCCTGTCCGTAATGAAACAGATCCCGCTGCTTCCATTCTCGGAATGCAGGTGCACAGGACTCCTTGATATCACACAATCACTGTAAGCAAAACTAGCTGCAGAAATGGCAGCATGCCGAGAGCTGTCCGCATTTGAACGGGGGAAGATTGTCGGTGCCAGACGGATGGGTGCCTCAATATCAGACGTAGCCAAAACCCTGCAATTTTCCCGCACAGCCGTTGCAAGGGTCTATCGAGAGTACACCCAACGAGGGGTTACAATCCATGTTGGACAGCGGCCAGGCCGCCCACGCCTCATTGATGCCAGAGGTGTTCGCCGGGTCACCCGGCTTGCAACTGCTGACCGAAGAGCGACAACGGGCCAAATCACCATGCGGTACAAACAGGGACGTCACACAACTGTGTCCGTGACGACAAATCGGCGAACCTTGGCAGCTGCAGTCTTTGGGAGCAGGAGGCCACGACGGGTGCCACTCTTGACAGCTGCACATCGTCGGCAACGCCTAGTCTGGGCCAACCAATATCGACATTGGACCACTGAGGACTGGCGAAGGGTTGCCTGGTCCGACGAGTCATGGTTTCAGCTGTATCGGCCCGATGGTCGTGTCCGTGTCTGGCGCAGGCCACACAAAGCCATGGACCCCGCTTGTCAGGTAGGGACCACTCAGGCAGCTGGAGGCTCCATACTGGTCTGGGTTGTTTTCTCGTGGCATGCAATGGGCCCATTGGTGCATCCGACATTCACTCTGCGTGCTACTTCCTACGTCGATCTGCTTGGGGACCACCTGCACCTCTTCATGAAGTGTTTTTAATGCGCCTCCACACACGGCAGTGGCTGGAGGAACATGCTACCGACTTCACGACAATGATTTAGCCTCCACGTTCCCCAAACTGCAATCCCATTGAACATTTGTAGGACGTCATCGAACGATCTGTCAGGTCGTCACCAACACAACTGGTAAATGCAGCATCGTTATGGAGTGCAGTAGAGGCGGCATGGCTTGCAGTGCCTGTGGATGTGTTCCTGGGCAGATAGTAGACTCTCTTCCATGACGGGTCGCCGACGTTATCTTGGCCAGAGGGGGGCCTAACACGTTATTAGGCAGGTGTGCCAGACTTTTGTTGAGCGATGTAAATATCTTAAGTACGGAATTTGAATAAACCCTCAAGCCCATTCATCAGCTATTCGTGAACTAAGGTCAAGTCTGGTGAACGCCTGGTCTTCCATTGACTTACAAGTGCTTCAACATGCTGTAATTTGAACCAAAGGAGGTCCGATAAAATATTAAACAGATAATTCTGATGCATTGGTCAGTGCATGTATAAAATAAGAAAAGAAAAGCAACTTATTAGCGTAAGTATGTCATTATAATGTAACTGATTTCTACTAGAACACCTTCAGAGACATCTTTTTCTTACCAATTTTCTCATTAATTATGCATTTATATACCAGTGCATATTCAAAAATCACATTCAAAGGCCAGGAGTAGTTTAAGAATGCAAGAAAACGAATGTATTCATTCAATGGGCAGGGATTGCTTTCTTAGAAATAGGTCGAAGCTAATCTCTTAATATTTATCATGATGCCGATATAAGCAATGAAAGGGAATCTGCTCGCCAAAAAAAAGTAATTGCATACTCGGTGGCAGGTGTTTTTTCCCCCTTCAATTTTGTATGCACTCGATCAAATATTTTTCAGGTCGATTTGTAGGTAAACGTGTGCACGTCGCTATAATCGCGATCGGTAATGTAGTTTCCTGGTTTTTCTCCGTGAGGGATGGTAGAAATTTAATAAATGACAATGCGATAAACCCAATACTCTAACTTCATCACTCCATCGGGAGAGAAATCAATAGAGAAATCACCGGGATGAATCTTGTAATTAACTTTATGTTCATTACGGACTGTCTCGTTCATTGGGTTCGAAGTCGAGACTGGTAGGGGTCGGGGGTTGAGTGGTGGTGGTGGTGGTGACGGAAAGGAGCAGGAACAGGGAGCTCCGATAGAGGAGTAAGGAGAGAGAGTGAGAGGAGGAAAAAAGAAAATTAAGGGGAAAAGGCGACGAGTCGGTAAAACGAAGGAATAGACGGAAAGGAAGCACTCGTTCAAGCCGCCCTATCAGGGACGATGACGCCTGGCGCTCGGATCGGAAATTAAAGAGAAAGAGAGAGAGAGGGAGAGAGAAAGAGAGACTGAGTGAAAGTGTAGGGATATTTGCTTAGCATCGATGTTGATTTCGCAGTCGTTCAAAAGGCGTCGCTGTCTCATTTTGTGTTGGCGCCCAAGTCGATCGCGCAACAGCAACCGATGCAACTTCCGCTGCGAAAATGAAATGCCTCGTTAAAAACAATAGACCGCGTGCGCATCTTTCACCAAGTGAACCAAATAAGAAATTACCATACGCAAAGAGAAAGAGATTAGCCGTGGGTGGTCTTCGTTTTTTATTTTTTATATTTTTTTAAGCAGCGCGGTTGAGAATATTTCTTTAGGGCATTGTAGAAACCCGGCAGCCTTTTTGAACGTGGTCTTTTGTGTAATGACATTTTTTTTAGAAATTAAAAAAAAA
The DNA here is from genome assembly GCA_023313115.1 of Rhysida immarginata. Lineage (NCBI taxonomy): Eukaryota > Metazoa > Arthropoda > Chilopoda > Scolopendromorpha > Scolopendridae > Rhysida > Rhysida immarginata. The sequence goes on from JAHWFO010002284.1 coordinate 763,158, forward strand.
TTTTCTTTCTTCAAAGCATTGTAATGAAGTTGAACATTTTTTTTCTATTAAAAATTAGACATTAGTGCCTCATTTGATCTACTAACTGGGTTCTCTAGAAGCAACCCTTTATTCTGTTTTCCTGTCCGTTTCATTGAGAAGGCGGAGGAAACATAGGTCGACGGGGGAGTATAGGGGACGGACGTACAAACAGACAGGTGTCGGCAAATCGACATGACAGCGACTGCCAACTCAACGGACAACGTTGACCTGCAAGAAAGAAGTCGACCGTCGAGTCAAATCAATAAAAAGTCATTAATGAAACAGAACACGAAGCAAATAGGTTTTCGACAGATATGACGCAGTTTCTTTTACTATTATTGAGGTTGTTGATGTTTTGGAAAGACCAACTTGGACCAAGTCCGGACGCTAATTCCCGTAGGCGCCCCAAAATAAGGCCAAGATAATAGAGGGCAAAAAAAAGTGATATGCCAGTGGAAGTATTAATATTTGTATCAATTAAAATATTTAAAATTGTGGCTTTCTGTAAGCGTTTGTATGTTTATGAGCTTCTTTTCAGTGTTTTCAAGTTTTTGTGTAATGAGTGCGGAATAATATCTGGCGACAAAAAGGACGATAGGAACAACATGTACTCCTCACATGCATTATTTCGTCTACAAGATTTCCACATTTAGTGGCTTTGTCTGTCTACGTCTTCTGCAAACAATGTGCATATTGGGAATGAAAATTGAATAGAGGGTGGTAAGACCCTGAAAAAAAAGACGACGTTTCGGATAGACGCTATCCTTTGTTAAAGCAAAGAGTAAAACTGATATCCTATATCCGAAACGTGAGCTTTTTTCAAGGTCTTGCCACGATGTGTTCAATTTTTATTTGGTTTCAGGGTTCTTGTGTTTCGTCCTTCTTTTCTTCTACATCCTTCTTATATTGGGAATGGAAATATCATTTATTCAGGTCAACTTGTTTTGTATATCTTCTGCGTGATGTCTGATCTTGTTCATTTTTATTGTTCTGTCAAGATCAATAAATACGTCATACTAAAAATATATCCCCAACACTATCTTAGAGAACGTCGCTAAGCTTGTTTGTCTTAACTAGACGTTGATGTATGATGTGCTATGTTATTATGCCTGCCCCAAGTCTCTTAAATATCCCCAAATCAAAAGTCTCAAAGTGCCAAAATGGTGAACAAAAGAGAGAGAACCGTTGCTTCAGTCTCATCTAGCCCTGTTGATAAAATTGTCGCCGATCAAAATCATTTGCGCAGCATCTTATAAATAGTAGTACATTATTTATTGTTAATAGCCTATTTTTGTATGGCAATCATGACTCCTTTAGTTTCCCCACAGAGATTTCTTCACTCAACCAAAGTTAGACGCTTTCATGTGAACATAGAGCTGGTTAAGGCTAGAAAGATGCCTACCATGCAATCCTTTTCTGAGCTATGATTGCAGCTAAGTGCATGTTGTAGGAAGGTTGTGCGCGTTCTGCACTGTTTGATTTATGTTTGTGTTTTGTATCAGCTGTGCAGATTGATTTATACGTTGATGAGATGTGCTGTTTAGATTTAGAGAATTAGAATAAGAGAATTTTGTTTATGGACTGAATCTTCTTGTGAATCAAAGTGATATCAATAAGACCTCTACCTCCCTCTAAACAAGGAATAGCGACCCTTCCGATTCTGTGTGAAAGATGTTTTCTGTATTTGGTAAGTTTTCTTGTTATCCTTTCAATTATCTCAAGATCGGCTTGTCCATATGACTAGATGGCATAATTGTTGATAGTTTTTGGTTAGATTTTTGGAATTAAGTACGTTTTAAGTATTATTTCCAACTTGCGAAAAAAAAATTGTCTACATGATGGTCACTGATTAAAGATTGAAAAGAAATTGCTTAATGATCGAAATAACTGGAAATTCCAAAGCGTTTTCTTGTGACCAACTACTCTGCAAATGGGCTACAATTATTTGCTGATAATTTTTTTCCTTCCAGACTTATATTTCGTCTAGTAAAGATTAATTGCGTTCGTGAAAATGTGGGTTCATTTGATTTGCAGACCGAGTGATTCATGAGCAACGAGAACAATGTTTCCCCCTGAAGGATAAATAAAGGGAATCACGGGAAATGGACATAAAAATCTGGATACGCACAAACACGCACGTACTCTCTTGCTCTTTCTTGAAGCCTCCATTGTATTTCAATGCTTTATCGGTTACCTCAATAAGATATAATGATCAGAAATTAGGGGTGTTCTAAAACATATGAAAAGGCCCATCCTATTAAATTTTCTTAAGAGTAATCGAATATGTATGTAAAATGGGTTTTCTATTTAAAATTTAGCATATTTTACGTTTCTTTAATTAAAATCAAACCACTAAGTTTTTCATTATGAAAACCTTTTACTCTTTGATTCTTCTGCAAAGAAAAAAAGAAAAATTTATAACGGCGTGGGTTAACCATTTATTACGATAACAGCTGACACTTTGTCATGAAGGCTATCCACCAATTTCTGAAATGTTGCAGTTGAAAGTGCAGTGGTCAAATCTGTCACCGATGTGAGCATGGCAGTTCAATTTCTCAACGTTCATGTCGTGAGCAGGCGATATCCGTGGTAGAAATCATTCTTCGCAGGGATATCCGAAAACTTTTATTCATAAAGTGCACATTTTAATAATTTTGTTATTGCTTGGATTAAATTATATTCGAAGATAGAGAAACAGATTTCAGCCGAGCCAGCCGACCTCTTTATCATAAATTACATGCTTTATTCTTCAGTTCTACACACACCGGCCAATGAATTAGAAACCTTCGTTCAATATGGTATTGACCCTCCTTTGGCATGTAATTACAAAACATACGCGGTTTGGCATGGACTCTACAAGGTGTTGCAATGCAGGTAAGGTAATCGCAGACCATGCATTCGTCAGAGAGACCTTCAGGTCCTGCAGAGTAGACGGAAGCGGATGCCTTCGACGAATGCCTCTTTCCAACATGTCCCAAACATTCTCGATCGGATTCAAATCCGGACTTTGCGCTGGCCACGGCAGATCTTGCAACTCGGTGTCATGTTCAGAAAACCACTCCTGAACAATTCTTGCTCGATGGACAGTAGCATTGTCGTTCATGAAGAACCCGTCACCATTTGGGTACAAATGCACCATTGCAGGATGGACTTGATCTGCAACAATGTTCAGGTAGTCTTTGGCTTTCACCCGACTGTCAACGAATATCAGGGGACCCTTGCCATACCAATAAAACATGGCCCATACCATGACACCTCCTCCTGCAGCTTGAACTGTGTTCACAACACATGAGGGGTCCATCGTTTCATGGGGCTGCCGCCAAATTCTCTGCCGGCCATCGGTGCAAAACAATGTGTAACGTGACTCGTCCGACCACATCACCTTTTTCCAGTCGTCTACTGTCCAGTCACACCGTTCTTTACACCACGGCAAGCGAACTTTCCGGTTTGTTGCTGACACCAGGGGCTTCCTCACTGGCATGCGACTTTGCATCCCTATTCGCTTCGACTCTTGGCGCATTGTTCTGGAGGAGATGAGTTGCGATGATCCTTCATTGAAGTCTGCCGTCAGTTGCTCCACAGAGACCTTCGGTTTTGCCGCACAATCCGTCTCAGGCGACGTCGGTCCCTGTCTGTGTTGATTGTTTTTGATCCACAATTCTGCCGTTTCGTCAACTCTTGTGGATTCCGTTTCCACGCATTGAACACCTTGGAGACCTGACCTTTTGAGATACCGGTCAGTTGTACTGTCCTGGAAATCATAGCTCCAGCTAGACGGGCTCCCACAATAACTCCTTTTTGGAACTCTGCTGTTTTCCCCATTTTGCTCAACTTGTTCCTACCCTATACCTGCAGCTTGGAATGAGTATGTACCTCATACGATTGCATTCATTTGCATATAACAATCGTTTCTGACCTTTGACTCCGCTTTACATATCAGTACAGTAATTCATCACGGGTTTCTAATTCATTGGCCAGTGTGTGTATGTAAACACATCGAATATTGGGTAACGAAATCCATACTCTTCTTCATGTTATGCAAGTTATGTACATGGGGTGATCATTTTATCAAGCAGCCGGGTATTCTATGTATTAGATGAATATTTTTATTTATGCCAGTAATAAATAAATCATGCTGTTTACCACCGTTTGCTCTTTTTCATCTGGAGGTATTTCAAACGCTATATATAGGGTGTCTCACTTAAAGTGAATCAACAGCCAACTTCTAAAATACAAATATGACAGAGCATTTTCAATGGAAGAATATTTTTATGCGAAGGGTTTTTATGTGTATTCCATTTCCAAAAATAAACGATGCAATTTTCGAATATGGAAGTCAACTTTGAAATGTGCAATGGAAACCCCTATTTTTAATGGTTTTTATTTTATACACCATGAAAGACCTGTGTTTGAACATTTATTATAACCACATTTATTGCACAACCATTGTCTTGCATTACTGTAAAAATGTTATGTTCAAATAAAAACATTGCTATCCATTGTGTTTAGGAACAATTTCTGTTTTTTGCCTTTTTTAAATCCAGATACACCACACTTTCAGTGCCTCTATCTTCTAAACGTTTGGATCAATTGAAAAAACACCAAGAATAAAACATTCCTCAAATGGAATCTGAAAATACCATTAAAAATAGGGGTTTTCATTGCACATTTCGAAGTTGACTTCCATATTCGAAAAAGGCGTCGGTTTTTTTGGAAGTGGAATATACATAAAAGTACAATAATTCTTCCATTGAAAATTCTCTATCAGATTTGTATTTTAGGAGTTGGCTATTGGTTCACTTTAGGTGAGACGCCCTGCATGTCAACAGAATCCTTGTACTCTAACAAGAGAGATTATGTCTTATCAACCGTATACTCTTGCTGAAGGTGGCATCCAATATGGTCTGCGTTAAACGTGAGGGTGGGCGTTTTGAATAGCTATTGTAAAGAAATATATAATTTGTTCTTAGTTATCTGTATCTATTTATTCTATGAATGCCTGGTTGCGTGATAAAATGATCATCTTTCATTTTATATCTAGTTAGGTAATAAGGACACACAATTTTCATTAAATATCGCTCAAAGTTTTAGATGCACTTAAAGTAATCTTAATTATGTGTTTAGAATAAAATGACCCCTTGACAATAGGCACCACTTTTGTACGCATGAAAACGATTTTCTACAAAGCATTACTTTAATTCGTAACGACTATGTTGATAACTTGAATAACAAATCTTTTGAAAGCAGTTTTCGATTTCCAGTATCTGCAATGTAGCTTACGCATGCATTCACAAAGGCGGAATCACTTTCTAATTCATTTAAATTTAAAGAGTTTTTCGATTTGGGATATTTCCTCAATGAATATTTTATACCAAGCAAACCTCATCTGCCTTTGAATTACAAGTGGAATTAATGGATTTGGGTGAAAGTATATCTAAAATCTGTAAATATTATTTCCTGTTTTAAAATGAGAGACGATTTCGTTAAAGCAAGAGAATGAAAAGTTAATGAAAAATCCAATGTCTCTTTTTAATCATTTCTGCATGGGCTATAGAAAATATAGAAGTAACCCGGACAAAATATTGAAATGTCGACTGTCAAAATATTTTGATTCTGCTTGATGGATAAAAAAGTCAGGATATGTATGCGTGTTCCTTCTACCCTAGAGCTATGTAAATTGGTACATTCTGTTATTAACATAGGCCTGTTTCCCGTCCATAAAAAGTAGATTCAAGGTTTCTTTTTTCCTTCTCATATTCCAAATATTTGTCTCTTTAAGAATGCATGTATTTAATGGAGTCAGGCAGTGCCGTTTATTTAAGAAGGCTTTTTTAAGGTTTGTTATTCTTTAAAATAAAAGTAAATGAAAAAATAAGGAATCGTTAATTACAGATGCTGTAAAGCAGAACAGCTCATGCGCCCGACATTTACTTTTAAAAATTGCTTACCGGTAACTATTTTTTTTGTTAACCTATCTTATATTTGTTAATTCTTCACCTTCTTTCGACATTGTATGAAAGTGGATGGTTCACTAAGTAAAGACTTTTTCACTGCTCGCGAAATAAATACACTTATCATATTTTGATCAATCGTTGAGAGTGTGGAGGTTTTGAGTAGTCCACGATCGTTCAACACGGAGAGTTATCCCATTGAATAGCGGAGAGTCGGATACGACTGAACGGATAATTTCAGTAATCCATTCTACATTCATATACAGGGTTTCTCAAAATTCCTGGTACAAACTTTGCAAGGTGATAGAGGGTGCAACCATAAGCATCTTTTCTCTACAGTGTTTTTAGGGAAACTCAACCCCTGCAAAGATATGAGGGGCTAAAAGTAAGATGCACAGCCTGCAACGTGGCTTACCTGCGTACAGAACAGTTCTAAACATCCAATGACTGCAATTGGATGTGACACAAAAAACGAAATACGAACATTGACAGTACAGTGTTTGATTAGAAGTACGTATTTTATTCAAAGCAAATGCTCAAAATTTCCGCCACCAACCTGTATACACAGTTGACATCTGCGTACTAATGATTGGCGCGTGTGTTGAAAATTTTGTGTATGGGCTTGGATTTCACCAGCTGAAACAGCACTGCAGGTCATCAATGTCTTGGATTTCTGTTGCATACACCAATGTTTTCATGTGGCCCCACAACCAGAAATCGAGAGGAGACAGGTCGGGCGAACGTGGTGGCCACCGTACCGGGCCTCCCCGACCAATCCGACGACCATTAAACAAGTTTTATCAATTTGATGGGGTGGTTGATGAATTTAATTATGTTTTTATCAAGTGACACTTCATTGACGACAATCAATTAGCAACAGATCACACCTATGTTTTGGGAGAGTTCATCATAATGCAAAACAATTCGAACCTTATTTATCACTGTCAGTAATTGTGGTTCAGTACCATTTCGGTAATGGGGTGACAAAGTTTAAGGAGTTCAAATTACCGTCATTGGATGCTTAGAGCTGTTCTGTACGCAGGTCAGCCACATTGCAGGCGGTGCATCCTACTTTTAGCCCCCCATATCTTTGCAGGGATTGAGTTTCCCTAAAAACACTATAGAGAAAAGATGCTTATGGGGGGCTCTATCACCTCGCAAAGTTTGTACCAGGAATTTTGAGACACCCTGTATTTAAGAATTAAAAAAGTTTCTAATGTTCTAACTTTTATGTGATATTGTTGCATAAAAAGCATGTATGGATTATCAAAATATTCAATGATGATCTTAATTATAGAACTGAAATTTAATCGCTTCCCTGTGGTAAATAGTGAAGATTCCGAAGAGAATGTTTGAGAAAGTAACACCTGATTTGTGTATTATTCGAAATCATGCTTATTCAGAGCAGTATCATGTGCGCTTGATTCCTACCATATCGAAGAATTTCTTCATTCTTGGTTACCGGAAATGTTATTCTTTGCTAAAACAGCTTAACATAAATCTTTCGGATGGGCCCATGATGGCTCCAGTGCCCTTGGAGAATGATGATGAAAATCTCCTTACCTCACTTCCTTCCTTCCTTCCACGTAAAACCGGTTACTTCTTCGCAACTAGCTACTCTGGGTTGGGTGATTTTTCGCTCGGTTGATTCCATTTCCCTTCTGTCTATGTTGTTTGTGTGTGTGTGTGTTGTGTGTGCGTGTGTGTGAGTGTGTGTGTGTGTGGTGTGCGTGTGCGTGTGTGTGTGTGTGTGTGTGTGTGTGTTTTATGCGTGTATATCTATAGCTAAGAGCCGCTTCTATTTTGAGTTGAGCCTCCGCCCACCGCCACTAAATTCCCTCCTCTCTTCCCATGACGGGCGTGTTTGCGATAAATCCCGACGCAGATGGCAGATCCCTCCGAAGAAGGTTATCTGTCCAGGTCGGACGCTGCTTTGCCCCGTCAAGAAAAATGATGCTGCGGTTGATGACCTGCGAGATCTCCGCGTAACAAAGCGGGACAGGCAACAACATCCTGACCGACGATGATGAACGGCAGCCGCAGGCATCGTGCCGCCGCCGCCGCACGACCCGCCTACGCCTTTCACTAGCACAAGCGAAAAATCAACATCTGTTGTTAAAAAAAAAAACAAGAGAAAAGCGGGAGAGAAAGGATAAAAAACCTTTCTACCCAGCAGCAGGAGCAGCAGCAGCAACAACAACAACAATGACAGCAACATGAAAAAGAAGAATAAGAAGGAAGACTGGACAATCCGTAACCCCTTTATCGACCTCAGGCGAACCAAGGAAAAGGGAAGGAAAAAGGAAAAGTGAGCAAAAAACTTACATGCCGCAGCTATAAAATTTACATGCTTAAAACATTGCTACTTCCATTAACTTTGGATTGCAAAGCCATTAGTCAAAAAAACTTGGATCGAGAGTGTTCTTTAGGACTGCTGAAGGAGTGACGAAAATTTATTTATATATGTTTGCTTAAATCAAAACTCGTTACTTTAATCCAAAATAATTAAAGGTGCAACATACATTTAAGCATGTCTAATGCTCTTTTCTATATTATAATTTTTTAAAAATAACATTCTCAATATGGCAAGTTCTGCCCATGCATGGATAACTATTTTAGAAAAGCATAAGAAATGTGTTAAAAATTCATTTGCAAGTACCGTTCCAATGATTTCTAGCTTCCAATTACAAACGCAAATGATTTGAGAGATTTATGTGCAGTTCTTTCAATTACTTCTCTTCGTACATGCGAGGTTCTTCTGTACCGTATCTATAACATAACAGATTGTGGTCTTACAGTGCAGCACGTTTGGTAAAAAATAGATACCAACCGGTTTCGGCTTTTATTCTGCCTTCATCAGGGTACAAAAAAAAACTTTCGTGGACGTTTAACAATGTATAAATTATGCTATTTTGAATAATTAATGACTTATATTTAACGTTTATCCCGGTCATAATGTAGGCATTATTCGAGATAATAAAGTAATAGGAAATTGTCGGAGAAATTCCTCCAACATTAGGCAAATACTATACAGTTATATTAAAAAAGAAACTAAAAATTCTACGATCTGGACCGAATCAAGCACCAGGAGCTAGTCGCTTCTAATAACTGAACCACCGATTTTACACACTAATAAAGCAAGGCTGCCTTGAAATGTCCTAAAGACTACTAAGTAATCAAAGTGAAACCTCAGCGATAGAAAAGGCACCTAGGGTTTACGATCCCAGTCGCGGAATTTCGTTTTCAATCTTAATATACACTGAGTGAGCATATTATTATGACCACCTGACATGTTTATGCAAATGCGCGCACGGATGTCGCCACAATGTTGCTAACGGGCCGGACCAATGTAAAAAGGGAATGTGAGTGTCGTCGACAACAGTAGACGTATTCCATTCTTCAACTATGGGTAAACGACGCGATTTAACAGCCTTCGAACGCGGGATGATTGTAGGTGCTCGGAGCTATGGAGCGAGTATCAGCTAAACAGCAGCATTTGTGGGGTGCTCAAGACTGGACGGTTAGCAGGAAGACGGGGTCTGAACGTTCGCGTTGTGGCCGCCCGCGGATGGTTGATGATCGGACAGAACGGAGACTGTCACGACTGGTAAAGGATAACAGAAGTGCAACTGTGCATCAAACCACTGCTGACCTTAATCAGGGGTCCTCCAAAACGGTCTCAGAATGCACTATCCGCCGCACAGTGCATCACATGGGATACGGAAGCCGAAGACCTGTCAGCACACCTTTGCTGTCTGCAGCCAACAAGCGGAAACGACTCCAATTCACTCAGGAGCACAAGGACTGGAATATCGAGCAATGGAAACAAATCATGTGGTCTGACGAGTCACGATTCCAGTTACAACATGCAGACGGCCGCGTGAGAATCTGGCGGAAACATCACGAAAGCATGGACCCCGCATGCACGAGTACAGCCCTTCAGGCCGGTGGGGCAGTGTGATGGTCTGGGGAATGTTTTCCTGGCATGCGTTGGGTCCGTTAATACGTGTCGAACAACGTCTGGATGGCACAGCATACCTCCGTATCGTCACCGATCAAGTCCATCCTGTCATGTTGATGGCGTACCCCAATGGAGATGGCTACTTCCAGCAAGACAATGCGCCATGCCACAGAGCTCGTATTGTGCAGGAGTGGTCCCAGGAACATAAGAGGGACTTTACCTTACTTCGGTGGCCCCCACAAGCCCCAGATCTCACTCCAATTGAGCATTTATGGGACGAAGTCGAACGAACCATCAGACGGCTGGATCCACCACCGTCTAATCTAGCACAACTAGACAGTGCTATCCATCAGTCATAGTATCAGATTCCTCTCACCACCTTCCAACATGTCGTGGAATCAATGCCACGAAGAATCACCGCAGTATTAAAGGCAAAAGGTTGCCCAACGAGATACTGACAGGATGGTCATAATAATATGCTCACTCAGTGTACAAAGTGATTCAATAAACCTGAGAATCGAAACATCTCGAATTAGATGAATGCACAGGTGAATGGCCCCCTTGAAAATATTAACTCTTTATTTCGGACAATTTTTTCGTACGATGCATACCTTCCGAGATTTTTTGGTGTCTCAATTAAATGAATCACCCTAGATTATGCGGGATGGATAGACTATTCCAAGAAATGAAACTTAGATTCTAGTGCTTCAGATAGCGGTCTGGACGTATTAAGTGAAGATCTTGCTTCAAAAAATTACGGAACATGGCACAAATAAGCAAAATTTTAAAAATATGAAATAGAAATAACATTTTGGTCTAAAATTCAAATTTATTAATGTGAGATAAATGGTGTAAGTGTTGAAGAACGACAGAATACAACTACCTTAAAGAAAATACATGAGATGGTGATTTTAAATGAAAACAGACAATGTTCCAAATATCACCCACCATTAATTATGTGGTTCCTAATATCGTCCAGTCTTCATTACTCACGATTCTTACTCTGCCACAACATAAAGATATAGTACGTGCTCCCTTTAGTAGAATTATCATCACAATTTTGGGATTTCTCAATCATTGTTGTGCCAAATATCACCCAGTGGGTGATGATGGGAACACCACGGTGGAAGATATATAAGGTACAGCTCTAAAAAGTATTGCATCATCTCGCAGCGCAAAACGAGCCTACATCCCGCCCAATTTTTATTACACATGAAATTTATTTTACATTAAGATACAATAATTGGTCTTTCGATTTGGACACTTAACTTTGAAACGTAGGTTGCTTGATTGTTCTATATCGATATAAACGAGAGGAACACAGGAAAAATCCTTGTAGTGCTTGTGTTTTCAAAAAGACGACGACGATCTTCTCATCCAGTGCATAAAATACAAATTGCCTAAATTTACACGAATTTGCCGACTACTCGTATATCAGTATAACTTAACTATTGCTGGACGATAATACGAACCAGGACGATATTTGGGCCATATACCTTAATCTAAAACGTTAACTCCTTCGGAAGGAGGCTATAAGCTACCTAAAGGCTCACGCATCCGGTAAACATAACAGTGTCCATTACAGTATATGATCGCCATACTCCGAAGGAGTAAAAAATCTATAGACGGGTGCGCAGGAAGTAGGAACGCGGATGCACCACTTTCTGTGCCTTCCTTAACTTCCGACCATAGAATTGTCTGAGGCAGAAAAGAGTAAACAACGAACGACTTAACCAATAAAAATGCCAAATTGTGTTGCTCCTTGTTTAATCAATTCGCAAAACGCAAATTTATTAAGTAAAGTAACGTTTCATCGATTTCCGTGTACCGTTTTATGATCTCCGACTCGATAAAAAATTAATGATAAATCGCGGCACTCAGCAGCCAATCTGAATAATTTCGACTTTTAGTCACAGCCAACAACGAAAGTGCAGTTATTACGAGAGTGGAAATACGTCTAGGCACGAAGTAAGCTAATGTTTGTAAACATGCACCCCGTCTAGAGGCGGATTGACTGGCTAAATATTGTGACCTCAGGGATTTACGCTAGCTTGTAGGTAAATAGAAATAAAGCCTTTCCTTACCATGAAGTTTAACTATCCGCAGGCCTTATTTAGGTATTAAGATTTATTCCTAGGTAAGCAGTTTCTTTTGATGATCCACGTTTCTTGAAGTTATTCTCAAAATTCCAAAAAAAAAATTTCCTTCTCAAAAAACTTGCATGAACGAAATCAAAATTACTGATGGTGATGGCGAATGAACTTCAAAGATGACCGTTTAGGCCTGTTTTAATCACCATATGTAAATATTATGAGGACATTTAACCCTTCTGAAGCAGCATTGTTGATGATTATGGTCCAGTAAGCATCGTAATTGTCACAGCAATGAATGACCTTGATAATGAAGTACAAAGTCATCGCCGACTCCATCCAATAAACCAGTGTCTCCTTAATTAATTCCGCATTAGCAAAAGGTAGTTTCTATTATAAATTTGTTGGTATCCAAAAAATATCGATTTTACCCTTCAAAACTTGATCTCCACTTCTGATTAATATTCACGTAATTAAATTTGATAGCAGCGAGGAGCGGGGAAGTAAAAAAGAGCAAAAGCTATGGAAACGTATACAGGAGAGGAGGGAAATAGAAAAATAGAAAATGAAGGATTTTTTTGATGGCTTCACGATCGTATCTCTCATTGCAATCCAAGCGTAGATATTTACAGTCGTCATGATTACTCCAAAAAACAATGAAAGATTACAATTACCTTGTTATCTAATTCTTGAAGTGCTGCTTGACATTATCTCGACCCATTATGACAGCGCGTTTTACCCTTTTACGATGCCGTAAGATTTCGAAGATCATTTAAAAATAGAAGAAGAGGTGATGTTAGAAAGAAATAAAGAAAGGTTGGTGGAGGGGGTGAAGGAAAGTAGGCACCAGATCGTTTCTTCACTTTAGATGAGAATCTCGACTATTTTTCTTTACGAGTTGAGCAGCAACGGAGTTCTAAGGTAGAGCAGAGGCTGATAAGATAGGAAAACGTTCATAAAAGCAATCAGTTGGAGGCAGTCATTCGCCATCTCGTTTCCACTTCGACTTCGTTAATAATTTCCCCCCGTGTATCGTCGACTAGCTGACTTCTTAATTGGTCTTTGAGCACCGAGTCGACAATGGATGGCTCTTTTGAGAACCGCCAATAAACCGACCCTACGAAACGGCAAAACGGGATTACAGAGTGCAACAGCAACGAGTAATATTTTAAACCCTTCTAAGAATGGGACCTGTCTCTCTCTCTCTTTCTTTCTCTCTCTTTTTTATAAACCGAATGTCGAAATTGTCAACATGAAATAATTTGAAAGATATAAAGCAAATTCAAGACTTTTTAAAAATCAAAGATAAGTTGGGATGATTCACTAAAATCCTTTCTGCTAACAAGGATTTGAATCGATTCCTCGCAACTTTCAACGTGCTGAGCATTTTTGAGTTAGATAGAAACAAAATTCGGTTTAGATTACAAATTTTGTGAATTAGTTTCGGTGCAATTAAGATTCATTATTTAATAAATAAGACCCTTTCAGTGAGTTTAATAACATTTCTCTTACAAATAACAAGTTGATTGGCATTGAAAATGTCATCTATGTACACTTTGACATCATCGATTTCTCTTCATTTCTGCAGAGACAAGCTGAGAAGTGCTTTGTCTGATAAATTAAGCATAGGTTGAGAGAGAGATGGTTCCAGTAATTTGTCTTAATTTATTTTTCATATTCATCGTGATATACAATATCCATTTACCTTGATGGATGATTTAATTTATCTGCTTAACAAAAATGCCATTTAACTTTCAGTAACTGTTTCATTAGAAATAACGTTCGGGATTAACGGTTCACCCCGTCTGACAAGGCTGAATATACCTGACTTAAGCAATTTCACTAACAGGAAGGCATGGTGTTTCTCGTGGTATCAATAAACGTTCACACAAACAAAGCTTTCAAGATAACTTTAAAAAAGACAGCTTAAAACCTCAACAATTTTAATATCCAAAATTATTTAAAAAGTTGTTCTTAAAATACATTTTTCATAATTAAAAATGTCGTTTAAGAATATAATAACATCTTAAAAATACTTTCCATAAAATAATCAGTCAAAAACATTCCTTTTTATCAGAACACATGTGGTTTTGATTTCCATAAAATAAATTTTCTATCAATAATCTATACATAAATACGGCAACACATTTTTTGTTATGCACTTTTACCTGTGTTAATATGGACGAATACGCATGAAACTTATATGGTTGGAAAGTTCCTGTGCTTTAGATGTGCACAATAGATTTCGTATGCGTATTTGTTCACGCTAACACAGGTAAAAAGCGTTTCAAAAAAAGATAGATTTAAGAAACAGTTTGTGCACCATATTTGTCAACGCATGTAGCATTGCCTTTTTTATTATTTTTTTTAAATAATAAATATCAAATTAACTCAAATCATTGTTGATGTTCATTTAAAAAAAGAATTTTAAATGTTGTGTTGTTGATATTCATTTGAGAGCATTAGAAAACCGTATAACAAATACTCTACAGCTTTTGAAAGTCAACGAACTGATTTCATAACCTGAAGATCCCCAAGTATAATATAGTACCTTTAATGTACCTATACATTATTCCATAGAAACAACTGCTTAAAAATTGTTATTAACCAACTATTCAAAATATTTCTATGATTAGTAGGTAAGCATTTTATGTATTTTTCGTCGTTTTCTAAGCTATTTTAAGGTTTTTTCATACATTTTGAAAGTAATATTTTTAGTTAAAAATAAAATAAATACCAATTTTTGAAGTTTTTGATTTTTATTTATTTAAAAAAATTTTTGTTAACACTTTTTCTTTAGTAACAAAAAAGTTTTTGATTTCTGGTCTGAAACAGACCTTAATTTTCCACAGTGGGAGGGGGGGGGGACGCAGAGATAGGGAGGGACAATTTAGCTTAAATACAAATATTATATTTAGATAATAATTCGATAGATATATTAAAAGATACCTTTAGATTGCTTTAAATATTATCCCGAGATATTTTCAAAGTTATCATAGCGGTGAAATGAATCGGGAGTGTCAGAAATGTCATGCAAAGCATTTTGGATATTTATTGTGTTATCTATTTTTCATTCTGCAAAGTTTATTAATAAGCAAGAACAATTAGACATATATTTTTTTTCTCAGAAATATGATCGAATTTCGATCATTGGGGAATCCTAGTTTACATAATATTATTAAAACTATACTACTTTGATTGCATAGCATTGCATTGGGATAAAAGAAGATAACATTTAGAAATTTAGGCTCATTTGACCTAGGTTGAGTAATGTACTGATTGATGATATTTGATTATTTGATATGTGATTCGTTGAGGGGACAATTCAACTTGAAAAGGAATTAAGTTCCAAAGCTCCACTACACAGAATTGAAAATTTGTTCTTGAGATTCGCTATTAAAATAATTGACGAAACCAAACGAAGTTTTTGAGACAATCTATCTGAAAACTTTCTTTTAAAACTTGCACTCTTAAAATTTTTCGGATATACGTAGATATAATTTGCTCATAATTTGCTATAATGCAATTTAATATCGAAAATTCTTTGCAGCATGACAAAAAAAAAAAAAAATTGCGATTTTGTTGAAGCATACTTAGGTCGTTAAGATGTTGCTCTGTGGAACACTCGTGTTAAAATAAAAGCTTGAACGACAGGCTTTCGGGTGACTCTGTACTTTAATATAATGCTATCAAGAAAAATTAAGTTGCTCGTGATCATCCTTTTCCCTTTTATTGGAGGTACAAGCTCTTTTGTTAACGTTATAAATCGTGGAATCGAGCGCAGACGTTTTCATTAGAGGCATTTTCCTTGAGGAATGAAAACTCGGAAAGGAAAATCTTGTCAATTGATTAAATGAAAAATCTTGGGTCCAATAGAGTCAAGTTAAGAGCAGGGCCATCATCATTAATTTCCAATTACATTTACTGCTCAGCGATATGCGTACGCGAGAGAGAAGCCGTGGTGGCTGTTGCAATTCCATTGGCTTCCACCGAGGCTCCGTCTCTGACGTGGATTCTCCACAATAAAGCTGGAAGTCAGTCCGTCTTGATTGGATTGTGATTTTGATCATTTGAGAAACCTGCTTCGCCAACAGAAAGTTCCTCTGCCATTTGATCACCGTCTGCTACGTTAAATAAACGACCCCATTTACGTGCGAGAGGGATGGAGCGTTGGTCTGGTGCGTTTCGCGGTTCATTACCCTCTGCTTCTGAAGAGACAAACTGAACGGTTTTCCCGCTGTGATTATCCCCCTGGCTAGTGGCCCACCTCCCGACAACGAATAAGAAAGAACACGGCGACCAGATGGTCCCTCATTCTTTTAATTGGAAACGAGAGCTGCATTGTTTCGTATGTCCCCTCCCCTCCTCCTCCTCCTCCCAATCCTAACCCCTTGCCTTCTTTCTTCCCTTTTTCTACTTCTTCTTCTTCTTTTACTTTTCTCCATCTCGTGTAATTTTATTTTTTTCTGTACATTTTTCTTGTGGGTAATTTCTCTCTTTTTTTGAATTAACTTAGACACTCTCACAGGAATTCCAATAGAAAAGTTGAAGCTGCTGGATAACTTCGATTCAAATTAGATAGCGTGTCTTTTTTAAAGATAATCGATTTATCTGCTTCTCTTATCGCGTGTCACTGATGTCCCATTAAATCAATCCAGACTCTCGCCATCGATTCAACCTGATCTCAAAGCTGTTGTCAGATCGTGAATTTAAATCTCTAATAATAAAGCCTTTTCTCTCATGGTTAATTACTCGAATATGTCGATTCACTTTGGACTTCACATATCAGAGTGTGCTCCACAAGAAACAAAAATTATACGCTGTATCGTTAATTCTAAAGAATATTAGAAACAGTGCTCAAGATAGAAGCATACGTTTTAGAGTTCTACACAAAGCTGCCTAATCTTTATTTGATCATGAGTTTTCAAGAGGATTCAATTAATATGATATATCCGGATTTTTTTTTTTGCTAATTTATTTAGTGATTTTTTAAACAAATATGATCAAAATTAAAAGAATCTCTAAAAAGAAGTCTTTCCAGGAGCCAAGGCTAAATATTGCTTAAACGCAGCGTTTATACAAACTACAGTTAGATTTTACATGATCCATCAATAATTCTATGTTAGACCCAAATATACAAGATACTTTTTATAGCTGCTTCGGATTAACACATTATTATCATGGAATGGCAATTTGACCACTATGAATGAAAGTCGAATAAAAATCTATGAATCTATGAATTAACAGATTTGTCACTTTTTCTCAAATTGTACGATACATGATATTCTTTAGAAATAAAAATAAGAAATCTAATAAACCGTGAATACTTACATGAAAAAAGGTACCAAAAGATTGGACGCTACTTGTCCTCAATGAGAAAGTGACGCCTTTCACTATGGACTCATAAACAACTCAACCCATTGAGAATTGAATTGAACAGGAACAATTTTTTTCTAGTAACAAAGAATGATCAAGACCAGGATAGCTCTGAATATACCAAGGGAAATGTCGTTTTAGTTTAGGCAATTTTTCCAATAGTTATAACGTTTCTCTAATATTCTATAACTTCAGGATAATTCTCTAATATTCTATTTGCTTTTAGAGAATTATCCTTTTTTGCTTTGATAAAGGATAGGCTCTATCCGAAACGTCAGCTTTTTATTTGATTTTATAGTTTTATTTTGATTTTACTTATTTTTTCTATTATTTTGTTATTTGTTAATTATTATTTTATTTTTCATTTTTATTTATTAACTATTATCTATTGTATTCCAGGGTTTTTGTGTCTCGTCCTTTCTTCTTATAAATATCCGTTCATTATAACGTTTCTCTAATCGGGATACGCAGAGCAGGACAATGAGGTCAAACGACACTAGCCTCTGACCTTTAAGCTTTTTTTTGTAATTTTCACCACGTCATTCTTGCTGTAATTTAAGAGCGAAAATACGTTTTCATTTGTACCTTGATGCAAAGCAGTGAATTTTGCATACTTAAAGCTCTGGAATAGAATGCTGGGCCTTTCCTCTTATATTCCAGTCATACTGACTTGTGAACGAAAATGTAGATATTAAAGACCATGAGAAAATTCAATAAATTCTCCAGATATGGGCCTAAGATTGTCATTTTGCACTCCACATATACGAGAGGCTTTCTGAGTCGTTTTTAATGGTTTCCAAACGATAACGTTTCACATCTTTGCAACATGTGTCTTTTCTGTAAACAGTTCAACTTCTTCTCCTTCTGACACTCTTCTCTCCTTCATTTACACCAAGACAAAAACGACTTTCATCACTGAACACTACAACATGCCATTCTAGGCTGCAATGGGCTCATTCACGATCGCTATAATGTGCACGAGTAAGCGGCAAGCAGTTTAGTGGAATGGTGATGCTAGCCTTACTTCCAATTTTCGGCTGGAAATTGCCCGAGAACTCGTAGCCGCCATAACGGCAGCTCTAATCTGGTCAGCCAGATGATCTAATCTCCATCTATCGGAATTGTCGTTCTTGCTTTGCGGAAATACATTTGAATATTAAGAAAATAATATTCCTATGCTATACGTTTTCGATAATTGCATAGTAATGAAATTGCTATGCTTCTCTCTCTCTCCATGTTATTGTCAAAAAAAAAGTGAAACTCAATCAACTGTGGTGATCAGAATAGTATGAATTATTTTTAACCAAATTTATATCATTGCAGTATTTCTCAAACATAAAAATCATATAAAAAAAGGTTAAGCATTGATAATATATCGAGATTTTTGTATTCAACATCAGATCCAAATTATAATAAGTTCTCCTTCCTTGCTCTTGTTTTCCGGTTGCGCGGTTGAAGTATGGCTGTTGCTTTTCTTCTGTATCTCATTTCATTTGCGGCTGCAATCCATCATCGAATCTCATGAACGGAAGACGGAGTTCCGAAAAAGGGGAAGGAAGGATGCAATGGAACCGGAAAGGTTCCTCTAACACTTGGCTGGTTTCGTGACACGTGACTCCTTCGGTAGCAGGCAGCAGTATTCCGCCTTTTACTCTTTCGTCCGCTGTCACATTCGTAATTGTTTGCGTTAGAACCAAAACAGATGTTTCGCATTCTTCATGGACGTTGGCAAATCCGAAGAAAACAACTCCATCTCACGGTGGAATCTTTGACGACAGTGGCGCTGCAGTTTACCTTTCCCACGAGTCCAAGAAAAGAAACGCTTTCAGATTTTTACGTTCATATTTTATTTGATTTTTCCCCCCGTCCTTTCTTTCTCTCTTATTTTCTTGTGTTTTTTCCCTTCGTCGAGAGTTACTCACTCAGAATTTCCTCTCCTTCCCGTCTCCCTTTTATTTCCATTTATTTCTTCTACTCGTTTTTCTTTAAACAAATTCGTCATTTCTTTTCATCTTTGCTCATTCTGTCTTCAGTCGGAATCTGACTGAGAAAATGCTCGGCGCTTATTACGTTTCGAGGCGTAAATCAAAACGGTTTTTGTAGAGGCGGAGAAGGAGGGTGGCCTAACTCCGCCGCATCGTCCGTAAAAACGGAGCGACAGTTATTACAATCCTGAAGAAGAAAAAAAAAAGAGATGAGAGTAGAGGGAAAGTGAGGGTATGAGAGAGGATATTTGGAAAGTGTGGCGCGAGGGAACGACAGAAATAGAAAGAGCGGGAAACGGGGGGAAATTCGGATGATGGAAAAGGAGCGATTGTAACAATGAGAGCGCGGGGGGGGGGGGATGCAACAATGAGAGATGGCGGAGTGGAGAGAGCAAAATGGCTCGATTCCGAGTGACGACGTGGGCGGCGGACAGTGGAAGCCAAACGGTTGTCTAAAAGACGCTTCCATTCCCCTTTTCTGTGCTTTTACACGGGGGCTGCATAATTTATAGCCGTGACGTACTTCACGACAGTGGGGTCGGCGTGAGGAATACGCGAGGTCGGCCGGCCTTAATTGGACGTTTTATTGTCGCCGGCAGAAGAATAATGAAACGCGTTGAAGGTCCCCGAGCTTCTCAAAAGACTGGGACCTCAAATGAGAACATTCGTGAGAGAGCAATTTCTTACCGACCCGCATCAGATGGATATCGTCAGTAATAGAGTGAGCCACGGCCCTCCTACAAGTAGTCGACAAGCCCTCTTCTCTCCTTGCTACTGGCAGTTAACCATCGCCACACTTCAACTCGTTTCCCACGGCTGAGTCTCCTTTTTTCCCCATCATCTTTATCATTATCATCCCTTTTTTCCCCCTTTCGCACTCACTCTCTGTACGTTGTTATTTTTTTAATGTCTTTAAATGGAGGGAAAAAAAGTTACAGTTTTCTTAGCGTTCGTTCGAGCCTTAACTTCAATTATCGTAATTTAAAAAGAAATAATGGGCAAGGTAGGAAGAGAATTAAACTTCGTTAGTGAAGGCTTGAAGTGATTTTTTTTCTAGTAACTTTAAGTCGTTAGAAGAAACAGAGATATGAAGAAAGAAATTATTTTTAGTACCCAATGACAGACGAACTTTGGCTCAAATTTTTTTAATAAACACTTACAATGTTAAGATATTGAAATTTTTATGAACAAAGGCAAAACAGGATGGGGAATCTTCTGATTAGCTCCTAAATGTTTACATACACAACTGCTTGTACGTGTAAATATATCATAACTCAAAACCAAATGGTACTTTAGCGGATCAATTCGGATACTGTAATGCCACGAATCCTGTTTACTAATGGATTCATACGGGAAGAATTAGGCGGAAGAGTTCGAACCTTAATAAAGAGATTGAGAGAACAGTGATTCAATGCACGTTACAATACAGATCATAATAAGGTGACCAGGGGTCTTGGCTTTTCACCCTGTTCTGAGGTTTGGTTTTTTTGGCAGGTTGCTTGTCCCGAATTTCGGTTATTCTATTCCGATTTGTCCTGAAATATCTCCATATAAAGTGTATTATTATACCGTGTGTCTCAAAAGTGCCAAATGGATTAATTGGTTGCTTTGATTTTGTAGGTGAAATAGTGAAGTACAGGAATAATGCTGACACCGGAACAACATGTAGAGCTGATTCTTCTCTGTGGAGATCACCACAGAACATCTCGAGAAGCTGCAGAAGAATATCATTGCCGGCACCCTCATATTCCCAAGCCCACAAGCTACACTTTTACGCGTGACAGTAGAAAATTTGGATCGTCTTCGAGCGCATGGTGCACTTTTTGAACATGAACGATAAGCTTGCGAAACCGTGTGAACATAAAGCCAACAGTCATAAACTTTTCATATGGCACGCGACTTTTGAGACACACGGTAGTAGCTGTACATACTGATCGATCAACACATCGACACGAATCTGCTCGATGTTGCGATTTATATTTTCAAAAGTTATTTCGGTGACATCAGATGATGTCACGATTATTTTTCAGTTTAGGCTCCATATTCTCACTATAAAAAATCACTGTCATAAATATCCAGGATAATTTTAATTATCGAATAATTTTCAAAGTTATAGTACTATAAAATGGAAAATAAAGAAAAAATTAAACTTTTAAAATTTAGCATTTTGACATAGAAAATTTTATATTGAAAATAGATCTAAATGTTTATTATATAAGGTTCGTCTAAAAATTCAGTGAATGGATGGATATTTCAAAAGCAACGTGAGGTAAAAATGCGGCCACGCGTATGCGCAGGGAGTGACCAATGGAGAGAAGGCACGTAGCAAGGAGCGCAAGAAACAGACGCAAATTTTTCTGCTACTGCCAGTCGAACGGCGTGTGTGCAAAAACTCACGTCAAATGGAAGGGCAAATCATAAAAACCGAGTTCTACGAAGCTGTTTTGAAGCGCTTACTGCTACGCATCCAACGTGTTCGTCCACAGATGTACAGGAGTGGAAAGTGGAGTCTGTTGTCTGACAACGCACGCCCGCATACCGCCATCCGTGTACGCAATTTCTTGGCCCAACGCCGTCTAACTATTATCGCACAACCACCGTACCCGCCTGATCTGGCGCCTGCAGACTTCTTTTTGTTCTCTCGTTTCAAGGGTGTACTGAAGGGCAGACTTAGCAGACATCCGACGACGTGTGACATCTGTACTTCGATCGATCCCAAAAGAGGCCTTAGTTGACCCATTCCAGCAGCTTTATCAGCGATGTCAAAAGTGTATTGTGTCCAACGGATGTTACTTTGAGGGTGAATAAAGATATTTTGTTTCCTTGTTTTGTTTTATTTGTTTTTTGCTTCCATTCACCGAAGTTTTTAGACATACCTTGTTTATTATATTCACATATTAACAGTTGCCCCTCCCAAGCATCCCGTACCGATTTTCTGTGAAAAATCTTTTCACCTTAAAATCAACGATATTCATGATATTCAACAATGCAAATTGACCAAATCGAATATCCTGAGGAAGTGAATGAGGCTTTCGAATTACATTAAAAAGCTTTCTAAAATCGGTACAAGTTTTTATTAATTAGCATAATATTTAAAATTTGGTGTGAATAAAAATTGAAAACGTTCGGGCGCGCCTTGAATATATAGAAGCATTTGAAAACTCAATTTAAATTTAATTATACCGTAAAATCTTGCATACAGGTCGGATATTCAAATACACACCGGTCTCGAATAAAAGCCGGGTGGGGTGTTAAAAATAGATTAAACGCCGGTTCTTTTTCGAGTCCTCGATATAAATTCCGGCGTTTTTCCTCACTTTCAGATTATTAAGCGTCTTTTCATGTGTATGTGTTCTCATTGGTCGCTTCATTTAACCCATTCTAATTTCGACCAATCTCATGCTGCCTTACCCTTGCCGTTTCTATATAAAAGTCAGGGAATTTTATAAAATATCAGAGAATTTTACAAAATCGGCAAAAAAAATAAAAAATAAAAATAAAAAAAAAAAAAAAAATTTAAAAAAATGCGAAATTGGAACGAAAAATTTGAAAAATGTCAATAATATTCTGTCAAAATAGATTTTTGTTTGATGCTGGTAGTCAGGGAATTTTACGAAATTGTTTTGCTAGACATCCTGTTATTGGGAATATCCCTTAACGCCGGGTCTTAAAAAAATGCCGGGTCTCGATTAATCGCCGGGGGAGTCCAGACCATTAAGACAAATAGACGCCCGGGCCTGTATTCAAGATTTTACGGTAAATGTATTAGTGAATACATAAACTATTTTAAATAACTTTGGGAGGTTGCGTGATAAAATGGTCACTCTGTATTTCGAATGTTATATAATGTTAAGTAATGAAGTGAAAATATAATTAAATTTAAAATCGCTGAAAAGGATCTTCTATGGATTCATTAACGTATTTAATTACATTGACTATTGTGATTATAAAATCACGATACATTTTGGTGAAAAATCCGTTTTATTGCAGCAATTCCAGTATGCATCAACCAGATATCATACCAGGTCACATTCTTAGTACATGTCAGTGTGTCCCCCTTGCACATCCCGCCACAGCTCCCAGAACATTGCGCAACATAACCGCGGCTGTAATCCGTTGTTTCAGCTGTGCAATGGTGGGTATCTTGATCTGGTACACTTTGGACTTGATAAAACCCATGAAGATTTTTAGTCTTTCTTCTTAAAGTCATGTTTTTTTGTAATTTATTCTTGTAATGAATTATTCATCTGAAAAAAAAAGATTCGATCTACAAGAATAAAAAAAATTACTACTTCACATGGCGAAAAAAAAAATTATTTCAATGATGAATCCAGTTGCACCGTTCACATGTTATTTAGAAATATCACTGTCAGATCCTCATGTCATCGCTTCAACAGACAGATTGCAAAGTTCTTAGACGATGCGAGATTTTATACATGAAAATAAAAATAAAAAAAGATAAAAAAACCCAAAAAAACTCGTAGAGATTGCCCTATCCAGGGATGTTAATTAAATGAAAATAAGTTTTAACCGTTTTAAAAAAAATCAGAATTAAAAAAAAAATTATACCGAAATTTTATATTCACCGGAAATTAATCTGTGTACCAAATGAATCGTTTGAGCAAAGAAGTAGATAAAAATTGAAAGATGTAATCCAAACAAAGAGAAACGTCAAATTGATTAAAACATTGTAATGTAAAAAAAAAAGCAAAAAAAATATTCATTTAAAAAAACATCCTTTCCTTTAGTAAAAAAATTATTAAAATTTCATACTAGACAGAATTTCAAACAGAGAAGAAAAGACAATCGAGACACTGACTGTTTTAATAAGCCGGAAAAGAGATTTTCATCATAACCACTCGTTTATATTTCTGTCTTTACTGACGTGAGCCAAAAATATTACTTTTGTTTCCTAACAGATTGATGTTATTTTTAAATGCACATCACTTTAGAAACATCTGAGTTTACGGAACAAATACAAAGAATGAAATAAATCCGGAGAGAAAACTTTTGAACCTGCTCATTAAGTTTGTATTGGGTTGCATCGTAGAATATACTGTGCTTGAACTGTATTCACATCACTTACAATTTCAAATTCTTAAAAGAAAACGCCGACAATTTGGAGAAATCCATTTTCCCTCTTTGTTAAGGCATCTGACAAACTACTTTTCTATGAAGCACTTATATAAAATAGTCTACTTTAAGTAAACAGAATCGGTAACTGGAAATCACCATTATCTTAAAATTAAATTTTAATAAATTTCCGTTAATTTTCTTTTAAGCACGAGCAAATGTGATTTCATAAACAGTATTTGAAGCAACATCTGAAGCGCCTACGGTCGTCTCTCTTTTTTTTTTTTCCTTTGAAATTTCTTTTTATTGCTGCAGATCGATAGGAGGATAAAAGAGTTTCTTCATCAGCCTTAATCGTGAAGCCGTGACATGACATGAGAAGAGGTGGTGGGGGTGTGTGTCTAACCGTTGCCTTTTAATCTCCGACCCATTTCCTCGATTCGAGACTATATATTTACTTTACAAATTGATCGAACGGGAGTCGATTGCGTCATCATCCCAGAGCTACAAAGCACGACCGCGCAATAAAACATTTAAGGCCCTATAAAATACGCTTTGCTGTTGTCTTCACGGAAGCCTTATCTATATTAAGTAGGAAAGAAATTGTACTGAAGCTCTACCCATAAATTTGTAATGTTAATTTTATTATAAACGACAAAAGAGGATTTGTTTTCCTTCAAAGATTTAGACTTTCAACGAACAAAGCAGCTCGAATGTAATTTCCTGAGCTAAGGTAAACTGAAGCTCGACGAAAAGGATGAAATTCGTCTTTTACTGAAGGCTATGTTCTATCATTCTTGGATATTAAAGAAAGATCAAAGGAAGAGTGTTTGAGAAAATATTTTTCTTTCACAATGTGCAACGCTATACTGATTTTGATTTAATTTTCAATAATTCGGTGATACTTTACAATTTTTTTTTTAAACTGACGGACGCTGAAGAGCAATACTGTTACGATGTCTCTATGATTTTCTATGATGTCCCATGACAGCCCAAATGACAGAGCAGTCTCTCGATTTGCAATTCGGGAATCCTCTTTATTCCTAAGTCATCAAAAACAGGATGAGTCAAAAAGATTGCTACACTTTTAAACATGGATAAAAGGACTATATCAGGCAAATATGAAAAGAAAACTTCCCAAAATTTTGCTTGGAATCGGCCCCAAGTCATTATCTCAAACAGGAGCGACTTTACTGGAATGAAGTACATGTACAAGGAAGTACTGCTGGGTAGCTATCCGCTCGGCTGCAGGGGCTCGGTCATAACAATACCTCCCTGTCCACTAAAACCCCATACATTGTTACATCACCTCAGTAGGGCATTGTTAATCGTATTTCCACCAATAACAAGCCCTAAATTTGCCCTTCTGATGATGATGAGCAGTGTATGACGTTTCAGTGCTCAGGCCTTTATTATAGGTGGTATTGTTATGAGCGGGCACCTGCAGCCGAGAGGATAGGATGCCCAGCAGTACTGCTCTCTATATATTTGCAACACCCTGTATATTCAGTTCCTATAAAGAAACATTTTACTTTTTTAAAAGTCTAAAAAGACGTTCAGTGACTTCAGTAAGCTTATGAGAAACGAGATCGTTGTACGTCCTAACGTAAAATTCAATTTTCATAACCGTTCGTGAGGAGGCTTTATTTCTCTTTCCCGTAATGCATATGGTTCGGGGTCCTCTTTTTCGTTCGTTGAAATTTGTGATTCCTGTTCCTCGTACGTTTTTCCGATCTATATTCTGGAAATTCCATTCGTGAGAAACAGAAAAACGACAGTTCATTAGCACGTTTTCTTCATCGTGGCTCATCACATTTTTCAAGAGTCATCCGGATAATAGAGGGTCCGGATGACAAAGACTGTACTGTACATCATTAATTTGGTAGTTACCATGTTGTATTTTATTAAGTAGCGGAAGAATGAAGCTACTTATTGGTTTCATAATGTCCGTCTGTCCGTCCGTCCCCTTCATAATTTATGCATGTTTTTGAGGTAGAATGTTGAAATTAGGAATGTAGCTTACTAAGGGCATGAGTACCTTCACTATTTAGTTTGGTTTTGATTGGCCCACTGGGGTCGGAATAGGTGTTAGAGAGGACCAAGTGATCTATGTGAAGGAGTGAAATTCGATATGCATACTCCCTACATTCCTGGGGACAGTTTGGCCCAGTGGGGTCGGAGTTGTGGGGGTGGCAGTCACTTGGTCTTTAGAATTATGGCAACTAATGGCGTGTGATATATCATTCGATCGAAAATGGTGAGAAAGGAAAGAAGATAGGGTTCTTTTATATTTTCTAAATACTATGTTCGAGAAAATAAATTTTTTGATAAAAAATTGGTGGTTAAAAAGTGCAGATAAAGGGATAAAATTGATGAATTCAGAACTTCTGCTACTTTCCTATACCTTCCTCGGGAGGCTTAATTTCTTGTTAGGTATCATATTGAATTTCACTTATCGCTGTAAAAGTGGATATGGAGTCAATCAACGCTGGATTATCTTTCCATGCGTCAAGGACAACGTCTGCAACCGCTAAAAATTTGTGGAGGCTGCCTCGGCCATGGAAGTACGGCGTTATAGAAGAAACTGGGCAGCTCCCGATACTCGGACATCAAATAATATGATTTCGTCGTGTTAGAAGAGACCGTATTCCGAAGTGACGGCTATATACTAAGAGATCATGAACAGATGGACCTGAGTGAAAATAATGTTCCGATACAATTTAACGCTCAGATTAGGGTTATTATTTACATGCATCATGCGACTTAATGTTTGTGATGAAAAACGTTCCCACGCAATAATTGGACTGCCACCGGCTGATAATGTCGGTATTACACAGGATCGGTCCATAGGCTCATGATATTAGTGCCACATATGCAACGCATTTTACTATCAACTTGGTGAAGGAGAAAACTATGACTCGTTTTTTTTCAATCAACGACAGTCTATTACAGATGATTAACGATCCGTTGCAGTCGCAAATTTTGTTTTACGCTGAAAGACGTAAATTCGCTCGGATCTTCGACTGTTATATCCGAAATGGGAAAGTGCTCTCTGAAATTATCCCCTTGCAGTTCATTGATATACTGGTCGGTCACTGCGAATTTTGTTGTCCCTGTCGACATGTATAGCCATTCCCAAGCAAGGCGGTATTCTTGGGTATGCGAACAGTGTGCTGGCAGAGAGCCCCACGAATATTGATCGCCCCACAAAGCGCCAAAATTTGAATCGCAATATACATTGCGGAAACGATTTCATAAAATGGGAAACGTCCAAGAGACATCTCTTTTTTTCGGGAAACAGACTCCAACTCACGGTGTCCCACTTTTTTACATTTACTAACTTTCAGGGTCCCTGCTTTTCCACTTTCAGAGCCCTGCAAAATGTAGAAATGTCGTTATGTCGTTCACTTTTTTCCTTACGAGGTATTGTCGAGGTTATAACAATATTATTTGAAAAAAAATGGAAGCAAAAATTCTGCGGTGTATATTTACTGAATCAACTTGTTAGGTTTTATCTTTTAACTTTATGAAAGGAAAAAAATCAAATATCTACCTTTTTTTTGAAAGAAGAAAAAAGCAAATAATATGCCTTCGTTTGCATATTAGCTCAGAAATCCAATAAAAATCAAAAAATGTTAAACGAAATTCAACGAATCTCGTTAGAAACTTTTGAAAATCCGCCTTTATGTTTACCAATAAAGTAGAGAAGAAAACGTTCTAGAGCAGGGGTGACCAACCTTTTTTTGAATCGGGCCAAAATAAATTTTTGAAGGTTTTCAGGGGGCCAACCATTTGTAATTCAAATCACATTCAAATATTTTATGAAAGATTAACCACGTACAATCTTACTTGTTAATAAAATTTACAGTAAATGGTTCGTTTCGCGGGCCGCATAATTTCCTTTGGTGGGCCGCATTTGGCCCGCGGGCCGCAGGTTGGTCACCCCTGTTCTAGAGGAAGTTTCAATATCCAGATATTCACTGGCAGAAAAAACAAGACTAACCGAAGGCTCATTCATTTATAATCTTCAATTAGAATCCGAACAGAAGAACCCATTCTTCTGCTTTAATTTTCTTAGTCAATTTTTTTGAGAAAATTACTCGCGCGCCGTCATTAACCCTTATTATAATGAAACAGGAATAAATCCGTAATTAATAATAGCAATTTGCAAAATCTCTTTTAAAACCTACACGCTTCTTATCAAGTTCTCCGATTACTCAACTCGTTTCATCCCGGCTATGACTGCGGCAGAACAGGGCGAAGACGATGCTTCCGCCACCCGAAGACGACGACGACGCGACGGCGAATGACGGCGAACCTAGCTTCCTTCGTCGGCGGTGGTGGCCCCTCTAGTGTTTCCAATTACAGACGGAATCCTCCCCTCCCACCTTTCTCCTTACAAATTCTCCCTTCTCACCTCACCCCTCCTCTTTTCTGTTTCTCGCTTTGAAAACCTGTCAGTGAGCAAAGTGGAACGTCTGTCAGAATGCGAAACTCGAGATGCAGCAATCAGACTTTATTCCTATCCGGAGAATACGAACCAATTAAGCAACAATCATGGCGGCCATCTTAATCGAGTGCGACTATCGAAGTCTTAAAGGCGGGAAATCCAATCCTGGCGCTGGGACGGACGGACGGGCCTCGCCCCCGCATTTCATGTTCTGCTAAGCAGGAGCTTATTAAAGATAAATGACACAGGAGCAAGGGAAATGGCTGAGATTTCTGAGCCGAAGTTTAAACAAAGGAAAAAATGAAGGGGGGAAAACAAATAAAAGCTTCCATCAAAGACGAGAAATGGTTTTGATTTCACACATCTCAGTCCATTTCCTAAGGACAAGAGATTCAGTTAAAAAAAAACAAGCAAACACAGATATAAAATCTTTTATGAAACGCTAAATTAAAAGATGTACAATTAAAAAGTGGCTAGTAGATGAAGTGAAATGCAATTTTCTATCTCTTACCTTTTGTCCGCCGTTATGAGGCTATTGAAAGAGACCTCTATTCTTTCTACAATGTGCATTCAATGGAAAGCCAGAAAAATATTAAAAATCTCGTATATAGGCCTACGACCTATTGTGTCGACTATGCGGAGGCGGTGATCTTGAGATACCAATGGACGGCATTGTCTCCCTGCTCAAGAATCTGGGAACAGTTTGACAAGATGACGGGTCCCGTGCAGAGAAATGCACCAAGCAAGAGCAGAGAACTGTTGTAACAACTTTGTTTAGCGAAGGCGTGAAACTGAAAGAGATTTATCGTCGAATGAAAATTCAGAACGGTGACACAACAAAGGTGAATCCTCCATAATAATGAGAGCCGTTGTTGAAGTCCTCGGTCCATTCATAATCTTGTTTACGATTTATACACCTGTCACCGCGCTGAATTCTCATCCTTCGTCATACAAAAATCTCACAACTTGTCGCTACTCTTGCTTGGTGCATTGTTACAAGAGCGCCGCCATCTTGTTAAACTGTTTCCGAGGTTCTTATGCGCGCCAACGCCACCTATTAGTAAGTCGAGAGCACCGTATCGCCATATAGATTCAAAGAATTCCTTGCCGCGGCACTCAGCAGCACGTTACAAGCGAAAGTCAATAATCTGTTCACTCACAGCAACACCATCTAGATAAAGAAGGCCTGCGCATTGCAACGTCATCTATTGTTGCATCACCTAGAGTGGGCTATTGTTAATCGTATTTCTGCCAATAACAAGCCCCTAAATATGGCCTTCTTATGATGATGTAATAATGTATGACGTCTCACTGCGCAGGTTTCTTTATCTAGATTATGTTGGTCACAGCCGAAAGTGTAGTTACCACGGAAGCGGAAATACGTCTAGGCGCTCAAGTAAGCAAATGTTTGAAAACACGCATCCCGTCTATACAAGATTATCAATACAACCTTTCCGGTTTCTCTTTGAACACACCTTTTAGATTTACAGAATGTGAGATTTGTAGTCACAGTCAGTGCTCAAACGTTGTTTCATTTAGATCGACATTACTAAGATCTTATGTTTAAAGTCAAATTAAGAATTGATTTTTCCATAGAATCCTTCGTCCTGCTGTTTCATATGAGAAGATTAACTAGAAGTTTAATGACAAGGCAAGCTGTTCAAAATTAGAGTGACATCCACTTTTGTGTTAGGTGATTTGCCGAGAAAAGTCATTTGGCGCTCACAGCATATTCTTACGACATTGTCTCAAAATTCAGATTTTTCAGTTAGTTGAACGAGTTTTTTATAAAAATACAAGACTACAGAAAACCATACTAGGGAGGGTATTTTTAGATCTTATTGAACTTTCATGTAAAAATCTCGCGTCACGTTTTGTCTGAGTACACTCTATAACTTTTTTGTAGAGGTCATACGAGTTATCTGTTTATCAATTGCATCTATTTGGTCAGTTGTTTTGTTCTTTGTTACTGCAACAGTTGTTCGTTCACAGATGTCGTCTTTATCTCCTTTTATCTGTTTCATATTTTGCAAGGGCCTTTTGAACATTTTCCATTGGCAACATCTGTCTGGTTTACATCATGGTAAATGAAGTTTCATTTTTAATTATTTAATTATTCAAATCGTATATCTTCCCTTTATTCCGTTTACAGCTTTTAGTAGACCTTTAAATTAAATTTACTTTTAAGCATAGCAGGGATGGGTAAGGTACTCGCTACTGTTCATGTAATGGAATTTCCTCCAATATATTTTAGCTATAAAATTGAAAATAAATATAACTTTCTACTTTTTTTTTAGTCAGCAGAAATGAATACGGTAGATAAACTTTAAGCAATGTTTGCCTAAAGCACATATAAAGTAACGAGAACGCATCAATAGTTTAGATATATTTTAAAAGGTTCCTGGAAAAATCTTCGAAAGTAATATTGATTGTCCCTATCGGTTTTTTCCAACCGCTTTTATTCAAACTCCACAGCGCCATGTATATTAGAATTCTGTCTGGAAACGAGTTAACAAATGTAAAATTTTCAACAAAATTATTCATATTGTTTTTAAATTGAAAAAAAATGCTGATGACAGTAAGTCGCTTGAGTGTACAAAGAATGGGCAGGAATGAAGATGAACAATTTTGAAAATTTATTGTATTTGCACAAGTTACAGTAATTTGTTTTTCATAGTTACTATAGACTTGCCGACAACGCTTTTTCCACGAACCCAGAGCGTTATTAATAAGTTCCTGAGACATTTTCTTCCACTCATCGAAAAGAGCCTTTTTAAGCCCATTTAGACTTGTTACTTTGTGATCCCACAGTTTCTGTTTTATTTACCCCAAGCAAAATGTCTATGGGAGCTGCGTCTGGAGACTGGGGTATCCATTTGTGGGAGTAAATGTACTTCACTTTCCTTTTTTCCAAGAAGTCAAGAGTTTTGTGGAGTGCATGAGCAAGGGCAGAATCTTGGTGGATAATGTGATCGCCTTTTGGACTTAACTTTCGAGAATAGGCATCCAAGAACGGTTTGATATATATTATCTGTGTTTATCTTAGCTCCAGGCTTGATAATTCGCAAAAGCGTTTTGCTATTATACGAAACCCCTCCGCACACTATAATGGCTTTCCAATGTGACGGTTTTTTTGTTGACAGCCGTTCGAGGCTTTGGTTTCCCAAGTGAACTGTAAAAAAACCCTTCTCTGTCCCTTGCAGCCCGTTAAACAGAACCATGCCTCGTCGGTGGCAATAATGTTTTTCAAATTTTTTAGTAGAAACCTGTACAATGGCAATGATCTCTGGCGCCTCTTTTTAATATTGGCTACTGAGATACATGAACTTGATTTTTTTTCTCATCACTAAGTTGAATGTATTTGAAATATGATACTGTCTTAGGAAGGTTCAGCAGTCTGGTCAAACTACTTTGGCTCTTTGGGTTTACAGATTTTAGCATGTTCCTGAGGCGTTTACACTTACTTACAAGCACTCACCTCAATATGACGTCCAGCTTTGCGTCTTTTCTTCACTGCTGGTACCGTGGTTACAGTGGTTTCTTTGGCTTCTTTTTTCAGCTTGGGTATTGTTCTCACGGTCTGACTTGAACATTTAGTTGATGAATTATTTGTTAAGTTGACCATTTCATTTGCAAAAGCTGCTGAAATTTGCCTTTATTATGGGGTCTAATTTTGGGAAAGGCATGTTTCCTTTTCAACAATCTAACTTTCAGAGCACTTCGCAGGAAGCGTGTGTATAGAAATTTGCATATTAGCCACCTTGAAATAGTACGGCTCTCCTAATAAACTTTCAAAATCACTCAGGGGGAGGCCGTGGCCTGGTGGGCTTCCACTGAATACACAACTTCAGGAAAGTTAAGCAACATCAGGCACAGCTACTCACTGGATGGGCAACCATCAGTGAGATAAGATCTTCATCGCTCCCCCTCCCCCGGCTACTGCGACCATCTTACAGCAGTCGTTAATCCAGGTCCATCCAGGGACCCAACTCGTCGGCCTCTGCCCATACTATCCCTGGATGGACATATTGGATTACCATCAATAGAAAAAAAATTAATCTGAAAATATTTTAACGTATATTGTAAGACCTATATGCTCATATGAAGAAAACGTCTTTATTCAGAATCTTTTGAAAAACCGCTTTCAGAAGACTCAGAAAATCCTAGTTGTAGACGAAAGTATTATGCAAACTTTGCAGGTCAGAGTAGCTTTAGACTTTCTATCTTAAAGACTTTCTTATGTACTTCAATGTGTGCGGATGTACAATATATTCTAAAAATAACCTGGCATTTGGATATCCAACATAGGATACTGCCATAGTAGGCAATTGGCATAGTGTTGGGCTTTACATTCCGTTTCAAGGGATCCGACCTCATTTGATATCCTAAATTACAAGACTTCTTTGAAAATATAGTCCATTTTTAGCTTGGCTTATCGCATGGTGATAGTCCGTCCAGACAAAAGCTACAATTCATCTTTGGCAGAACAGTTAACGTTGGATCATCAATTGTCTCGACGACGTATTAGTGATTTCCTATCAATGAGGTCCCAGTATCCTAATATCGCAAATTACAATGCCTTCATATGGTGCGTTAACATCAAGCGGTCTTAAAAGTCTAGAAATCGTCCGCGTTCGTTAAATTGAAGAATTTTGCGTGAAGATATTTGTATTTAAATGACAACCGAAGGATTTGCAGTTAGTCCAATAATACCGTCTGGGAAGCATGTCTAAGATGCAGGGCATGTTATTTTTAAGCTAATCGAGGTTTTGGAGCATCTTGCAGATTAACATTCCAAATACTAAAAGTAAATTCACTCAGGAATAAATTAATTATATCCTCTAACATGCTCAACTTATTCTTCAAATTTTGTATGCATTTTGTAATGAGATATACATATACGAATAATAAGAGTAAAATGTCATTTGAAGATATTTTTTATCTTTATGGTTTTAAGCATTATTTTAAGTTGTTATGCAGTACCTGTGTAATGAAGACCATTTTTACAATTCAGGGTTATAAATTGAAATATTGAACAGCTGAGGTTGGCGTACAATCAAAACCCTCACTGACCATTTAATGATTTATTCTTGAAATATTATTCTAAAATTTAAATACAAAATAGATTGCGGGACTTTGTTAATGATTGGAGGTGAAAATTTGTTTATCTTACTCTGCTGTTATTGCAGGCAGCGGCTCTATAAGTACGTCTGCTTTCTAAGAAGAATTTCTTGGCATTCAGGCCCATTTTAAGGCTCAAAACGACCGAGGCTATTTAGAAAAGAAAAGCCGGAGAAAGCACCGAACTTAGATCTTCCACTTAGCTTGGCAAATATATACAAGTTCGGTGAATTTATACAACCTGTGACAATAAAGTTCGGTGAATGATGGCATATTGAAAGTAGATTGCTCGCTTACATGAAACAGCAGTTTACTATCCTTCAAAGTAATCCCCGTCAATGGTAATGCACTTCTGGGAACGCCTGTACAAGTCCTGGAAACTCCTGGCGTAGTCGTTTTTAGGGATAGCCTTCAGTTGGGTCGTAACATTACGTTGGATGTCTGGCCACTTCGGGGGGCGTCTTCTACGGTGTTCCGGCCTCCTCGGAACCGTTTAAACCACTCAAAAACACACTTCAAAGTAATAACACTTTCTTTGTAAACTGTTGTCATCATTTCATGAGTCTCTTTCGTCCGCTGATCCATTTTGGGTTTCGACCGCGCGTACTACGCCTTCTCTCTTCAATGTCCTGTTTAAACACAAAAAACACACTCGCAGCGCTGATTCTCTCAAATTTGTTTAAACATGTCTCGACCTGTCTGGGGCAGGATACGACGATGGTGCATTCTTACGACCGTTAGCAATTTGACGTCACTCACCGAACTTTATTGTCACAGGTTGTATAATCTGATTTTCGATTAGATAAATCAAAGAACAAATTATTCGTTACTCGGGCCAGCGACCCTATTTCCATAAATTGTAAACTCAAGAGTATGCAACGATATCTGTGGCTTGAACGAGTAAATTGAACTGAGTTTCTAAAAAAAACGCATCGGTTCTAGTTAAGTTGGCGGGAATATTTTAAGAACCTAAGGAGCTTTGATATTCAAAAGAAAAGTGATACTGAGCGCATTTACACTTTATCCGGAGCAACGATTCCGGGGGGAGGGGGGGAAGCAGTCAAAAATGTTTGAAACACAGACAACTTTGAATTTCAAATATGGGGATCAGTACGACTCTTTTTCTTTTTAGTAAAACTGAAGCCACCAGCTGATGAATTTTCATCCACCCCTTTTTATCGGCGATTATATTTCGCTTGAGTTCGAATTCCCGTCTTCAGCCTCTCTCTCTCTCTCTCTCCCCCTCTTTCACGAAGGTCGTCGGTTGGAAGGTGAGGCACTGCCATTTCCTTCGATTTTGCTGCTGCGGTTTTCGCCCACCAGGTGGCCACCAATGGCGAAACTGTGTTGTTTTCTAATTAACGTCTCCCGCAATTAACTGATCAACAGGAAACCCTTTGAATACCATATTAGAAGAGAGGCCCTTGGTTGCCGCTTTTGTTCCGACGGGGAGAAGAAATCACGGCGACGAACCAAGAAAAATGCCAGACAGAACCAAGATGAGCGAACCACATCGGATAAGGATAAAGGGAGGGGAAGACGAGGAACGTCAAAAACGGAAGAGAAAGAAGAAAGAAAAAGGGCTATGAGGGGGTGTGGAGGAGGAAGATGGCATGTAATTGAGTTGGCGAAGAAATGCATGGCAAATTGCCGACGGAAAAGGAGTTGTTAAGATCCCGCGAATTGTGGACTGAGAACGATGCTCCCTTCGAAAGACCCCGAAGGAGGCGGAGGCGACGGATGAAATCTTCTGGTTCATTTTATTTCTAGATCTGGAAAGCTTTATGGCGAATAAGAGAACATTAAGGAAGACGTGATAAAGTTAAAACTTCAGGACTACAAATTTTTTCTTCTCTTTTTCCTTATTTAAAACATCACAAAAGAATTCCCTTAAAAACTATTCTGCCAACTTTTTAAAGGACTAATCCAAAGTCCAGCTTAAAACGGAATAACCTAAACCACTGTGGTCGGATGATGCACACGAACCATCAAAAAGAGGTTGACTGGCATTTCATTTTCTTCATCAAAGACAAACCGAGAGTTTATATTTGAGCTCACCATGTTAAAGGAAAAATTCAATGAAAATTTATTTGATGGCCGCATTCGGTGCGCCATGTCGTACACTTTTCAATCTTCTATTTGTTCGTGGCTGTGTTAATCCGCGAACATTAAACATTGATGAACTGACTTTGGCTGGCATGTCAAGTGGCTCTGTTTACTCTGTTCTTGAACTCGTAAATATTCAACCGCCTTCCCTTGTGTCGATTCCGTGACGGTTTTGAAGCGAATGAAATATCAACGCAACGATGCGGTTTCGAGCCGAGCCGTTTCTCCAAAACAACGCCGAGACAGAGAACATGGAAAGCCTTCATAATGACGTCACTTTTACACGTACACCGAATAATTCATTGACCAAGAAAATGAGAGACTGCCATGTTTGTCAATTATCCGTTACATGTTTTTGTTCAGACCTATGATTAATAATTTGTAACTCAGCCTTGTCGGATTTGGCAATTTAGTGACAGAGATGGATCTAATGTTACACTCTATAATACCAAAGTTTTTGACGATATTTAAGTGCATATACTGAATAATAAACGAATACTAATATTTGCAATTTGCATGGAATACTTAATAAACGAATTTCTATTTTTTTTGTTGAGAAGACTGGGAGCTAAACCTAAAAGGGTTATAAGTAATTCAAAAACTTTTTTTTTTCAGAATGCTGTACATACTGAATTGTTTGATGCAAATTGCATTCTGTAGAAGAATATCATTGAGAAATGTTATGCATATGTTATCAAATAAGCATGCATATTTATCGCTGTTCCTCACGTTCAAAGCTTGGATATCGCCTTTATTCAATTATTCAATAGAGAATTTTGGGTAATACAGAGAAATGTAAGAAGTGTGTCTTCACGATCGCTGCCCGCATTTCCCCTATTCTTTAACCTAGGAAGGCGATTTTAAAAGGTTCTCGCATATTTTTCTTTTCTTTTCCTCTCTTTTTTTCGTTTGTAAAATTCTATGGGAAAAGTTATAAATTAAAAAACATAAAAACAATGAAAAAGTAATTCATAAAAAATAATAGAACCAACTAGACAGAAAATTACCGTTGTTGCCTAATTATATATTTTTAGGGTTTTAGCGTCATCTAAAACCCCATTAACGACGGTACAGATGTATGTATAAACTTTAGAAAGGATTGACCTAGAGGCTTGAAAGTTTGTACACACGTAGGCCCTATACAGAGGACGGTGCGAAAAATATAGCGAATCTTCTAGGGTGGCCCGGGGCCTCTCAGGGACCACTTGTATGAATTTCATGGTTCCTTTTTTATCTTTTGAACAAAGAGGCCTAAAATCCTGAAATTTCGTAAATTTGTAGTGCGATTCTAAAAAAATAAGACCAATATACAAGAAAAGTGATATAAGCCTCTAGGGCCCCGCCGGAGGTTCCGAGGCCCCAAATACAATTGAAGCTATAACATTTGAACGGAACGACCTGGAAACCTGAAATTTTGTATATTTTTAGTGTGATACTAAAAAATATAGCCAATATAGAAGGAACCTGATATAAGCCTCTAGGACCCCGCCAGGAAAGGCCTAGGAACCCGAAATTTTGTATATTCATAGTGTGGTACTAAAAAAATATTGCAAGTATACAAAAAAAGTAATATAGGCCCCAGCAGAGCCCCAGAGGCTCCAAACACAAGCAAAGCTACAACTTTTAAACGAAAAGGTCTAGAAATCTGAAATTTTGTATACTTATAGTAGTTTACTAAACATTTAGCTAATCTTATATATAAAATGCTAACTCCTCCTGCTCCATGCCCGTTTCCATAGTGACAAGCAACAATACAACCTTCATTGCTTCCAACAAATGAAAAAAACACTGACTGTTAAAATTCAAAAATGACAGCCGACGAAAAAGACTAGATTTAAAATATCATATCTTTTTTTGTAGGTTACGGTTCAAAAATACACCATATTGCCATTAATGACCGGGCACTTTCGATTTTAGACGTTTTGTCGAATATCTAGAAAAATACATGACGAATTATCCTGAAATTTCAGGGGTGTAAAATGGATGTTACACCTCATACACATCAGCGAAGGTTTTCTCCCGAAGGCAAATAGGAGACCAGCAAAGAAGTG
Source organism: Rhysida immarginata (assembly GCA_023313115.1). Lineage (NCBI taxonomy): Eukaryota > Metazoa > Arthropoda > Chilopoda > Scolopendromorpha > Scolopendridae > Rhysida > Rhysida immarginata. The sequence continues at coordinate 801,343 of JAHWFO010002284.1, forward strand.
AACCAAAAAAATAATGCTTGGATTCACCCTGTAAAAAATAATGCTTGAAATGCATTGTAGCTGTAGCATATGCTTTGTATGAGAATAGCACGTATTTTCATGGAGATATAAAGGTTTCTTTAAAAAGGTCGAAATGTTTTCCTAAGTTTTTTGTTTAAACACGCAAGATTTTCAACCCAATGCAATGCCATTTACAGAGAACTTGACAAACCACAGTACAGACAACACCCTGCAATCAGAATAGAAAAATATTAAATATTTGATGAAATATGAGCAATTTTACTAAACAATGTTTAACTGCGCATGCGTTACCAAATTGTCTTTTGCATAATTTATTAGCCAAATGTATAGAGCTACTCTTATAAAAAGCCCAAGCAAATATCGTGAAAATTGAGAAAGATATCGCCGATAGAATGAGTTGAATTTCAGGTGCTCTCAAAAAATAAACAAAATGATAAGGGGCTTTCTCCAAACTTTTATTTTTGGATCGGACACCAGTATCAACTTCTTCTCCTTATGCTGACATGAAAAAATGTTGACTTCATATTGACTTCATTTTAAATAAATCAAATTATGAAAATTCTAAATTATGAAATTCATTACATGTATATGATTCTTATTTTTTAAATTTTAATAAAAAGTAATAACATTCAAATAAAATTTTGAAATTGATTAAAAAAATGTTTCAAGAATAAATCAATCTGAGTCCCAAAAAGGTAACATTAGTTTTTACATTTTATGATATTCGTTAAATGTGCATAGTAATAATTTTTCAGTTGAATAAATTAATAATAAGGAAAATTCATAAAGTAGAAAAAGAAATCAAATCGAATAAAATCAAAAGCAAATATTTTTTTCTCATTTTATGGTATTCATTACATGTGTATAATTATTTTTTTTTCAGTTTCAAAATATAATGGTCGTACAATATACCCCAAAAGCGGTATGACGAGAAAATTGGGTAATGAGGGAGATAAAAAAAAAAACCCGACGAGACATTTTCACTGAAGAGAAAAGTTTACATCAAACAGTTGTAGATGTGTTTTTGTGTTAGGATATAACTGTGAAATTGACAGTAGTGACTTTGTCACAATGTAATCGGACACACTGTCAAAGAGTAAATAAAGAATGGTATGCAAGGATTTTTACACGCCAAACCTCAGATGTTTAAATTATTGATAAAAATAGGAAAGAAAATTGCCGTGGAATTTTCTTTCCTATTTTCTTCAATAATTTAGGACACATTGTGTTAGTATCGCTGTCATATTTACAGCGATTTTTAATTTTCAATACTGTCAATTATCACAGTTCTGTCACAGATTAAATTTTTAAAAAAAAAAATCGAACTGTTGCGGTAACTGTCGTACGCTGGGCTTTCGAATAAAATCAAAAGCAAGTAAAATTATTTATTGGGATGCTCGGATCGGTGCAGCAAGTTCTGTGCAACGCAAATTGTGGTGATCCGTTGTAAAGAACTTGAGCTAGGAAAGCTGTCTGTCTTCAAATTCTATCTTTGTCCCCATTCTCATCTATGGTCATAAATCTTGGGTAATGACTGAAGGAGTGCCGAAATGAGATCCTGAGAGCTATGGCAGGTATTCCCTACTAGATGGTTTGGTTGGTTTGGTTTTTCCTCGCAAGGGTTCTTTAACGTGCAGCCGGCAAACGACTACACGGGACCAACGGCTTTACTTCCTTTCCGAAGGAAGTGCGTGATCTCAGGATTTACCCCTGAAAAATCCTCGTCGTCCTCGGCCGGGATCGAACCCGCGTACTCGGGCATCAGAGGCGATCACCTACTAGATGGAGTGTTCAGCATCACAATAAGGCAATTTTTAGGTGTTGAGCCGCTACTTCTCCGCAGTTGCGTTGGTATAGACACATGCACGGATGCTGTAAACTGGCTTCCTAGGCAGTTGCTATTTTCCAAGTCGGTGGTCACATAAGAGACCAAGAGGTCGGCCTAGAACTTGATGGCTAGACTACATAGAGCAACTGGGTTCGGATCGCTTGGGTACTATCATTGATGACATGCGCCTGATGACGGAAAATCGCGAGTGCTGTCCTCGCGACCTCAACGGATAAGCAGATTTGAAAACAGCACCTTTACTTTTGTCAGATCCAGCATCGCTTCCTCTTTCACTTTTGTTAGATCTAGCATCATTTCCTTCATTACTTTCGTCATCTCCAGCATCGCTTCTTCCTTTACTTTCATCAACTCCAGCATCGCTTCTTAATAAGTAAACATTTTTCAGTTATTGTGACAATCTCGCTTTTATATTGACAGCGACTTATTTACTATTGGCAGTCCTGTCAATTACTACAATCCTATCACAGATGGAACTTTCTAATTATAATCGAATATACAGATTTGCCTGTTGTGGCACCGTCGAATGACGGGCTTTACTACTAGTATACGCTAAAAACTGATTTAAGCCTCTTAGGTCTCGACAGGGGCCCTGAAGCCCAAACCACAAATCAAGCTCTAACATTTGAATAATAAAAAATCTAAAAACATGAAGTTTTGTATTTTTACAGTATATCCATAGACAATATACAAGGAGACTTGTATAGGCCCCTGGCGGCCTCAAATACAATTGAAGCTATAACATTTGAACGGAAAATCCTAGGGACCTGAAATTTTGTTTAATCATAGTGTGGTATTTAAAAATTTAATCTTGGCAGTTGCCATGCGGCCTCGATCTCAAATCAAGCTATAAATTTTAAACCAGAAGTCCAGATACCTGAAATGTTTCATATTAATAATGTGTTGCTTAAAATTTTAGCTATTATACACTAAAACTGATATAGTCCTCTGAGGCCTCGGCTCCAAATACAAATCAAGCTATAACTTTTGTACGAAAAGGCTTAAGAATCTGAAATTTTTTATTTGTGCCCCTCCACTTATTATAGTCACGAGCTGCTACTGCTCTTAACAATTTGATGCTAAAACTCTTTTATCGTTGGATAACGATGCCTTAACTAATTTTTTTAATGTCAACTGCATTTCGTTTATGACTTGTGCAGTTGACATTATCGCATTTCATAATCAATTTGTAAGGGTGCAAAGGTATGCAGAGTTTATGTAATTAAAATGACAATACTCACAGCCATATGTAGCTCGATCTCACGGCCGAAATGGTACCAAATTTGGTAGGAGGACTAATGAAAACATGAGAAAAAGGATTTCGCGAAAAAATTATTGTTCCCAACTTCGATAAGGGATAAGATGACCTTGATATAGTACACGTAGCCGAGACTTTGCGTGAAATCTCAAGTAATAATCAATAATGCAAATTCTCGACTATGTAATTCGGGCTATAAGATATTCCGAGGACCAGCTTAGCTCAACATGCGTCTTACGTTACCTCAGCGTGCATTACTCCAGAAGGGAACGAGATAAAAAACGTCATGTTTCCTTCAATTATGTCTTTATAATTCATTTGTCATTTATTATTATTTACACTAAACAGCGCCACCTTTTTAGCCAATTCACGACGTTTGGAACTGCAATTTTTTTTTCTCGGATCCTTCCTATGTCATCATTAATCCCGCTACCAAATTTGTTTGCTGCTCCGGCTGGGAGATCGAGCTATAGATGGCTCTGAATACTGTCGGTTTAATTACAAATACCCTGTATTATTCACGTACTTATGCCATTGTACAGAAATCTTAGTACAAAAAGCCGAGGTTATTCTTGATGTTTGTAATCAATGCGATATGTGTTTATTATCATTCAATGCCTAATAGATTTTTGACTTACCACTCACCAAGAGTGAAGGCCTGTGTTCGTTTCCCAAACTCAAAACATTTTTTGTGCAGCTATCTCCTCAGAATCAGCAAAGAATAGAACCAAATGAAATTAATATATACTTAAAAGATATCTTAAATTGTGCCTTAATTTTTATAACAATTCGTTAAGCCTTTTTAGATATCAACTTTTTTTTTCTAAAAATGAAAAACAATTGCTGTAGCGGTAATATAAGCGAACGAAACTGAATAAACTCGATATGTACAGTCACCTCTGATTAAAGCGATTTTTTTTATACATAACTTGTTTGGTTCTGATGAGCTGTTTTGGAGTTATTAACGTACCTCCCAACAACCCTCTCCCAGACAGAAAAAAAAATTCATTAAAAAATTAATACATATTCAAAGAGTTTCTTAAACTATTCATTGACGTATTTTTCATGAAAACGGGCTAAGCCTTGCTAGTGTGTTCACATTCGAGAAGCGGGCAGAGAGGTTTAAAAAAGAAATTTTGAAAAAAGGGAAACACAAAAGACTAACCCTCTAAGGTAGTCCTAAGGTTTCTGAAGTCATGACAGGTAACATTAAATCTCGATTGCTGCGTTCTCCCTGAAATCAGCATGAATGAGGATATTTTGAACGTTCTGAAAAATCATATGTTATGCATACGATGGAGAACATTACACAAAAATGTCAATAATGCTCTTATGTACACCCTATTCCAAAAGCGTTTTCACTTAGGTGAATGATGTTCGGCGTCCATGTAATACATTAAACCAGTGAAATTAATCAGTTCAGGCAAGAAGTCGAGTCCGATGTGATTCGAACTCGACTTCTTGCCTGAACTGATTAATTTCACTGGTTTAATGTATTGCAAGCACGCCAAACATCATTCACCTAAGTGAAAACGCTTTTGGAATAGGGTGAACCTTAAAAGCTATTGAAAATCTTTCGGGTAAAGGGTTTATGATCAGCCTGGCCTGCAGATAATTTCTAAGGCTAAATCTCAATAAGTGTGGTTGGCAAAACAGAATAAAATGGTCTCTTAAAAAATAGCTGCTTTTAATTAATCCTTTCATAATTTCTAGAATTTTGGAAAACAGCTGGGATATTACAAAATTTACTCAATGAAAACAGATTGCCAAATTCTTATCTCGTATGTGAATTTGTCAGCATGTCCCTCGATATCCTCTAGTTCTTTCTCGACAATGGACAGTTCAGCAATGGAAAGTTATCAAAGAAGGCCCATTGCAAATAAAATATAACACTATCGACTAGGCTTTATTTTTTAGCGCTAATACATGGACTCAAAATTTTTTTTTTGGATTCAGTATATTTGCGATTTTCCTCTCTCCCCCTCTTCCTTTGTTCGATGTATTTAAATAATGACCGTCGGTGCGGGTCGGCGTTGTCGTTTTTTTCCATTCCCATGGCAACGCTTTCTGGCAACGTTTCTCCTCCTTTTCCTCGCCAATTACGACGAGGCTGCCGAGTTGAAGCCGTTTTGCTCCGGAAATTGTGGGTCAACCGTTTTAGAGAAATGTCGTTTTAGGGAGGGAACCGAAAAACCAGTAAAAGAGAGAGAGAGAGAGAGAGAGAGAGAGAGAGAGAGAGAGGACGAAGTGAAAGATTTCCAACATTTCTTATCAGAGATGGGAATTTATAGAGAAAAAGTGAAGATGCTGATAAACAAATAAATTGATGGATCGGTAGATGGAAGAATAGATAGATAGAAGTGTGGATAGGAAGGAGAAAGTAAATTACGCCAGAAATTTATTCACCACCCAAATGGTTTTCCAAAAGCAATTACGTTTACGCAAGCCATTCATGAATGTGAGTCTCACAAAGGGAAAACGCACCTTTAAAAATATTTTTCTTGGTATTATTTTTCTTCTTCTTCCTCCTGTGAAAGAAAATAGCAAAGACGAAAGTTGACGTTTTTAAGAAACGGAAAAGGAATCTCTGAATCGGAAGTTAAATAAAAAATAATATTTACTTGAAACGTGAACTCAACCAATGAAATCACATTTGCATTAGAACTGGTTTTAAGTGATAAATGAAATTCTTAGTATTTGACTAAGTTTTATTTATCTAGAGATCAAGATTTAAAAAATTAATGTTTTATAAAACTTTCAATTGAAAAAAAAACCCACTTTAAAACATGAGATAACAAGACCGCTCATGGCGTACATTCATACAAGAAGTACAGAAACTTATAAACAATGCATGGCCTTTTACCGATTATTTTTCCACATGTTCTCCAAGCTTATCTAAACATGATTCAAAATGTGTACAAAGGCATCTATGCCAGTATTAAAGAAGTCAGTGTTAAAGTTACGACAAGGCGGCTTGCTGAACTTCCTCCTCGGTTGTGAGTCATGAGACACCTAGGTGCATCTTTAATTTTCTGAACAGATGAATTTCAATGGGTACCAGATCGGGACTGTAAGGAGGATTGCCCAGTAACTGCTACTGGTAGCGTCGTAACAATTCACGCGTGCGATCTTGGTCGATTACTTACCATTAGCACCATATAACTTAATAAGTTGGGTATGGATTTCAGAAAGGATGTGCTCTTCAAACGCAGAAATCAGATCACACTACACATTTCAACTTTAGATTAGTTTCCATAAGCGCCGTCATTTTACAAGTGATGTTGGGAGAATATGACTTACACGAATCGTTATTTAACGGCCTTATGGCAAAAACAGTGTCCAACTTGTTTTGGCCTGGCGGGAAGTTATAACAATATAGATATTATAGTGCATAATACTCGTGTGAGATCTTGTTACCTTACTAATTAAACCAACTTCATACTTTTACATACAGAAATTTAGGGAGTGTGTCTTCGCGATGGCTTAAAGCAGCGAGATTCTTTTTCCTAAACACGGGAAGATGATTCTAAAACGTTCTCACAGGCATATTTCGACGGATACCAAAAACTATTTTGATATTTCTCATATATTTATATGTCCGTACGCTTAAAATTCGAACTTACAGTCGATGTCGGAATATTTTCGTTGCACTTTATAGCTTAGTGGACTTGTAGTCTATGGCGAACAGGTCGACTATTAATGAAAATTTCGTGCCAAATCGTAGGTAGTCACTTAGGCATTGTAGACATTCACGTATCTATCTTTCATTGGAAAAAATTGTCATTTGATAGATTCGTACTGAATTTTCAGAAGAATTGTCGTAATTGCGATTGCGTGCAACAAACTAATTTAACAAACAATTACTGCTCCTCGTTCACGTAATCAAGTTTTTGTATATTGAAGGACAACTCTACGGTCACATACGACTTTATCAGCCATAAAGATCAGCGCATAAGTAACCTCGTGGTAGAGTTTACTTTAAGCTATTTTTGTGAAAGAGCGTGTTAATTTAGAATATTAAACATTTTAATGTTTGCACCTTTTCCTGAGGGATACTTGAGGAATTTGCCCATTACGAATAAACGCTGATAAATGTATAAGAGGAAAAAATGGCAATGGAGGACTCTAGTGGTTATTTTGAATAATGCTATGTTTTAAAATATTCCTAACAACCAGTTGATTATATCAAAATTGCATATTATAAGCATTTACCCTAATTTAAATTTGTTTTTTAACAGAAAACATCTCAAATGAACAAAACAAATCATGAAGAAAATCCTGCTTATTTACGAGCGAAACGTGTTATTTAATAAGATGTAATAGGATGTGATTTTAAGAATTTAAGTTTCAACTTTATTTCATCCTTTTCTTCAGTTACGTGGTCAGGAAGTCAAGAAAAGGAGAATTTTTAAAGTGTTGCTCAGATATTGTTAAAGTACATTGACTACCGATTAAGGAGCTGCTCGGAAAAATTTGGCATTGATGTCTTCTTTATTTTCGATACAGTTGAAAACGACGATGTGAGAATATGAGAACAAAGGGTTGTTGAGGAGCGAGAGAGAGAGAGAAAGAGAGTCGATCGAAGCAAACCCTCGATCCCGATGCCGCGTCCAGGAGTCAACCAGCGATTCATTTCCGTGTTATCAACCAGTGCGGCTTCCTCCGAAATTTACTGCCGTCGACTTCCGATCGAACGTGGAGCGCATTCTTTCGCGCACAGCCGCTGCCAACTCCTCACCCTGCAGCTTTCATCCTTATCCTCCCCTCACTCCCCTCCTCTTTTTTTGTACTCTTTTAACATCCCCCACCCAATCCTTTACTATTTCTTTTTTCCCCCTTTCCACAATCGTCGAGTCTTTCTTGATAACGAACTCTTGTTTCGCGCCGGGACACTTTCTTGAAAATTCGTCGAGATTTTTTCCTCCCCACCTCCCTCTTCGTCTTCCTTCTTTTCAGCGTGTTCCCAGTTGCGATGGCCGAAAGACCGTCGATCATCGCCGGGAGAGAAAATCGAAGGTGCAGTCCAAGTTGGCTTGAATTTGACCGACTGTAAATATTGGCAGCGGGGTAACCAACCGTGAACCACTAGTTTTGCTCTCTGACTTTTCTGTCACGTAACGATCGACTGTTCGTCTTCTCTCTCTCGCTCGCTCGCTCTCTCCCTCGGAACCTTTTGCCGCTGCCATCAAAGGCTCCTGGAACCGCACTCTCTGTCTCCTTTGCCCTCCCCCGTCGTCCAGTCCTTTGACCCTCGCCTTAATTCGGTACAAATGTCACGTTGCGGTAACGTTCTCCAGGTCAGAGAAGAATGTAACTCATCTTTTTGGAAAATGATATAGGACGGCCACTCTTCATGCCAGCAGCAGATAAACCAGCGGCTACCGCAAAAAATCTTAATCAACGACACTTCTAATTTTTTTGTGGATGGAAAATCAACTCGACTTCACGTGAAAGTAATCAAAGAATATGGAAAAAAGAGAAATAATTAATCGATTAATGTATCTGGTTTTGTCGGGTAGCTTTTCATCAAAGAATACTTTTTCACTCGTAAAAGTTTCCGAGTAATTTTTTCCCAACAATATTTATCTGCAAATGTTGGTATATGAGTTTGTAGCCCGTTTCATTAAATAATTTTATGAAAGCCTTCATTGCCTTTCACATGTGAAGAGACAGAAACCACACAAAGTCGTGTTTTGCTATTATACAATCATACATGAGGCAGCTGAAAGATAATGGCAGTCTAGGGTAAGGATTCTTCAGTGAAAGAATGCATACTAAAAAAAAGAATTGGAATTTTAATCAATAAAATTGCCAAAGCTAACGGGAGATGTCATCAGTTTCTAGCATCCGTCGATTAGCATTAATAGTAATAATAATTAACGATATCACTAATTGATAATTATCAACAGTTAGTCCTTTATTTATATTAAATTGCAGTCAAACAAATATTAACTTTGAAAGCCCTTAAGCCTTTAGCCTGCACTTCAAGTCACATGTCGAAAATCATACAAATTCATAGATCGCTTTTAATTTGTTAAAGACACCAATTTCCCTTTTCTATATACATATACCGATTAGAAACAGTGATGCAAATTAATGCAGCAATTATTCTTGCTGTATTTATACAAAAAATCAATATAACGTGGCTTCTGGAATTATTAAAATTTCTGATAGTTATTATTAAGAGTCTCGTTGTGTGCTGTCTTACAGGAGCAACAATTTCAAAAACTACTGAACTTACCAGATTTTCAAAAGATCAGATCTTTGAAATGTTCAATGCATGGAAAATTAATCTGTACTGCCGGTCTGAGAAAAGTATGTACCGTCCAAAAGCAATATCATTTTGCAATCATATCAAACCGATATATCAATATCACATTAAGTCGGAACAGCATGAGGGATGATAGAGCATTTCCGAGCCTCATCGGGCGTATAAATCAGCTACCGGTTGCGCGGCCTCCGCTCGAGCATTGTCCTGCAAAATGATGGCAGGATCTGCAGAAAGTGTCGTCGCTTCTTTCGTAACGGTGGTCGCAGGTGATGCTCCAAAAATTAACAGTAACATTAATCATTCACGCTCTGTCTCTGGAGTACGGTATGCGCTGTTCTTGTTTCTAGAACATGGATACTAACCGTTAGATCGGTCTCTCACATACCGGTCTATAAGCATGAAAAAAATTGCATCGCGATGGGTTCTGGACTATTTGACGTAATTGTAGAAATGACAACGATACGATGCTGCGCAAACCCACTTGGAACGCTATGAGCGCGAAGGGGAGTTTTCCTACACCGTAACATAAAGATGGATGAGAAAGACCGATCGTATGAGCCCAAACTCAAATGCCAATCGAACGACTGGTGTCATTAGGGGTCCCTATGAAAGTCAAAAATGCATCAGAACGCCAGCAATGTGAAGGTGATTCTGGTGTATGACTTTGATGGCCTTATTATATATAAAATAAAAAGAGAACCATAGTTTTTTGCAATGATGAAATTTCATCTTCAAGAGTGTAATTGGTAAAGAGACAATTGGAAAACAGTCATATGCTCGGACGAATCATATTATCCAGTAGTACCAATGATCAAAAGGCGGAAACCGTGAATCAATGGACCTAACTTACCTGGTGCATCAATGGTATCATGGCCCGGAGTATGTGTTGCAAACATGATAGAATTCATTGATATTGCTAGAGGGCGTGCAAAATCAAAAGTTTAACGAATGGATATTTCATAGATGACTGTTGCACTTCTCATTGTTCATGAGTGGTTCCTTGAGCATCAGAGCGGCTTCTAGCATCTTTCGTTGTTCTCTCAAGGAGTTCTGATGCGCTTCTGACATTTGAATAACTTTGGAAGAAGCGATTCAAAAGAGTCATCCATTTTCATACAATTTGAACAAAATGAAACCAAGTCTCATTATTAAATGCTTGATATTCTGTGGATGTAGATCCACTTAAACATCTTGAGGAATACTTGCCTAATAGCACACATGCTGCAATTCATTCTAAAGGAAGCCCAAAACGACATGAGAGAATGAATTGGATTAAATTGAATAGAATAATAATTTTTATCTGGATTAAATTGGATTAGAAGAATAGTCGAAGCACAATTTGATAGGCGACTTCATACTTCAATGATGTAGTTATTTTTTATTTCATTATTTATTTTAATGATCCATTCAGAGTAGATATCCTAATGGAAGTTGTCTGTCTTGGCTAGCATTGTATCTATTAAGGGGCTATTTTAATAGTGCAAGAGAAAGATTAACAGCCTCATGTTCCAGTCCAACTGTAGAGCTTTCCAATGACGGAATTCCATCTGCGTTTGCTTGGACATGAACCTGCAGTCTCCAGCATTGTGATTTACTTTGGACATATCGTTTAAAAACCACGGGCCAATTCTCTCTAAATCAAGTAATATTTTAATCCCCCGTATTAAGATAGGTTCCGATATCTCGATATTGTTTGCCTTATATTATTTCATAGATAAAGCAGATTTTCTCTTCACATTCGCTTCGTTATTTAAGGACTTTAAACTCTGGACATTCAGATAATTCATTTTGAACGGTATTTGCAATTTATTATTATTCGTTTGATTAGCGATTAAGGGCAATGAACTCATAAATTTTAGGAAAATGATTTTCATTGTTATCTCCAAAGCATAAATGCACTTAATCAATATGGTTACACGCGCATACATTAACCTTACCTATTAATCGTTACAAATTACAATATAAAACTTATAAATTTTTATAATTATAAGATTCTATTAAAGAGAAGAGATTACCATTTGATCAGTAGTAGAGAACAAAATCGAAATCACTCTCACGCAAAATTTTCATTGCGCACGAATCCCTTTGGGTACCTCGTTTCACCGACGATCCGCGAAATACACTAAAACGTCAAGGCTAATATTGTGCAGAAAAATCAAACGCATTCAATTGCTAAAAATGATAGAACAGTCATTAAGAGTGGGATCCCTGCGACCAGAATTTATTCTTCCCCAGACCCCCATAGACTTCTTCCCGGGCAGACCACAGTTTGCTCGACATACGCTTTTGGAACAATAATAGTTCGACCGCAATCCGATTCTTCGCTCCGATGTCTGCTAAACACGATATCTAAAATGAGATAATTTCTAATAAGAGTTTTACGCCCGATTACACACCTGTTTGGAATAGCCAAAGCGAAATTGCCGATATGACGACGGAGGATGAGGGCGAACGCAAATATATGCTTCTGTTCAGCGAAGCAAAGTCCCTGATCGTCCATCCTCGAAACGAAATTTAAAACAAACCATTAGCGACAAATGGCCCGAGGATTAAATATATAAATTTTATAACATCAATCGGGATTAATGCGTTCGTAATATTCCTGAGTGGTTACAAAGCTCTATAGCTGTACATTATTAAATCAGATGCCATGTTGTATTTGAAGTCCAAATAAGGACACAGGGGAAAAAATCCATGAACTTGATTTGTTTAAGACAAAGTCGAGCCAACATTTTATTAGATTATATATTAAGAGTTCTTCAATATTTAATAAGTTTTTCTTTCGTAACATTTGATGCGGAATTATTATATTTTAAATGCGAGATTTAATAAATGTGTCAACTTGTTTAAAGTTAGATTAAAAAAGAGGTTTTGAATTCTTAATTCCCTATTCAGCTAATTTCCATCATTATTCTTTCGTCTAATATGTTATCAGATAAAAACTTGTTAATAATTGATTTCATTATAAGACTTATGAAAATCAGAAAATTTTATAAATTCTAAAAATTTAATTTTACGTGTTTCATCAAATCCTAGAAATAAATTGAAACATCACTTCTCAAAAATGAAATGGTTATAAACAGTTGATTTTATTAAAAATCAAACAGATGTGATAAATATTTTTAAAATTAAGAAAATTTATTGAATATCAACAAGACAGTTATAAAAAATAGAACAATAAACTTTTTGATACATAAGGTGAATTAAAAAGTGATCCGTGCTTTCAAAATAAAATATTCCTAATTATTGTAGACTAATACGAACGTATGAGATCTACCTGTGTAGAAAAACACTGAAAGTGTTGTTTAGAGATGTGACTTCTTTGCAGGACACGACAGATATCACTGCGATATTCAAATCTGCCCAAACACGGCGCAGATGTTGACTGCAGTGTTATATGCACTCCCGTGGTTCATTCAAATTGGCTAGAAATAGTGGCAGGTAAACTTTATCTTTAACGTAACCCCACAAGGATAGATCACAAGGCGCGAAATCAGGAGATCTGGGAGGCCATGTTGCACTGCACCGCTCCCAATGGCGATGCGCAGGACTATTCGAATGAAATATTGATGACATCAGGCACAGATGTATACCCTATGACGACATATGTTCCCTACAACAGCATCACCTAACTACCGCAATTTTCGATCGATAGCCCGCTTCTGGCAAAATGACCCTGTCTGAAAAATAAATGGAAGATAGTTCGAACCCCCTTACCATAAATATGCACTTTAATACTTATCATTCTTAGCCGGCCTAAAATGGTTATTTTCTGACTGTGCTTTGTGTAATTTTTGAGTAACAATCCTTCATTTTACATCCTTCATACAGTATAATTCTATTTTGGCTACTATTGTTTTATTAAAAAAAAAATATCCTTGATGTCCAATAAATTCTTAATTTTTTTTTAAAAAAAGTCGTACTCAATCCTGAACTTTCAACTTAATTGAATATTTTAAAATCAAAATCTAATTAGCGGCGATGGTTATTCCAAATGGGCATATAGACAAATGACTGACGGATAAATCAAATTATATTAATATTATCTGTATGCTTATGCAAGATTTCAAAGCGATTATTAATAGTATTCGCCGCATTGGAGTATTCAGGAGACTTTCTCTACGTTAATTGACACCGTATACTGCTAAGAATATTTAATGGCTGCAGTTTTAAATTAATATTACTTTTAAAAGGAAGTGTAAAATTGACGGTTTCATTGATTCGAAGGTCGTCTCGATTGTCTTTCCTATTATCACGTTGGAAGCATCTGCGCCTTTTTGCAATTGTTCGGCCCTCCCACAGCGACAGCTTAACCGCCTGACGGACTGACTATTGACATTTCGACTCGGCAAGGATAGCGAACACAATTATTGGCTGGGTGTAAACCATTTTATAATGCTTAAATGGCTGACAGTGTTAAACCGTGGTCGCTCCAGATAAATGAAACGCAATTTAAAATAATTAATATCTATGACGTGTGGCTCCTGAATTTTACTATTAGCGTCGTTTATTAAGATCAATAGATATTTGGTAGAATGGTTAATCAGGAACAACACCTGGCTGGTTCATCAATATTCATGGTTTCGAACAAGTGTAGAGGGTTGGCATTTGGGGGTGTGGATTCCGTGTTATTATAAGCACTTTTGAAACTATTTGTATCATTTTTGGCATTTTTCACTTGGAATTAAATGGAATGGACAGGCGGAGAAAAGGCTTGGAGTGAATGTCGAAAGCAATTGCGCGTAATTTATTTCATGATAATTTTAGAATAATCGATAGTTCATTTTATACTCATTAAATTTTCAATAGACAAAAAGGAGGACGGAAAAGAGAGCGACGAATGTTCGAAAATGTTCACGTTGAATTTATTCAGTGGATTTGTTTAGTTTAACGAGCCGTTTAACCGCTGTGGTTTTGCGCACTCGTCAAATGGACAAAAGTCAGAGATTTTAATTTAATATTTTGTGGAGGAAATTTAATTTGAGCACTACTAATAACCTTTAGCCTATTCTAATTGAGAGATGTTAATCTTTTTTTAAAAATATAAACTTAACGTTGAAATGTATGAATTAAAAATAAGATTTCATAGAGCATTCTTATAAGAGATAATGACAACTACTAAAACTCTATTAAAATAAATAGTCTTCTTTTAATGATTAAATAAAGAGAAATCTCCGTAGAAACTCTAATGGAGCGGCACGTAATTTGAATTTAAACGAATAACTTTAAATAAAAAAGCTAATAAAGGCCAGGATAAAGAAGGCAAACACGATTCGAAACGAATATACGAGCAGATAAAACGAAGAAACTTCGTCTTCGCCGGATTCGAAATTGTCTGAAAAAGTATTACTGTCTAAGTTAGACAAAATAGAAAAAATTAAATTTATTGCTGCTAAAGGCCGAATAAAACATAACATTACATCGTAAGTACATGAGAATGAGTCATTCACTTTTAAACGTTTGAAAGGAATCAACGAGATCAATTCTCCTTACAATATAGAAAATGAGAGAAACAGTTGTCAGTGAACCTATAATCTGCAAATAAAAATATTAACTAGAAAGTTTTGAATTTATCTTATATCTTACAATCTAAACTAATTTAACTTAACCATTATTTTCCGTTATAGGTGTTTGAGATTTTTAGCTGCTTTGCGAAATGAATTCCAGAGGTAGCTGCGTCCAGGCATACATCAAGGGCATTTAAAATATATTTTGTTATTAGCACAAAAGAAATACATAAAATTCATACTGCACTCGAGATCATATAGCATTTCAGATATAGTTTTTTTCATTGTTTAAATACGGTCTACAACAGAATTCTGCTTAATGGGTGAAAGATTCTGTACAGAGTGAATTTAGGTTAGGTTAGTGAAACTGGTCATGAGAGTGAGAATGAGAGAGAGAATGAGTGTCGATTAACCATAAATGGAGAAGATAAGAAGTGGCCAAAAAATTCCATCTTCAGTGATGGTTTATCAATTCGCGAACTTTCATTGCTAGACTTCGATATAAGAATTTAAAATCAAAAAAAGTAAGAAATACCATATAATGAAAATCATCGAATTAATCTTTCATGTAGAGCTATTTAAATAACATGATGCGACAAATGCCAAGTTCTGATTTTATTTCTTTAATTAGAGGGAAGTTTTAATTCGACAAATGTAAATTAAAAATCTACGAAAGGTTCCCTTTGAGAAAAATTTGTGATGAATTATTATATACGTGGAGTATATGATGTCAATCAAATATTGGTTCTAAAACTTGGCTTCTTAAGCTCACCGAATGATACCTCAGGGTCTTAAGTCTTCGGTGGACCTATGGACTTCCAACTTTGTAGCGAAGACAGTATGGAAATTAACCATCTCTAACTACTATTTCGATCTTATCTAAATTTCTAAATTACCAAAGCACGACAGAAAGTCGAAATCGCTCCGAACAAATTTTCTAGTCCACGAAAATTGCTTACTTTGCATTCCTCACTTTCTTTTTTCAACAGGAAGAGCGCCTCATGAATTTTAATGGTGTGGTGGTGCTGGTCAGTTTTGAATTTTTTTTTTACTATATCTCTTTCAGAAAAATTCTTGTGAACTTTGTAAAAAGTCGTTAATAGCATGTTTTCAAAGAGTAAAAAATGCTTAGGCAATCGTTGTCCTTCCATCTGTAGATATGTTCAGGATGAATTTTTGTCGTATCCTAGGGAAAAGAAAATGTTTATTCAAATGTCAAAAAGGTTTGTTTTTTTAATTTTTTTGTTTAATTTATTAACAAATTTCTATCTATCTATTTATATTAGATTTTTTACGAATATATTTTTACGAATATCCGTCAGTATTTTTTACGAATATTTATTATTATTATTATTATTATTATTATTATTATTATTTATTTATTTATTTATTTATTTATTTATTTATTTATTTATAAGCACTCCCTGGGAGTATTACATCATAAAATCACTAAGTTGAGGTAACAATTAGGTTCACAATGATTATATTAAGAAAGTTGAAAGTTTTTACGATTTTTTAAAATATATGATTTTAAGACATTATTAAAAAATGTGTGCAATTATGGATACTTTTATAACGAGAACATACAAAGAGGCGATTTCGCACGCAATATGGCAAGGCATTCCAAAATTTAAAAATGTTATAAGGATACATTCTACGTTTAAAATTAGATAGCCTGGGAGCGACAAATTTAAATCGTTGAGGCTGACGAATATCTATAGAGCAATTAAAATACTGTAGGATGAAGTGATTGGGGTCTTCGTGATAACGTAGAGAGTTGGCCAACGATTTCAATCTACAATAAATTACAAAGGCCTCAAAGGGCAACATACCAACTTTGTAACAGTGTTCTGAAATTGATTGACAACGATTAAGTCTGAAGGCTACTCTAATGCATTGATTCACTGCAGATTTTAACATATTTAATCGAAAGATATAAGCGCATATTCAACGGTGGCATATATCTGTGATCGTATTAATACGGTTTATCGTATGATCGTACTTTTATTAACGGCTTATCAAACACAGTGAATAAAACAAAACGGTTAATTTTAATAAGGATATAAGGCAAAAATTTTAAAAAATAATTGATACATCTTATTTAATTTTATGTAAAATAAAATTATTTCCTTTTATCTATTTTAGCGAAAATATACTTACTTCACCGTGCATTAGCGTTCTCTCCCCCCCACCCTTTAAATTTGAGTTATGCCAAGAGAAGAATAGCATATGAGGAGTTTCTACAACATTCCAAAATTATGATGATCACCGGTAGAATTCACCGTGTGATGATCGAATCAGTCAGTCAGTCAACCACAGAAAGTTATTTGGAATAACACTTTGAGGCAAATGAAAATTGATCCTATAATAAAACGGAATGGATGAACCATTGATTTCCTCTTTTCAGATCAACGGACTTTTGGAGCCTAAAGGTTTCACTGATCATTTTGCAGAAAATAATGAATGAATGAAATGGAATGCAAACAAAAATAGCCTGCATTCCTTTCCTTTAAAATCGAAAATTGAATTTTTAGCTTTATTTGCGAAATGCTTAAAGGGTAACACATTTTCGATGCCCCCCCCCCCCCCCGATGGTGTCGCCTTTCGGATAAATAATATCGGGACTACTGAATTAGAGGTCAAATTAAAATCAAATTCACAATGGTGCTGTCAATTCAAATTCACATATGCTTGAGTGGATTTATTTCAGTATTTATTTCCCAGGGCTTACCAATTTTTTTTTAAATCACCCTTTCAAAAAATATAATTTGAGTGGTTCGTCCATTTGCTACTTTAAATATCCTGTCAAGTATTTTATTATTTTTTTTTAGTTAGGATTTCTTTTGATGACTGATTTAAATTATAAGTATTTTTATGGCTTCTACACATCTCTCAAGATAAGCAATGGACTTTTCTTAAGACCCAACTGTTAAACTATGCTAATCATATAGTTTAAAAACATCGTTATTGGATGCAAAGTCGATCATTCTGTTGCCAATTTTTTTTCGAATATTTGGCCTACCACTCAAATTTTTTTTGTTGCTGAAATCGACTTAAAAACTCATGATTCGAGAAGATTTGTTGAAATTTTGGAAAAAAAGTTTTCCAGCTGTATGCAGGCATGTACGTATGCGACCAATTTTGTGCAGCTAACGCCTCTGAAACGGCAAATAGCAGAACCAAACAAAAATTATACATACTTAGAGGGTACCCTAAATTGTGTCTTAGCGTATCTTTTATGTCAAGTGGTAAGCCTTTTACGAGATATTATTTTTTTTCTAAAAATTAAAAAAAATGGCTGGAGCGTTCAAACAAGCGAACCAAACCTTATAATCTCGACATGTACGTACTCCTCTCATTAAGGCGAATTTTTTTTTGTAAATAACTTGTTTGGCTGCGAAGAGCCGTTTTGGAGTTATTAACTATCCCCTCCCCCCAGACTCCCTCCCCGGTCATTTTTTTTAAGCAATTCACACTTAGAGGGGTCCTTAAACTATACATTGACGCATTTTTTTATGGAAATATGCTAAGCCTTTTTTAGAGAAATTAATTTTTTTTTTGGTAAAAATGAAGAAATGGCAGAAGCATTCATTTCGTCGCCCCAAACAATATAAACGACTTGAACAGCTTCCTCTTATTAAAATACCATTTTCTTTTTCGAATCCATATCATTATCTCGTGGTAGGCCTGTGTGAATGTACTTGATTTTCACTTCAGATCAAAATAGAGCATTAAAACTTAAGTAAAAGTTATAATAGGTATACATGTTCTATCTATCCAGGAACATGGCCAAAATGGTGGTTAACTTTAACATTTTGGTCCTTCTCGCATGGTCACAAGCACAATTCAGATAAACCTAGCTTGATGACGGAAGTAATGGAGGAAGCGATGTTGGAGATGATGAAAGTAAAAGAGGAAGCGATGCTGGATCTGACAAAAGTAAAAGAGGAAGCGATCCTGGAGACGAGAAAGTAAAGGAGGAATTGTCTTCTCTCAAATGGAAAAAAGAATGATGATACTATTGGAAACAACAGAACAACTCGTATATGACGCTAATAAATGGAAAATTCTAATTTGTTCAGCTATTATTAGTTTTATAAAAAATCGACTAACTGCAAAAAATGAACCGATCATAACGAAACTTCATATGTAAGTTCCTTTTGACCGGATATGCAAATTAAATTTTTCTAAATGCTTTTGGACAAAGCCCGACATAGCAGAACGCCGCTATTACTTACTTATTTACTTACTTACTTTTCAAACCCGCTTATCCGTTAGGATCGCGGGGGCAGCAACCCTATGGAGGATCTCCAGCGATCGCGATCTTCCGCTAGTAGGCGCATGTCCTCCCTGGTAATACCCAAGCGACTCGAACTCAGATTCTCCAGTGGCAGTTTAAAACTGCTGTGATTACTTCGGCTGCATTGTGCTGTGGTCGTAAGCGGCTGAGTATAGCGCAGGCCGGTGAGAAAAGGACTGCATGGTGGAACGGTGAAGTTCAAGAAGCTGTCAAGGCAAGAAGGAAGCCTATTTGCTATGGCTTGCAAATAAGTCACCTTCCAGTCGAGTGCGGTACACAGAGACGCAAAAAGCAGCAGCAAAGACAGTATCAACAGCTGAAGCCAAGGCCTGGGAGAAGTTTGGGGAGAAATTAGAGGCAGACTATGGTTCGGCAAACACGGTATTCTGGCAGACTGTGCGCCGCCTCCGTGGCAAGAAGTCTCTTTCATCACAAACTATTAAGAGTGCAGATGGGACGCTTCTGAAAACGGAGGAGAGCGTATTGCATAGGTGGAAGGAATACTTTGCATCTCTTCTTAATCCGGTGACAGCAACAACTGAGGCACATGAGGTGCACCTTGGAGCGGAGAATAGTCACGGTAGTATCACCGAAGCAGAAGTCAGATGGGTAATTAAGTCCCTGAAGAGTGCCAAAGCTGCAGGTGATGATGAATTCCGGTCTGAGATGTTAAAGGCCGCTATTACTTTCTGATTAATTCCTTCAAAACTGTTCAGACCGCCTTTATAAGCAGTTTGCAATTTGAGATATGCTGATGAAGTCAACAATACACTATTTATGATCGGGTCTTCTCACGAGAACTATGACCACCACCTCAAACACCTCATCTAACGATAAAAACCTTTTTTTTCTCTGCTGTTATATCAAAGAACATATATACGGAAACAATCCACAGATCATCAGCGCATTAAAAAACAACATCCGCAACATCATCGCAAACTGACTGATATATTTGAATATGATGCTTCAATACCAGTCGTCGAGTTCAGTTGTGCTCTACACAAAAAGGTTTTCGGTCGCTGTAAATTACGATGCAATACATACAATCAAATTAGAGCGAGCCAATATTGTGGAAAACGCAGAAGCAGATTGGAGTAGGGAGTATTGTTAAATATCGCAATTCTGTAACTACTGGACCGATTTCAAAAAATCTTTCTTTATTCGTCATGAAATGAACGGCGCTAAAATTGCTTAATTGGAATTACGGGTCTATCTCCAATAATAAAAAGATTAGAAATTAAACAAGAATGATTTTACCGCCATGGCGGATAAAGGAACATATTTTCGAGACAAAGAGAGATTAGTCACGGATACCTAAGTATAACCATAATCATAGAAAGGTTAGAACTCTACAGTAGGATACATACAGTAGAACCCTTTCTATGATTTTGGTAGAACTAACCTGCATTTTAAAACACTGTAGATAAAACTATGTACAGTCGGGTGCAAAATGGTTTAGACTTAAGTCATAGTTGAGCACGTGAATAGCACATCCCAAGCGTATATCTGCAACCCTATACGCTTTTTCAGAAGGGACAGGTCCAGTCTAATCTATCTTGACCCTCAGTAAAAGTACATGATTTTGCAACCGATCAACATCCGGTAAGCTCAGTTCCTACGGAGCAGGTAAAAACCTTTTTGTACCCGACTGTACATAAATATGAAAACTGAATTGTAAATTCCTAAATAATTAATCTAATATAAAAAGGAAATTTAAACGAATAAATTCGAACAAATAAAAGTTCTTTTATTTCTAGGGATTTTATGTAATGTTAAACGAAGTGACCGTCAATTATTGAAGCGATCTGTGTAAGCAGCTATTATTTTTTCATAGTCCATTGCTAAAGCTTTTCTACGTAATCATCTACTGTTGAAGCGTGTGATTAGCTACTAGCAATTAGCTATTGACAATATGTATATTACAATGCCTATGTTAGCATTGAAAGTCCCAATGGTACCATAATGCTACCATTAGAAAATCATTCATACTAAAAATCCATACTCGTACTAAGCCAATTTCGATCATCATTGATTACTCGTTATATTCATTCATGATACGTCGGTACGAGTTGTTTGATATATTACATGCCATGTCTTAGCATTGAAAGTTCCCAATGGTACCATAGGGGGCCATTAGAAGACGTACTAATTCAATTCCGAGTATCATTAATTACCTGTTATACTCATTCATGACATTCGTTACGAGTTGTTTAAAATGGTCATGTCTTGGCACTAAAAAATTTTAAGGGGGTATCATTAATGGTACCATTTGAGCACGTGCTCGAATTTGTTCATGGTCTGTCCCATATTTATCGATTGGCGAAAAGAAAATGTGAAAAAGTTAATTCGTTTTCAAGTTATCGTACTAAATAATAAGCTTCCTATTAATAAAGAAATCCTTTTGGTTTATGGGAGCCTTTTTATAATTGTCTATCAAGTGTATCCTGCACGCACACCATCCCAACAATATATTGAGCATGCTGGGGGCCCGAAACGAAATGCACTTTTCTACGAAAATGCGCTAAAAAGCATTTAGAGGTTATTTAAGAAGAATATTCTTAAGATTATTAAAAGGTACACTATAAAGTTATATCATCAAACTGTCGTTATTTTTCTAAAATACCCAATTCCTCTAAAAAAGGAGGTGGGAGTAAGATTTTTGTTCCACCCTGTATATCACAAACGAGTCCAATAAGGTATGTTTTTATTCATATTACCTTAGACATTATAGATGCATAAATTAAGACACCGTAACATTGTTTTGTCCAGAAACTTTTGATCATATAGCGTATAAAAGTTAATGATATAAACATTTTAAAAATTAAATTATTATTTGTCTTTCATCCTTCAAACAAACATTTGTTATTTATTACCTCTTGGTTGTTGCTTTATTTCTATTTCAAGAAATTTTCTGCATGTTGTTCTAATCGTTTCATTAATATTCTCTTTTTTCTTAATTCGAATTATTGCTCTAAAATGGCTTTCCTTTGAAAAACATCGCTCGCTATGAATAATGAAATATTTAGAAATTAATTAAATTAAGGAAAAGATTCTAAAAAATATAAATTCATATTTATTTAGTAGACTAGAATTGGAAGAAACGGTTATGCTTAAATCTTTAATCAAACAAAATTTGAAGGGACCTTCTCCGTCATTAAATGTCACGTTACGTAAATGCAAATAAATATTTGAGCGGTACGAAAAATACAATCGAACTCGGCGCAGGTTGTAACTTAAAAATTTGAAAAAAAAAATATCACCGAAATGGTAACTTGGAAGAATTTAATTAGGTTATGTACAAAATGGAAAAGAAATTCGTTTCGCAAGAAAGAAAGTATTTTTCAGCTGTTTTTCCAATCTAGAAAGTACTTTCGGAATGAAAACTTTAATTCATTTTTTACTCTCATCCTCTCCTTATTCATCGCCCCCCTCACCCTCCCACACGGGTGCAAAGTTTCCTGGTCATTGAAACAAAGCAGGTGATCAGGTGCTGAGTGGGATGGCTTTTATTGCGAGTAAGGTGTTCTTCTTGCCTTTTAATCATTCCTTTACCTTAACAACGTCGTTGCAAACCAAGGACTAATTAATTAGAGGCGGGCTCTGGGCTCCCCGTGGTCCGCTGCCTCTAAATGGATTTTATTTATCTGATTCATGAAAAGAGTTTTCTCTGCAACAGTGTGGGGTAGTGAGTGAAGCGAGTAATCTCACTTCTGTTGCTTTGGGGACCCATCAGGTGAGGGTGTCTCCGTCTCTCTTTCTCTCCCACTCTCTGCGGAATGGAACAAGGTGCTTCTATCAATTGCTCAATACCTCCGGGGAGAAAGAATTTCTTTTTGATGCAGTACGGCAAAGGCGTATCGTTAAACCGCCACTAACGCTCTCATTCCTCCGATTGCAAAGGGCGGGGAAGAGAGAGAAACGGGGTAGAAATGAAGCGGGGTATAAGGGAGGTGGGTAGGGAAAAAAAAAGAGAAGAGAGGGGGCATTTTCACTTTCTCAGTGTGCCTGTGTGAGATTAAAGAGAGCGCTCTCTTCTGTCGGGAGCCAACCAAACCAGCTATTCGTTCAAACGAGCCATGCGGGAATGATTAAGACAGATGGCAGCACCATTGAAAAGGAAAAGAGCGAAGAGGAAAACTCGCGGGAAGAGAGGTTAAAGTTTAAAAAATACATATACTAAGAAGGTCAAGAAATGCGCAAAGAAGAGAGATAACCACCTGGTGAAATAAAATAAAGACAAGGGGGAAAAGATAAAGAGACAGCAACGTCGATTGTGCATATACTGTAATGCTTAAGAGCCGACGATTGAAGTTATACTGCTAACCAGATTGCATCGTTCGTCGCGTAATGTTTCTGTTTATGCGAATACATACTCCATAAGCATATAAAAAAATCACAACTCCTTTTGAAATTGAAAATAAGGATTTTAAAAATGATATTTTGTTTACAAGATCCAACTTCTAAGAAAAACCAAGGAAAGAAACATTTTTTCCTGAATGATTTTTTTTCTAATAATTCATAATGCACAACCAAGGACTCTATTGAGGCGTATCAGATGACAAGGCCCATTTTTCTATCTAAATCTCTCCTGTAAAATCAAGAATTAGACGAATTTTCAAAAAATACTATTTTTGATTTTACATGAAAATACACATGAGAAATGGGTATGCTAGAGCGACGTCACCTGTTTATCTATGACAACGCTTGTTGAAGGAACTTTCTCTGTCAGAGTCGGTATCGGTCCTAATCGGGCCCCGGGCTTTCTGACAGAAATTGTCAATTTCAAGTTCTAATAAATCTCACAATTCTAACATAAAATACGCTAATTCAAAAAATATCTACATAATGTAAACGTAATGTAACCAAATGCACGCCACTAGAAAGGTCTTGCTCACGCAACTGGAGGGCTCCCGCGAAAAAAATTCCAATCGGGCTCCGCACTGACTGAATCCGGCGCTGCCACTGTGATGTTGAAAATTTAAAGGGATATTACCACATAAACCAAATTAAGACCAGAATTCTTACAACAGAGAAAAATAAATTTCAAACACTTGATTATTTCAAACACTTGATTACTGGGCTATAACCTTCGAAAGCAGCTTTTAGAGAAGAATATCGAAGTTTTAATTTTATCTTTAGTCGCTTTCGATATCTTGTCAAAATTACTCAAACGAACTCTGACGAGATGGGCATGAACTGTTTTTTTTTTTTCAAGATATTCATAATTCCGAAAATTGAGCATATTATAATCAATCCTTCAGCTTTCAAAATTGATTGAAAGATTTAAGACCAGCTTTAATCCTGTGATTGGAATTACTTTTTCGTTATCCAACTATGCGTAGTTCTCTAGTGTTGTACATCTTTGGATAACCTGACTCTTCTTAGCGACTAAGACTGGTTAGGGATTAAAAAAATCACTACGCTCTGACAGACCAGAATCACCCACTCACTTTATTGAAGAAGAGCTATCTACTCTACCCTCTCAACACATGATCTGATCCCCACGATGTTTATCAGTAAATTCAATAATGAATGCTTTCTTTCCAGCATAATTCTAGCATTCTTTATCCCTTACGTAAAAGATACTTCAAAAAATAATTGGTACTCCCCCCTCCCGGAAAAAACCTCTCAAAAATAGGTAAATTTCGAAGGTAGGCTATAGTGCTGCATATTGCTACTGAATGAGGTTGTCACATTTCACAGGTTCATGGAAAAAACGAGAAAACATGGAAGCAGATACAGATAATCATGGGCAAAAATAGATAATGTGGTTTCTTTGGAGATTAACAGCTGTGCATGGTAATGTACATCAAGTCGCAGAGGCGGATTTCCTAAATAACGCTTTTGATGAATGTCAATGCCATACTGTTGCCATTCTGAAGAATTTAAAATACACCGTGATGTCTCATCCTCCACGTTCGCCGGATCTTGCGCCTAGAGAATATGTGCGACGTAATGAAGACGTGATATGCAGTGAGAAGCTCCCCCTACCCCAACAATTAGGTTCAGGCTGTACAGAAATGGTATACCCCCAACGAATGATTTACTGCGGCAATACGGTAAATGTCGTAACGATGGAAAAAATACATAAATATTGGCGGCGAATACCTCTAATGTAATGTGAGGAAAATTGGCAATCATTGTTGAACAATCTATATATTATTGACTGTTAAATCCCCAAGTATATCACTCAAAAATATCCTACATCTTATGCATTGTGCATTTATCAACTCATCTCTTGTAACTCACTGTACAAAAGAAAGATATCCAGCCCTAAGGATGCAGATTTTTCAAATAAATAAGCTTGAAGGAAGTCCCAAAAAGAAAGCTGTTCATAGCTTTATGAAGTTCAATTTATTTTCTCATTAGAAAATCCCTTCTCTTTCAAAAAAAGCCAGTATCTTTAATCAATAGTCGAAAATACTACTTTAACTGCAGAAACTCTTTGAATGCTCTTTGATTGTTTGTAAGAATGAATGTTTCATGAGCTTCAAAGATGACCGAATTGAAAGAGAATAAGAAAAGATTCGGCTTTAATTCTAAGTTATCAAAAGAGTTAAAGAGCCCTTTAAAGCTTTTATGTGTACTTAATTTTTAATCTGAGTAAATGTAATGAACCAAAATTTAGTCGATAACGAACCTACAGAGAAATAGGAAAACATTAGAAGTTCGTTCGGTGTTTGTTCTTTTTTTATTTTTTTACAAGTAGGCTCCAGCAATTAAGCAACCAAGGTTCGGTTTTCTGTGATTGTCTAGCCTATTCTAGCAAGAGAAAACATTCCTTTTTTTCTTGCTCGAATCGGTTGGCAATTCTCATTGGAATTCAGAATTTTTAATGAAGACAGAATCGAAATAGGAATGAAAAACATCCATCTACGATTCTACATTTGAGAGGGATTTTGTTTTATTCATGGATTCGTGAACGTTCCTTCTGTTGTTGTTGAATGTGAAATGTTTGCCTGTTAAATATAATGAATTGATGACTTTAATTCCTGACTTGATTTAAATTAAATGATGCTTTTATCGAAAAGCCTGGCTCCTTTTTCAGATACACGATTCTTTATTTTACCTACCGAAGCACTTTCACATGCGAAGATTTTTATTTAATAAAATATTACCTGTTTTCCATAATCTCATATATAATGTACAATAGCAGTAATGTATTAAAGTTTGAATAAACCCAATTGATGCCGTTAGATAAGGAAAAATTTAAAAAAAATAA
Source organism: Rhysida immarginata (assembly GCA_023313115.1). NCBI lineage: Eukaryota > Metazoa > Arthropoda > Chilopoda > Scolopendromorpha > Scolopendridae > Rhysida > Rhysida immarginata. Next base: position 827,768 of record JAHWFO010002284.1, read on the forward strand.
TTTTTTTTTGGTTTGGAGATATCGATTTTGCCATTTCAGAAAGAATGTTCCATTATAGTCAAAATTAAACACAATTAATCGCTAAATAGGATTCGCACGAACGAAATAACCATATGATATTCACACAGAACTACTGTATATCTCAATCGATACATATTTATCAAACTTGTCGAAGCCTCTTATTCATGGCTATGATTGATGACCTAACTAATGTGACAACCAGGATAAATAATTCAGTTGAAATAAGCGTGGCTAGTCTTCTGTACAGGAATGAATGAAATTAATTTACGCCTTTAGTGCAAAATTATCACTATTACGGAACAATATGTAATGTACCAATGAATAAGAAAAACTCTCAAAATTTATATCTGTAAATTAAATTTAAAATTTAAAACATTTAAAAAATTTAAAACACGTTTCCCAGCAATTTGCCAAATCTCATCGGCTAAATAAAAACTGATTGGCCGAACAACAACAATCATTTAATTGAATTGAAGGTCTAGCAACAATCCGACCTTCATTATTCCTAACAACTGAAAAAATACTGATTGTTAAAATCCAAGATGGTAACAACGACGGTTACGCTGTTGCTAGACCTATTTTCGTCAGGTGACTTTCAGTGCCGGGGCAATACCACGTAGAGAAAGAAGGTCTGAACACTAAAACTCGTACATTGTTACATCATTATCAAAAGGCCAAATTTAAGGCTTAATATTGGTAGAAATACGATTAACAATGGCCCACTATGGATGATGTAACAATAAATGACGTTTCCGTGGGCAGGCCTTCTTTATCTAGGTGGTGTTGGCCGGGGCCTGTCTTTTATCATTGGTCGTGACGTCACAACTCGGTACGTCACAAACGAGGCCTTCGAGAAAAACAGACCTGAGAAGTCACCTAATCATCGTGTTCTTAATAACAATCTAACTTTCATTGTTTCCAGATTATTAAAATCCAAGATGAAGATAATGAAGGTTGGATTGTTGCTCAGACCCTGATGAACCAGATGACTTTTAAGTGTTGCTAGGTCTGTCTTTTTCGTTGACCTTTAAAGAGCCTGCTGCTGCAGATTTGCACTTATTCGTGTTATTAGCAGTGGATTTACAGACGAAAATGGTCTAACCAGATTCATCAGATGTAATAACTTATTTTAAAGCGTATTATAAATATACATGCATTTTAGTCAGCATATATTGTTATTATTATTATTATTATTATTATTATTATTATTATTATTATGTTATACGCTATTACTTTATCACATAAACACTCGTACAGGGGGCATCAGCTCGTTGCAATGTATAAATCGCACTGCAAGTATTGAAGTGGGTGCTATTATTCTTAACATATGAGTAAATATTTTAAGTTTACCTTTCACACGTATTTTTCAATTCAGAATTTCAATTTTGAAATGATCTTAGCAGATAAAAAATTGATGATGATGGAGAAACTCATCCTCAGTTTTGTAACTGATTTATGACGTCACAAGGGGTGATTGACATTTTAGTGGGTGGGACTAGGCAGCAACTTATGAAAAAAAAAAAAAAATGTAAAGATTTGAGAAGCGAAAATTTTTGTATATTATTAAGAGATGTGTGTGCTTTAATCTGACAATATTTTTAAAAAATCATTTGGAAAATGTTTATGAACTGTGACCCGTCAACCATCGTATCAAAAACAATTTTGCCACAGCGAAAAAAACGTCACGAACTTATGCATCAACCCAATAGTTACTTTGTGCTAAAAAAGTAATCTGATTTTATTCTTATTTAGAATTACCTTGATCTATACGCAGACAGCATTGCAGAAATGATTACAATCTTAAAGATTAAAAATATGCATCAGCTTGCTCTGGAAAAAAAGATTTTAACAGAGCAGACTAATCCTAGAAAAAATATATTCAAAAAAAATTCAATATTTACTATAAACAAGATACGTTTAGAAGTGTTTTCGAAATAAAATCCTGCAGAACATCTAGAGTTTGGGAAAATAAAGCTAAAGGGGAAAAATTAAATCCTCGTTCCTTGTGAACACTAAGACCCGATCGGCATTCCGGAAATCTCCTTAAGTGCATTTATTTTCTGAAATATTTTCTAGTCGAACAAAGAATATTAATTCCCCTTCTTCATCAATGCTAACAAAAGACAAATCAGATTTTTCACGAACGATTGACTCGAAAGCGGGAATCCCTTTTTCCTCCGCCCACAATTTGTGTCTCTCTTCCATCCACGCCTCCTTCGCTCGCAAATTTGCCTAGAAAGAGACCGATACCATCACCCTGCTTCCAATCTCTGATGGGAAAGTTAAGCGGGGATTTTTGTGCCCCTTCCCCGACCTTTTTCTAACCCCCCTTCCCACCAAACTTTATTCCAACCACCATTTTCCCTACCCTCTCCTTTAACATTCGATCTCATTCCGAGTCTATCATTAATCAGGTGAGAGGGAGCTATGTCTAAAGAGCTGAGGGTTTTTTTTATATGCGAAATTCTACTTTTTCAATTTAGAGGATTTAAATACAAAAAAGAACCCTTCCACCCCCTTAAATGGCGAACAAATGAGAATTAGCGAAAATGATTGCGCCCATCAGTGAATGTGTAATTTTTGATAGCGAGAAAACGATGAATAGGGAGGTAAAATGGCGACATAATAAATGGCCAAAGCACACCCAGCGATTTGATGAAATGGAAAACGGGATTTTTTTTTGTATGCGTGGATGTATGTGTGATTGGCGCATGCGTGTTTGCAATCAAAGGGGAGAGAGGTGCAGAAGAATGACGGCTGAGTGAAGGTGGGGGAGGAGAAATAATTTCTAGCAATCACAGGCGCACACATACACATGCCCCAGACAAGTTGTCATGGAAACCACAAAAGAGAGAAGGGAGAGAAAAAGTCGAACAGGTTCATAATGGAAAGATAGCAATTTTAAAATGTTCGAGACCAGGGAGACATGTATTTCTTTTTTTTAAGGCTTCCAATTTTTTTTTTAACGAGCAAGCGATGACGTTATTTTTCACATTACTACACTTATCAGTGACAGAATCGATAGAGAACAAACGAAAATCACCAACATTTCCCCTTCTAAAAGAGTGTTTTAACCATAGTTTAAGCATAAAGCGTTGCTTTTATCAGTGCCTTTGTTTAATTTATTTCGACTGTTTAATTTTCTTAATGCTCTTCTTTCTCGAGAGATGCATTAATGGGTGGCTCCGTTTTTGTAAAGAAAATTTCGAAATGAATTCCCTTTGAGCGATTTTCAGATTTCAATTCGCTTTTCTAAAGACTATGAAGCAAACGGTTTGTGAAAGTTTGTTTGTTGTTTGAGTTTATTGCATTTTAAATCAGTTTTATTGCATCTGTATAAGTCTTTGGCCAAACAAAATTCTGAATTCAAAACGGTAAATTTAAAAATTTATTTATGACTCGCAAATTTGAAATAAAATGATGGCGAAAGAAATTGCTTTTATCTTAAAAATCAATTTTTATTAAATTTAATAGAAAGTTGTAGAAACCTATTTTTACAATAAATTAGCTTACAAGAAGAATTATTTATTTATTTATTCCACATTTAAAAGTATTAGAAGAGCGGAGTTTTAATGGCACGCTGTTGTTGTTTGGAATAAAATGCTTTTAAGCTTGTTTGATTCTGATTTGAGAGAAATTTTTAGGCGATGCAAAAATTTACTCGAATGGAATAGGATCGTATGTAACGTAACATTCTTAATCTCGACAGGAACTTTTGATACCTAGTGTCATTACGATGGTCATACTGATATTAATGGCCACCAGAGAAGAAAATACAAAGAGGTTCCTTTCTATCTTATATCTCCTTAGGATTGTGGCTACTTGACTTCAGAAAATATTTCTTTACGCAGTCAGATCTCCAATTCATTCCAATAACCAAATTAAATTTTTCCATTGAAAATAATGTAAACTAGATTATTCCGTTGGATACATCCAGGCCATTGTTATTTGAATCTTTATATTCCGTTATTCCTTATTACAGCTTTGAATCTTACAACGTTTGGGAGATTTTTTAATATTCCGTACAGGACACCTTCTTTGTTGAGCTGTCTGATTACCCGTCTCACCTTAATAGAAGCTTCTTCGATTGTACCAAAACGTTTCCTACTGAAGCTTCTTATTTCATTTTGAGGTACAAGTCAAATTCTAGTGGGCTCATATGTTAAGTGGCCTCAAACCGAAACTATCACTCCGGTGGACACGCTTTAATACAAATGAAAGTTTCTCTCAGGTCAGTTAATCAAAAAGCTTAATAATAAGGTGAAAGAAACCTCTTGATCCAAAACAATTTATCCCATCAAAAACATTTCTTGTAAAAATGTAGCCAAGTCTCGCGACTCCTTAGCCGTAAAAAGTTGTGAGATCTCATGTAGAGCTAACTCTAGTGCTCTTATTAACTCTGACAGTTTCATTTACAAAGCACTCCAAATCATTACATCTTTAGTTGAAGAATATTTTATGACTTTGCAATTATGCAGCACGAGAATGTGACGGCTGTCGCTTGAATTTTAATATCGACGTTTATTAATACAGTATTACATAAAATAATACAGTATTTATATGGGAACTGAACGTATATGTATTTAAATCTAATTTTTTACATAGCATTGTAAAGTTTTAAGATATGATAACTTCCCTGTGATTCGAATGAATAATTTTGGGCAAGTCTGGGCGGTACTGCATCTAAGTCGATTATATTTAGTTATGGCTGAGGCTTGAGCTTTGACACTATAATCATCAATATTAATTAGATGCAATTTGCTCAGACTTGTTAATCTTGATAGCGCTACGTAAGCTTCACTAGACTCTTAAGCTTTTAATTTTTACCTAACATCTTCTGTCTGATGCTGTCATTTTAATATTTACGTTTATTAATAAAGGATTGCACATATATATGGGAACGGGGCTGCGTAATTGCCAAGTCACAAAATGTTCTTTAACTAAAGATGTAGTAAAGATTTGGAGTGCTTTGTAAATGAAAGTGTCAGAGTTAATAAAAGCTCTAGACTTGGCTCTACATGAGATCTCACAACTTTTTACGGCTAAAGAGTCGCGAGACTTGGCTACATTTTTACATGAAATGTTTTTGATGGGATTTCACTTCTTTTTGTAAGTGGTCCTCCTTTCCCTGACATCCTTTTTTTGATATCAGCCCCCGGTTTTCGCATCGTCCACTCCCTGTCCTTATTGGCCCTTCTCGGTGGCAAATCTGTGCGATACGTCCATTTGAGTCGATTATTCTCGTTATGGCGGACTCTTGAACTTTGGCACTACTGTGATAATCAGTATTAATTAGATGCAAGCTGCTCAGGATTTTTACTCTTGATAATGCTAAGTAAGATTGACCGCACACGAGAATACTGAAGAGCCTATGTCTACAAGTGCGCTGTTCGAATTAAGGCCTTGACTTTTATGTTAAAGTTATAGAGGATATTGTTCGCGCTGAACATATACCCTATTATTTTCAAATTTACTCCTAACTGAAGCGAATTTATGAGTAAGTCCGTTAATGAATTGTATTATTCTCTGTATAAAATAAATAAAGAAACCACTATTCTCACAGCATTATTTAATGTCCGTAATCGCATTTCGACGACGACGTCTTCTTCTTTATCTAGCATTTTTCGCTGAAGAAGACGACGTTGTCGTCGAGATGCGCATACGGACATTAAATAATATTGTGGAAATAGTGGTTTCTTTATTTATTTTATACAGTTTACTGTTTTTCACAGTTTCTTGCAATTTACTTATTTGGGTTTGCATTACTATCCGTTTAACCTTTTCATTATACTCAGGATCTAGTTTCAAACCTTGTACAACACCGATGGATCACTTACTATGCCCAAACGTACATCAATGTTCCTTCTCAATATCACACTTGCTCCTATTTCTATCACTATTGTCTCCTCTAATCCTGCTGTCATGGTAGCGTCGTCTTCATACTTTCTTGTACACTCAAGAGCTCTTTCGAAAGATATTTGGGGCAATCTACAGGATGAGTCACTGGACATACCTGTATTTCGGAGACGGTGTGTAAAAAACGATGTGATCATGCTACAGGGAATAGGATAAGTGCTAGCATGAAATTGGTAAGAGACTTTACAATACAATAAAGGGAGAACAGTTGTATTGTAAAGTCGCTACCAATTTCATTGATATAAACAATACTAAGGACACCCATTTTGATGATCAAGAAATTCAATCACTGTGTGTTCAATGGAAGCGAACGTTACGAGGCTGATCTCGGATGCTTATGTTTTCATCTTTAAACTGTTTCGCCTATCTCTTAACACTGCTAGCATCCGTGCACATATTTCTATATGCATGCTGAAGTCTGTGGATAATATCAGTAGCGGAATCTCCTCTTTAACGTGAAATTCAATGACTGTACGGGGACGAGACGAAACATCTATGTCGGCCATTTTGTATTTATTGCCTGTGGTTTTGTGATGGAAACCAATGACTTAACGATTCGTTCAACACACATTTGGTTTTCCTATATTATTAAATTCTGATTTATAAAATACTGTTGCTTATTAAATTTCATTTCTTTCATTAATATCTGCAGGATATAATTAAATACACTTTGAGGTACAGCTTATTGTTACGTGGATTTCTTAAAAATTAAAAAAATGCACAGGATGATCGGTCAGGATTTAGTCTGTTTAGCGCATGATGGTCGGCATTGAATGACCTCGAAGACCCTTGCATTGTGCGATCGGAGGCTGTCATTCGCTGATACGAACGTTGTATCCTTTTTTTCCTCCTCACTCCTAGCCCCTCTAGTTCTCTCGCTCTTCTTTCTCTTCTTTTCCTTTCCTTCTTTCTATACATTTCTCGTTTCTAATTCCTCGTGATGGATGGGATGAGTGAGCGGGACGAGGCAAGACGAGTGTCTGGAACGTCAACTGCGACATTCTCCGTTTACACCAGTTAATGACCCCCGGAGCTCAGCTGGGCTGGCGTCGCTCTGATCACGCCGAGAGCAGGTGCTCAAGCTCTCATCTTGTCGTCATTTCCGCCCGGAGTCGTTAACATCATTTTGTATAATAACGTGGAATTCCTCAGTGGCGCATCGTCCCTTTATCTCGATACAAACCGTTGGGCCTTTTTTTTTGGGTTCCTTTTCCTCCCCCTCCTTTTCCTCTCTCCCTCTCTCTGCCGCCTCCAAAACCCTCTTTCTGTCTCCTTTCCTCCTTCGTTCGCGGTTTTCGTAAAGATCCGCCTTCTCCCCTTGGAACGAAGGCCGTGCTAGGGGTTTGGATAGGCAAGTTCGTTCTAACGAGATCGTTAACGACCAGTTAACTTCTCCAAGACGCGGCGAGAGGAAAAGTTAATTCGCGACTTTCGACGTCGAAAAGACCCGTTGCAAAGTCGGACGACTGAAATGGCAAGTTGCGCCTCGGTCCGCTCGATCGCTTGAAATAAAACGAAATCACTGAAGAGACGGAGAAAAGCGGACACTTCGACTAAACGCCGAAATCTGAACGCCGCGGTCGTAAAATCAAATCGTCTTGTCTTCCAAGAAACACCATTGGAAATGCTGCCATTTTTCTCGTACATGGGTTTACGTATCAAAGACTGATAACGTCAAGAGCCGGAAAGTAGAACTTCACTCTTCATGTTCTTCATCCACCCCCTTCCAAAATGGAGTAAATAAAATTATCTTGGGTACCAGTGCTGGAGCCAAAGGCACCAAATAAAAATTTCGGGATTTTTTTTCTCAACGGCTACAATAAAACCTGTAAAGATCCCCCCCCCTGTTTCCAACACTTTTCTTTCTTCTTTAAACTCAGATGGCTAATAACGTGCGCATACACACACACTACGACAGATAATGAGAAGGGCTTCTATTGTGAAGATTAAAAATTTACGAAGTACTTTTGAAAGATATAATTTAAAATTTGTCTTGGCAATCTTTATGACGTTGTCTGTTAAATATGAGCTGATCGCTAATCATTAGCTACAGAGTAGTTCCAAATGAATGATACTAATAAACGTCTTCAGTACAAAAAACAATTTATTGCAAGATATCCATGAGAAAAATTCTCAGAGTTTATATCACATCAGAAAAATGTCAGTGTCCCAAATTTTGCCTTTGATGGAACCAAGCGCAACTTACTTTGACATGCTGTTCCGAATCAAGCTAATAGATGAAGATTCGAGGACTAACTATTCTAGAAAGATAGTGGACTATTCCATTATCATAACGGACTATTAATGTCGTGGTACAACTAACGTACTGGCATTTCGTAGTTGTTCCCCAGATCACCTTGTGTTTTTTTTCTGTAGAAAGGGATGCATTATTAGACTATCGCCTGGACTTTTGCCGTGTGATGCGCGGTTCCCGTATTGAATATTTGTGATTTATTGTGATGTAGATAAGCTCAATGAGAATGTTTTGCGACCTTATACAAGTATCAACCTCAGTTGCCAAAATTGAAAAAAAATTGAAAAAAAATTGATGATGGGGGACACGCCTTTAACACGACCAAATACTAGTCTCTAGAGTAAGAATTAAATGAGCAAATTTACATGAACTCCGTAAAAAAACCTTTGCTCTATAGCATTTGTTCAACTAATTGATCGTGCAATTTGCTTAATCTCTCTTTGTCCAGAATCAAACACTTAAATATTTAAACGTTAAAAATAATAGATGCACATTTAGAATTATTTCACCCTTCGTTTTACGCCCGATATACTTGTAAATTGTTGACCAAGATCATGTAATGGAAAAAATTATTTTTAACGGCCATCTGGAGCTGTTCCTGTAGAGTATTTGGGCATCTTTAAGGAGGTAATGGTGTATTGGAGATCACTGATTTTATATGCTCTAATGCTATACGAGGCTGGATCTACGTAATATTGAAAGGTGCTTTGAGAATTAATAGCCATTCCTGTAAAAAAATTGATCCTAACTACAGGATTTAAGAATTACATTGACGAAGACGTCTTTCCATTTCACTCCGTAGATTTTCACATGCTCCTGAATTCCTTTCTCTCCATCCTTTGATGCATTTTGGTTATTGTCAAGTTGCACTGTACCTTGAAAGTACACTTTTCCAATTGAGCTCAGGAACGCAGCTTGGCTGCATAGATTTGAACACAAAAATATTCAAGCATCGGTATTCCAACTTAAATTCATAAAGAAGCCCATTACCGCCCTATACTTTCTCCAAATGTGCTCTCTTCAATTTTCAAGTGTAAAACAAAAGTCTTCAGACCGTGTACCTCCAGTTTTCTTCCTGCGCTTTCTTGGCATCATCTCAACAACATTCTTTTGATTAGGGTTCGAGATCAAAGTCTTTCAGAAAGGTTTTCTTCTCCTCTCCGCAGACTTTTCAGGAATTTTTGTTTGGTTCGTATATTGATTGAGTAGCGATGATCCTTCATTAAATGAATTTGTCAATTTGACGGCGATTAGACTTGACAATCCGCTCCCCTTCTGTCATCTTATATTGTCGATAGCAGCTGAGTATGCTTACGGATATTTTCTGGGCAATTTTCTATTCCTGAAAAAAAATAGAATGGCATTTGGCCTTGAACTCTCAGCATAAAGAGCTGCCATCTTTAGAGAAGCACCAGCTAGTTTATGCAGCAATCATCTTGGGAACGCTGTTAATTCTGCGCATTCCTTCACTGGATCGAGCAACTCCTTGATTAGAATCACTTATAAGAAGCACCATTTTTTATAATGGGGATGTTATGTTACAATTTTGTGCATTAAAAAGCGAGGCACTGTTGGAGGAGGACGTCGCTCTCCAACAAAAGGTTGACTGGACGTCTTACGAACGAAAGGTTGACTGGGCGTGTTTAGTTAACTTCCAATGTCAATTGTCAGCTGTGTAACAAAGTAAATTTAACAATTGAATTTGGAAATTTAATTAGACACGCCCAGTCAAACGGCAGAGAATAGTAGTGTCCAGTTTATGCCCAGAAATTAAAAACCGACTGCGCATAGCGTCTCTCCAGTCGATGTCAGTACCCATTTATGCGAAGCCTACGAGAGAGACAGTCACCTGACCATAGTACTCAAGAGCAAAAGTGTACCTTCATTGGGTAAGGTCAAAAATGTTAACCCAGAGTTGAGTTAGTGCAGAAAATCAATTTTGCTACGATAGTCAATAATCGTAGCAATAATGAGTTTTACGACTGTTTATCTGTGACTATGGTGTGTCTCTGCATCTACGAAGTCATATATGGCAATCGTTAATTGCAAACTCGAACGCTTGTATTTTAAAAATTTCAACGGTGTATATCTTCTATATTCGATAATACTGCCGCATAAAAAAAGAAACAGCTCCAAAGTAACTTTTCGATGTTGTTAGGGCCAGTTTTAAATGTGGTGCTTCTGAATTTCTATAAAAAGCAGAGGTCGAATACAATGAAAATCGAGCAAAGGTATGATGCACATCTTACCACGAGAACAATAATAAAGCTAACCCAAACGTCAATTAAATAGAAAACACCGGCATTTATCATTTAAATTTCCCCCGGAATCAGGTGCCGTGTGACTTTTAGGGCGGTGGGTGACGGCTTTGCACAACACGGGCTTTGTTCATGGTGGTTTCTCCTTTTTCCAATTCGAAAATGCTCCGATAATTGACGTATTGAACGGTCCGATGATAAATGCCTGAAATAATATTTTCGAATGTTAAATATACATTCAACCAACTGCTCTCGATTCTCTGTTCTCGCTTTTGCTCTAAGCTCTCTTTTCGTGACAGGCGATAAACAAAAGGCGCTTCACCCGTCCATGATTTTCGTCTGAGCCAATTAAACGGACTCTCGCCTAATATTACATCATGTATTATTCATAATGTTTATTTGATTATAGCCGTTCATTATTGGACACGAGGCGGAGAAGAACCGAATGGAATCTAATTAGTCTATGCCGGGCAATCGCCCGCATAGAGAGCGTGAATTGAGTGGCAACCGCAGCGAACGGGAAGTGGGTTGACACCACCAGTGACAAAACTCAGAAAAGGTCACCAAAAGAACGGCAAGCTCGTATTCTCTCTTCTATATGCATACATAAACACGAGTGCAAGCTAATCAATGCCAAAACAAACGGTTTCTTACTACGTTATTGCATACCAGCCCATTTAAACCGCTAATCTCTTAAGAGTCCACCACGTCCCCGTCTAATCGCACCTTTCCCTGCAAAGAAGCACCTATCCCATGGCAATGGCAGAAAGTTTGTTGTTGAACAGCCAGGGCTACCTTTCAGTTTATGATATTTTAACACGACAGAAAGGAACCGAAATCGAATATTTCCGTGGCGCTTGAACAAAGGCCGAGCTTCTTGTAGTACTGATTAGCGAGTGGTAGTATGTTATTACTCGATGGTCACGTGAGACGAGTTGTTCCACGGAGTGGTGTTGGTGTCACTCGTATAATGAGAAACAGGGATCGTTTGCGTTTGATCAATCCATATCTGTCGTCCGATCAAATTAGAAGAGCGTTTCGGAGGCAGCGACTCTTGTGTTGCACATATTTGGCGAACACACCTTGCGATACAAACTAGAAAATGGAAATTGCTAATTGGACAGAGAATATTAATGACATTGCATCCAATTGAATGATGCCATCAATTATTGTATAGAAGAGGGGAAACAGAATATTTAAATATTTATAACTTATCGGGATCCGAAAAAAGAGATACTTTTACAGTTTTAATTGCATTTATTATACCAATCTGTAGGGCAACATCATACGACTTGTTTGAGGCCCCCACCAGAATGAAGAGAAAAAGAAACCTTTCCATTAAAATGTGAACGAATCTTCGCGGTGTTTAATTTATGCTGATAGAATTGAATTGTATTCGAAATGGTTCTCTCGTCGTCGATTCCAGAGCCTTTGCTGGAAATTACTTGACCTGAAAATTCTTTGCCTCGTCGCTGGGCGAATGAGTGGCAGGGATCATCGGACTGCACGCGCATGTTACGTGATCGCCGAGTGCCAAATTAACTGCCATTAAACAAATATTGCAAATCAATAAATAAAACAAGTAATTTCCTTGTGCAAGGAATGCAAACAACATTGGTTCGTTTGCATAAAGAGGACATTTCAATAACAGTATCCACGGCTGTGATCTCTGAGCGTTTTTTTTTGCTGCTAAATTAAACGACTCATCCATTTGGTAATCTTAACTTTAAACATCCTTCATTGGGCGATTTAATAATTTTTATACCTCACGCAACTCGTCATTTCACGATTAGTACCATGGAAAGGAAATAAGTCGAATGATAAAATGAGGAGAGCATAGGAGTGAATTAAGCGGAAGAAATCGTTAAAATTTGTTAGACCATATTCATTGAACATGAATACATTATTCAGCTGTCGGATTCGTTTCTTAAGGGAAAGACGTTATATGACAAAGCTCAAACTGATTAAAGCAATTTCAAAGGGAATTCGTACTCAGTCCTGCGAAATAAGAATAAAATATTTAATCTTAAAAATCTTGGCTGATTAAAACTGATTTCCGTTATGTTGTCTGTGAAAAATTAAAAACTTCTAAGAATCTCATATCCGAAGACCATTGAATTGCTTCAGACAAAGAGTTACATGTCAGAGCTAATTAATAATAATAAATTATTTCCTGCTTAATAAATTATGACTCTTAACTTCTCAGAAACATAATTTTCCCTTGTGAATTTTTTTAGCTTTTAATATTTTCTAAGATATTCTAATCTTTTACCGCCACAATGAGAATTTGATCATGCAGTATAGTCGTGGTGATCCGAAATCCTAATAATCCGAACATAAGAGTCACATGCAGGACATTTTTTATTCCCTCGAGTTCAAAATCCCAAGAAACTTTCAGTATTTTTTGCAACAAGAATAGAAAATGAACCAAATTAGTGATATCATATGCTAAGTTTATTAAGACTACGCACGCGTTTCGGTATTTCATCATCATCATCCTTTTTGGTACATAGCTAATCTTTTGTTCAATATTCCACGAATTCATCACAGAAAGGCATCATAAAATTCTTTCAATGGACTAAAGATATAGAAGGATCGTTGAATGAACTGTTGCTTTTAAGAAAAATAAATGAAAAAGCTTTACGGTTACAAAAGGTACGGCCAAGCATTCAGTAAACATTCCTCGCATGTAGAAGAAGAAAATATGTTATATGGACATGGTCCGGAAACGCTTTATTTCCCTGTTAGAACTCATTTTCTACAAATCTTCATTAATTACATTACTCATGGGAAACATACCGTAAGAATAGAACATACCAACATGTCACATGAAACTCTTTCCTATATGAAATGTTCAAAAAGCCCTCTTGGTTATGTCTGGTTGAATGTAGTTGTAATTCTTAGTTCCTGTATTAGTTGCGATGGTCTCGTAATTTATTGTTTAAACCGTTTATCAAGTTTTCTTTTTATGAGCTACCGTCATACCAAACTTTTGACATCCTAACTTTATTAACTGAATTGCCACATTATACATGGTTGTCTCTTTCAAAGTAGCCCCCCCTTGTTTGCAATGCACTGCTCCCATCGTTTCTGCCACTGTTGGAATGCTCTCTGAAATTCGTATTTTGGGATAGTGCGTGGCTATTCTGCGAATTCTGTATAATCTTATCTACATTTTGAAAACGGTTTCATTTAAAGTGATTTTCAACTTTAAAAAGAGGAAAAAGTCTGATGGGGCCAAGTCTGGAGAGTACGGAGGGTGAGGAAGACCGACCACTTCTTAAGCGGCCAAAATTGGCCAATAAGCAGATGCGAGTGACTTGGTGCATTGTCGTGATGCAAAACCCAGCTCTTATTTTTCCATAGCTCAGTCCATCTTGACTTAGCAGAATGGCGACTGCATGAGTTCACTTTAGCAGCTGTAGATCGCCAACGAATAAAGGTTGCTATTAGATGGCCCTACATATAGGAGCTCAATCGGAGCAATGGTTCTTCACTTGGCAAAACCCCGTTTTTTGTCTTTGAAGTGAAAACTTCTTTAGGCGCACCGCGTACAATTTTTTTGCTGGGCAGTGAATGTGTCTCATGCGTCACGCCGGAAGTGCTACTTCTATAATTCTTTTTTTGGGGGGATCTGGTTTTAGCCGAGTTTAGCCGAGCGAGCGAGAAGCAGACAGCTGTGATGGAGAAAGGGCACAGTTGAAACAGACGATTCATCCTCTCATTGGGGAAACGCGTGCTGTGCATTTCGTTTCGGCTCCGCGCATGCTCTTTACATTGTTGGGATGATGCGCGTGCAGGATCCACGTGATAGACAATTATTATTAGGCTCTCCTAAATAAAAGGATTTCTTTATTAGTACGGAGCTTATTATTTAGTACGATAACTTGAAAACGAATTAACTTTTTCACATTCAGTTTTCGCCAATCGATAAATATGGGTCAGAGCACGGACAAAGTTCTAAGGTGAGATATCCGGAATAGGTACAATAGCACGTGCACTAAGGATACCATTATGATACCCCACTTAAAACATTCAATGCTAACATATGGCATAACATACAAGTTCCACTTACTATCCTGGCCTCCAAACTCCCCAGATCTTAATCCTTGCGAGAATCTGTAGGAACATCTGGATCGATACGTCAGCCAGCGAGACCCTCCATCCCGGAATCTTCTTGATTATTTTATCCAGACCTCGAGTTATTTTTCTATTGTACGGAAATCACTATGCTGACCCTATCGCTGATAGGAAGAAAAATTATTTCGTGTTGCCATACAATAGAAAAATAACTCGAGGTCTGGATAAAATAATCAAGAAGTTTGGATTCAACATAGCCTACAAAAGCAGCAACACACTATGGAGACTTCTTGGAACAGTTTAGGAAAAAATTCCAAATGAAAATCACTCTGGCGTTTATCAATTAAATTGTGGAACGTGCCCACTCATTTATTATGGCCAATCCCGTCGAAAGATTTCTACCAGAATTAAAGAACACATACAATATATAAAATATGGAAATCCGAATAACTCTGGATTCGCACAACATATCCTTAAAACAGGACACAATGCTGACCAAAAAAGTTCAAGGTGATCCACAGAGTCCGAGATAATAGATTTCTGAATTTCCTGGAATCAGTGGAGATTCACAAAAGACCTCCCAACCAGCTTATGAATCAGGATCGAAGACCCATCGACCTTTCCAATTAGCTGGACATTTTAGAACATTTGAAATAACCTTTCTTCTCATTGTAATGATTACTTTTATTGCTTATGTAAAAATATTTTGTAAATGAATTTAGTCATGCTGAAAGATGGCCACATGGTGGTTGAAATATGCGTATTTATGCTAAAGTTAAATATTTGTGGAAAAGCGGATTTGATTTGTTTACTGAGACGCCTTTATAACTTTAAGCGGTAGAACTGTAGTTCCCAATAGGGTGTCACGGAAGATTTTCTGCGGGGTCGCCGATCTTGTTTTTATTTTCGTTTATTTTTATAGGAAATTTCGAGATTTTTTATTCCGCCATGTTCCATCCTATTAAAATGCCTTTTAATGTTGCAGGGGGGTCGCAAGTTACTTAACGTTTAGCAAAAGGGGTCGAATCTTAAAAAGTTGGGAACCACCGCGGTAGAATCTAGAACGGTTTTTGCAATAAATTTTCTATAGGATTATCTACGCTAGCCTGGTCAGATAATATAAAGAAAACAAATTCGTTCCGTAAGAATGAGGCAAATTTCAATATGTCGACCACCTTACCACTGATGGACGTCCCGCGAAACAATGCGAAGAATTGATGACCATTCTGACTTTTGAACACCCTATTTTGGTATGTATCGAAATATTCAAGACTAAAAATATGTCTCCCAGTCTACTTCTAAATTCACAAACCTTTTTCGACGTTTTCACGATTTTCCGCTCTCTTGAAGATTTAGTATGATGTCAAATATCCTCCTCTTTAATTTTCTTCTTAGTATCTTGTTTTCTCTTTTTTTGTTCAATCACTGTCATTATTTTTTATTCAAACATTTGCAACCATTTTCTCTATATAAAAGCGTGTTGCTTCGTTATACAAGGTCGTCTTGTCGTCTTTTTACAAGATTGTTGTTTGCATCATTCTTCTGCATAGTTCGCCCATCTGGACCGCAATTTGCAAAACGAGTTGGAAGGAACTCCAAACGTTCCAGAATATTACCCTAAGATCTACTGCACAACTGAATTGGAAAATTCTCGGAATTACTCCATACATAATGATTTCAATATGATTAAGGGAAAATTTGTTCAAGGGCTCATGGAATCCATGCTGTCCATTACGGAAAATCATAATGATGAACTTGTCTCCAAAAACTTATCTTGGCATTCTAAAACATTTCCTACGCAGACATTCATGAGTCAAGACATATCCTTAATGCTAATTTCGATGACATTCATTAGGTTATCTTTCTAGATTCACTGGATTTCATAGATTTTCGTGCGTATAACTCTTATTAGAGATTTGCTTCTAGCTCAGACCGTCGCAATCAAATTACCCTCTAATTTATTTTATTTAATAGGGATGATCTTTTTGTGTACATCAGACTTCTAATCTAATTTAGTGTACTTCCTTTGGTACATGTTTATGAAGGATGACATTATATAAGCTATGCTCCAATTCTACTCAAAACGCCGATACACTACACAGTTCGATTATCGGTTGTCTTTCATGTATCCTTGATGAAGGCGGGAATAAATGACGAAACTAGTCTGAATTCTCCCTATTTTGTCTACTAATTTCATCGATAGGGAAAATACTAAGCATCTTCATTCAACAATTTTACCATAAAAACCATTAAGCGGTTTTTGGATCTTTATGTTGCCCAGTCTGTAATTCCAAATGTATATTTATAGACTGGTTAAATGAAATTTCGTACTAAATATAATATTCAAGAAACATGTTATCTACAGATTTTGTAATGGCCTTTTTCAAATGAAATTACCACACTATTTTTTGCTGTTTATTGCCAATTATAGTAATTGCTTCATAGTGCAATTTTCTTAGATCTTATATCTCCCCTACACAACCTAAAGCAAATAATAACGTCGCGAGCGCGCCTGCTGCGAATTACGGCAATTTCTGGGTCCGTGGGGTTTTCCCTGGCCAACTTATTGGCTCTAGATAAGTGTCGAAATTTCCCGAATCCGTTTTGCTTTAGAGCTTCCTCGAGTCGTTTCGCTGCGCTCCCTTTCATTCGTTTCATATTTCACAGGTTTGACAAGGGCCACGAGGCAACCCTTTCTCTCGTTCATCCCGAGAACAAACCCTTTTCTCCTTTCTCTTGTTTGCCTTCTTGCGTATCCCTCCCACGAATATCACGTCACTGAGCTTCGGCTATTGATCCAGCTGTCAGTGGCACGGACAATCGGAACTCATCTCGTGTTACAAACGGCGTTAGGTCCTCTCTCTCTCTCTCTCTCTTCGACCACCCCATCCATCCACCCACTCACCCACCTCTTTCTCCTCAGACTTTCACCCAAGCATTACTTTCAGAGCCTATGGGTGTCCACTGTTGAATACTAAGGTGGAACATTCCGAACGAAAACAAGGGCAATTCTACTGGACCCTATCCCTTCCTTCCTTCCTTCCTTTCTCCCAATATTCTCTCTCTCTATCTCCGCCTTCTGAGGGAAAAAAAGCTGAGGAGAAATGAAGGAAGAAAAGATTGGATCCACATGAGTTGCGAGAAAGTTTCGCGTTCAACCGCTGGAATGAGAATCAGAATAAACAGAAACAAACCGAAGGACTAACAGAAGAGCCGAAAGGTACCTGTTATTAAACAAAACATAAAAATATTTACGTTAAACTTTGGATGAGAAAAATGCAAATTGATGTTTATACCATAAAATTAAGTATTCATGGAAATTTTAAATTTATTAATAACAAACAAACTCACGCTTAATTTGCTAAGATATCGGCATTTCTATGCCTTCAAATATTTGGTCGCTTAAAGGGCAATATTTGTTTGCAACTCTGCAACGTTTTTAAAAACAGAGAATTTGATAGAATAAACTTTTCCCAGGTTACATTAAAGAGAATTTTTTTGCTGCTATTTTCAACATTTCTAAGAAAATTAAGAATTTGCTTTTAATAAAATTAAAAATTTTATTAATTGAAAACACGAACGAGCAATTTCCACAAACGATGCTGCTGTTGTTGTTGATAGTTCGTTTCAAAGGTTTAAAAAGCGCTCCAGGGTGACAAAGTACATCGAATGTAAAGAAGGTTACTTGAAATACGGAAAGCGTTTCAAACAAAGACATGCTGGAACGTTCCTTTGAAAGAAATTTGTAACCATTAGACGAAATTCGTTCAACCGATTGGAGTTTAGGAAT
Organism: Rhysida immarginata; assembly: GCA_023313115.1. Taxonomy (NCBI): domain Eukaryota; kingdom Metazoa; phylum Arthropoda; class Chilopoda; order Scolopendromorpha; family Scolopendridae; genus Rhysida; species Rhysida immarginata. The sequence continues at coordinate 846,087 of JAHWFO010002284.1, forward strand.
TCTTTAGGAGACGTGTTTCAAACAGCGCTTGCATTTCAGTACTCCTCGTTATTCATTTTAATGATTCTCCATGATATTGCAAATAAAATCAAGTAGATTAAACTCGTCTCTTCTTTATTGTAAAACTAAACTTTCACTTATTGCTTTTAAAGATTTTTATTTCTAACTTTGCATATCGTTTTCCAGATAAATTCATAATCCTTTTGAGTCCTTAGCTCTCTTTTTGAAAACTCTCTGAGGGAATATTAAAGCACAAAAGCAATACTAACATTTAGTAAAACTGTAAAACACATCATCAACTGCATCAGTTCAATGTCGAAGATCTTTTGGTAAAATAAACAGTTTTAAAACAAATAATTTCAATAAATCTTATTACCTAAATGTCATCATTAAGCCTTAGTTAACATTCCGAAATGTAAACATTTTTGCAGACAAAATTGTTTATCGCTCTTATTATGTTGGTTTGTGTTTAAAACCTCTGTGTTATCGAATTATAAGAGAGGGTGATTCTACAGTCCTACAACCAATATTTCCTGTTATATCTCTTGAACAAAGAAACACACCAATTGAACATTAGTGCTGCCTATGCAATTTGTAAACAATGAATATCGCAGTTTGAACAATTTTTTATGAATGAGATAGAGGCCTTATAGTACTGTAAATTGATGATATTGATCGACTAATTTCGGCATTTTTCGGCAATATTCTTGCCTTCAATTGTGTACGTAAGAGATAGATGTGAATAGCTTTTTTTTTAAATAGTGAACAATGATACATAAGAGATGGTGTAAACAGTTTTTAAATAGCGAACAATACAGAATTGTATGAATTTGACATTAGTGGCGTTCACAACCTCTTAACGTTTCTCGCTTTTCTCACTTATCTTGCTTAAGTCACTTTCAGTGACGTCATTTTCAGGAAAGCGAAGTCTCAAAAGTCACTTTTCTGAAAGCAAGTCAGTACCCACTTTCCCTTCTGCTTTTCTTACTTTTCTGGCTTTACAGCTACTAACTTCCCGTTTAGTGGTAGCCATATTGAATCGCCGCTTCGCTTGTTTCGATGATTGCCCACCGATAAAACTTGTAATTTAAAGGCGTAAGTAACGTATTTAACGTTGTAAATTTTTTGGTTATAAATTAAGGAATAATAAAACCATGGAGAACAATAAAAATCAGTTTCCACAATCAATAAATCAATACTACTATTTTTCAAACATTTCAATATGCTCATCATGCTATTTTTCAGTATTTATGGCTGACGCAGTTTTATTAGCAAAAGTAACAAAAGCAGCAAAAGTGATCTTTTCACTTCCGGTTTCATTCACAATGAAAACCAATTTTCTTTGCTTTTCAAAAGCAAAGATAAAGTCACTTTTCCATAAGTGAAAGATATTGAATGCGACTATTGATTGTTGAGTGACGTACAACAATGAGTGCATCGAAATAAAAACCCGTCTCGCCCCTGCATCCATTACTTCATACGTTAAGTCATTTACTATAAATTTGTAATAACATACGCTGTCTCTCTATATCGGTAGAGAAACTCGTGTGACTAAAGTGACGTCTTTAGAAAGTAGCCCCTTTACATATTACTCCTCCCATGTCACACGATTCAGATTTTTTCTAATCTAACCTAATCTTCATACTTTTTTCTTTTTCCTTTTTTCTTACAAAACGTCAAAAAAGTGATTTTATTATTATTTTTTTATTTTTGAAATGGAATTTGAAAAAATAGTAAAGAAAATTCCACGGCCTGGAGTCGAACCAGGGACTTTCGAGTTACCATCCCGATGCTCTAACCACTAAGCCACTGTGGACATGGAAGCTGTTGCTATCAAACATGTCCTGTATGGATAGGTTAAAGCGCGGCTCCTTGTTTGCAAGCCAGGACTATCTTTACTATTAACTGGCGAGTAATATAATAATAATATTAATTGGAAAATAGTCTTAGGAGGAAGCTTCAGTCATTGTTATCCAATCAACGCGAAAGCTGACCTTCAGCTTCAAGGAAAGCTCATAACGTCATAAGTCAGTTGTGCGCAGGTGTGGAGCATATTTTTAGTCGCATTTATTTACGTTTCCAAAAAGATCGCTTTAATCACGTGAGTTTCGCTATCGATATAGAGAGACGGAGTATACTTTTATTTATGTTGTAGATTTCAGTTTCAGTATCCAACCTATCGACGGGGATGGGTGCAATAATGTTATGAAGTTGTCCTTTAATGCGTTGATTGTTTTCGTATTGTTTTCATACACATCTCTTTTTTTTGAGATAAGACCGAAAAAAATCTAGTGACGTTAGATCAGGTGGTCGAGATGATCTAATCATCAAACACTGATTCATAAACAATATTGTTGACTTATTCGGCAGAGATCAGGATGATATCTGATTATGGAACGTCGTCTGCACACTTGGAAGTATTAAGTAGCGGAAGAATGGAGCTACTTATTGTTTTCACAATGTCCGTCTGTCTGTCCGTCCGTTCCCTTCATAATTTCCGCATTTTTTTGAGGTAGAAGGATGAAATTCGGAATGTAGCTTACTATGGGCATGTGCACCTTCACTATTTAGTTTGGTTTTGATTGGCTCACTGGGGTCGGAGTTTCGGGGGCGGAAATTAGAGGGGACCAAAAGGTCTACGCGTATTTATTCATATAAAGAAGTGAAATTCGGTACGCAGATTCCGCTAAGCAAGATCAACATTACTGTAAAGTTTGGGCCAAATTGTTCCAATAGGGTCGGAGTTGTGGGGGTGGCAGTCACTTGGTCTTTAGAACTATGGCAACATAGGGCATGTGATATATCATTCGATCGGAAATGATGAGAAACGAAAGATAGGACTCTTTTTCATTTTCGAGAAAATCAATTTTTCGATTAAAAAA
>JAHWFO010002284.1:853561-888494 GCA_023313115.1 Rhysida immarginata
TTATAACAAACTCGCATATAAAGAAATCTTCGTTATAACAAACTCGCATATAACCGAATCCTCGTAATAACGAAGAATTTAAAACTTCCAATGTTCTTCCCCATAAAACTTCGTGTTAAAGAGTTTGCTTTAACAAACTCCGATATAAAGAAAAATCGCTTATATCGAAACTCATTTTGCTAAATATTTTTTATCGCTTCTAAGAAAATTAGAAATTTCTAATTGAACAAGTAAATATTTGTTAATAGGGGGTTTGGATTTAATTATAGTTCAAGACTAGTGAAAGTGATTAGTGACTGACTTTTTTATATGACATGACAATCTCTTAGCAATGTGTCGCCACTTTCAGCTATGACCATGGCAAATAAAGACAAGTATTATCGTTGGACAAAAAAGTAGCAATTTAATGGACGTTAGAGATTCAGGGATGAAGAGGCATGACACTACCCTTAAATGGCATTTGCTTTTAATTTTTTATAACAAACTTTTTTTATCACAATTTACAAAGTTAAAAATTGTAATGATAAAGTTTGTTATGACTTAAAATAAAAATTTTCGTCACAACTTATAACGAAAACTTCGGTATAACGTAAAGTTTTTGCATTCCCAAACAGTTCGTTATAAATAAGTAAACAAATAAATTTAGGACTTATTCGTGCAGAAAGTGCAATAAAGAATACTGTACTGAGCGTGTTGTCCCTCTAAAACACTCGCTTTTCGTCATCCTTAATATTAAATTTTATTTGAGGTGATTCTTAACATTTTCATGATAGTTGTTATTTATGTAAAAATTTTATTTGCGATATTATCAATGTTTGAGTTCTAAAAAACTGAAATTATAATTGATTGGCTATAGAGCTAGTATATCTAGAGGGTCAATGATTGCAAGAAACTCATAATATATGTTTACTCTAAATTGAAATCCACCTTCAGTGATCCCCTTGATACCTGTGCATACGCATCTCCCGCTTTCCCTTATCGCATCATTTCATTTCAGTGATGGAAGTTGGAATCAACCGGCGGGGTAAAATAGGTTTCTCCCCGGATTTGTTTTTCTATTAATGAATTTCTTTTACTTCAGGTCGAACTCTCCTTGTTTTCGTCGTGTCGCTTTTCTTGCTCAAGATTGGTTTGGCTGATTGCTAGCATTATGAATGGGGAGGGTTTGGACTTAGTATGGTGGGGGTAGGGGTAAATGAATTGGGGAGGAGGAAAGGGATGGAGTTGGCGGGAGGGGATAGTGGCTTTCCTTCTCTGCGGTTTTGCATGCTTGTTTCCTCCCATTGTTAATGTTCCCGTCTACGTACAAACCCGTTCAATCAGTGTTCCGTAAACAGAAACGTAATCGCCAGACCCGGGCTTAGGCAGCCGTAAGATATTAAAGCAATTGCGGAGAATCCGAGATTACCGAATTGCGACAAGCGAGGGGAAAACGAGCAAGGGCGCTCCCAGCGAGCCCCGATCTCGCCCTGCTTGCCTTGCCGTTTGCCAGTGGGAGACCCCGGCTGCGAATCGAGTGCGCGATAGAAATAAAGCCAGTGACCTCAAAGCGAACCGCATTCTATTCGCCTAGAATTGTATAATCGGATTGGAGATTTTGACACTGACATTCAACGTTGTTTAATTAACATTCACTTTTAATAGTTCTCTGAGCATCCCTTGTTCAAAATGAAAGTGTAATTGTATTAAAACGGGCTTTGTTCAATAATTTTGCTACGGGTTTACAAACATTAAGGGCCAGAGTGGGACACCGAAACACACCAATCACCTCGGGCGTTATCGGCGCACACTCGACGCCCATCGGACTCACCCAGGTTTTGCTTCATGGACCGGAAGGCAAAACATATTCCTCGTCATTATCACCAGAGATTAGCATAATGAAAGAGGGAAATGAACGCGATAAATACATTCGAGGCATTTGATCAAATGACAGGCACCAAATGAAGACGGCTTCATTTCTCTTATAGCCTATCGCTCTCCTATTCACCCGAATCTGTTACATATAGCAAAATTATATAACGTTTTAAGATTTTAATACACATTTTAATAAAGCACTTTATTAAGTATTTTCATCCGTAGCTTAATATATCTATTTTCTAATTTTTCAGGTAAGAATCCCGAATTTCTTTCATGATTGTAACATTCAATCACCGTTCCTATATACGGTAAGATTTCTAAATATTTTTTAAATTAAAAATGTGCCTATATTTTAGTTGATAAAATGAAATTAAGTAAAATGTGTCTCTCAAAGACAAATAACCTTGATAAAAAAAAAGCAAATTTTTATTAAAGAAAAAATTTTTTTTGGAGAAGAAAACCTTGAGAATAAACTTTAGAGTGATAAGAAGTCTATGAATATTAAACAAGACACGTTAAAATATAAAATTATATATCACATTTATTTACAATGCAAAAGGCAGTTTACAATTAAAAAACCTGACTTAGAAAAGACAATATGATTTTTTTATTAATGAATAGTAAAAAGCCTAAAAGATGCTGTGGATACTTCTTCTCCGTGTGATTTTTGTTTAATCGTTTCATGCGTCAAGGTAAAGATGTTATTCTTAAAAAGTTACAGTTTCTACCTCATGTTTGAAGATGTCGGAGTAAAAAACTTGATTCCAAAATTATCGATGATGACAGTCTAGACGAGCATTCTTGAAAACTTTTCCTTTACGAACATCCACCAATGAATTTAAATCATCTCCGTCAGTTGATGTCTTCTTCTTGGATTTTACATGAAACCATTTATCTTCAACATTAGGTGGAGATTGTTGAGAGGAAATTGAAAAACTGAATTTTATAGTGAATAAGTCTGATCCAAAAAAAGGATTCTGAAATGGTGAAAATTAATTGAAAACTTAAAAGGGATTAACGTTTTCCAGTGCCTGCGAGCTCTTCCAAAAATTCACTTTCAACATGTTGGCGCTACAGAAAGAATGACCTTTTACAGTATATAAACCCATCTTGTTTAATGGAACGATTAAAAAATATCACACTGCCTTTTCTATGCCAGTTCTTATTGTATATTTTAACGTATCTCGTTGAGGTTTCATAGAATTTTATTACAGAATTTTTTTTTAATTAAAAAGTACGATTCGTACTGAAAAAAAGATATAAAAAAAACTCGTCTTGATGACAATTTTTTTTGTGAGTTCAAATAATTTTTGAGTAACATTTCCGTTTGCAAATGAACGCATGCGCCGTTATGAGCGGCTTGAAGCCCAAGTTATAGAAGATGCAATAAAAGTCTATTCCCTGCACTGCATTTTTGCGGTTTTTCAGGAAATTTTTATGCAGTTAAAAGGATTTTTAATTAAAACCGTTTTCAAGTGTATTCATAAACTTCAAGGAATTTGTCCATCTGCATGCTCTCGCTTGTAAAGCGATTATGCTGTTTAAAATTGTTAAACGAAGTGGAATGCAAGTTATTCTTTATAAAATTATACAATTAAAATTGTAAATGGCAATTTAAAAAAATTCGATTTATTGAAGGGATGATAGAATTAATTAAAAATCTGCTCAAACAGTGTCTGCGAGAATTTGCCAGTGAAATGTTTTTATTAAAACAGTACGATAATAGAACTATGCAATTGAAAAGAAATAAAAGATGTTTTCTTTTATCTGGATAAAAATGGGAAAAAATTAGGAGAAGACTGCAACTTTAAGAGTTTAAAATCTATGAAAACCTTGAATATAAAATTAACACATAGGGCCAAACAAGTGATTATTAAAAGCTAAAATTTTATCCAGTAAAAATAAATAAAAAAAACATTGAAGATGGGATATGAATAAAAATATGAGTATAATTTCCTCAATGTATATAATTAGAAAAATAAAATATGAACTTCACCAATGATGTTAATATATGTATAAAATAAATAATACTCTATTAACACATAATAATTCTATCAAAAATCTCAAAAATTACGAGAAAATTTCTGTCAAATTTGATCTCAAAACTACTTGTAAATTACTAAATTAAAAAAATAACTGAAATTACTATCGAAAAATTATCCTTTAAAAATGCTAACAAAGATAATGTTTCATTAAAATGTTATCAAAATTTCAATAAAAAATTACTAATGAAATAAATGCCTCTACAATTTAATTTAAAAGTTTTTAATATTTTTAAATCTCATTTTAGACTTCTTTCTAAGAATATACAGGGTGAATAACAAGTAAGGGGACAAACTTCCGGAGGTGATTCCTGACACGAAAGGGAACAAAAAAAGTTCATATCAACATATGTTCGAAAATGGACGATGTTTCTGCAATAAAGCAATTATACTGGTACATTACTGGTACAAGCATTAATTTCATCCTTGTTACAGAAGATGTTTAAAGTGGCTACCATGGGATGCAATGCAAGCGTCCATAAGTTGCATGATGGATTGCCTCACTCTTTCAAAAATTCCGGCCTAGTTTTGTGCGTTGGTTGGTAAAGTCTATCAGAGTACTAGCTTGGTAAATCCTTGCGGCCTCTCGACTGTTGCCATGTGCTTGACCGTAGACGAAAACCATTTCGACATTTTCTTGAAAGAAATAACGGACCATTGTGATTCAATGTCACTCAGATCACACAATCTATAACAGAAAAGCATACTTTGAGTGTTGTTATAAGAGAATGATGTCATTCTTCAGTACCTGGGCAAATATGCATTTCCGGACATATGTTAATAAGAACTTTTTTGTTCCCTTTCCTGTCAGGAATCACCTCCAGAAGTTTGTGCCCTTGCTTTTTATTCACCCTGTGTAAATAACACCACTGTTGACTAAATTTCAAAAATGACTAGTCAGATTCCGAAATCGTTTTAAATAACAATGATTTAAAAAAAAACAGAACATCGTTTATTTTGTTATTATTTACCTTTTTTTTCTTATTTTGATGTAAAAATTGTCGATGATTAAAAATAGAATCGAAAAATATGGATTTTTGACTTCGATAAGTAAAGCTTTCGGAATCAATCGAATCCTTCCTCAGTGGCAATAGTTATACGAAAGGTTTTGATTACTAATAATCTTTTCGTTTATTTTTTTCCCTTCCAGTTTTATACAACATGAGATTAACACAGTTTATATTTTATATAAATTATTGTTCAAAAGATTGTTGTCTCAACCGACTTTGATTTTACTCAGTTAAAAAACAAGACGATTTAACACAGTGAGCTTTGAAATGATATTGATATTTAAGAATTAATGGCTATAGAAGAATAAGTAATTATTGACCTGTCACTGTAAAAATATTAAACGATATTCTTAATTGTAATTCACAAATTTTTATAGCAATTTACAAATATTTTTGAGAACAAATTTTTACTTAATTTTTGGAAATTTATTTTAGAACATTTTTTATGTAATATAAATTTAATCCTTACAAAGTCTGATACAGGAGGAGTTTTATACAATTAAATTTTGATTTTTTTTTAATTCAGTAATTTATTAACCTAATTTAGTATAAATATACAACAACGGCTATGTAGGTCAAAGCAATTTGTATGGAGTTGAAGAACAAATTATTTAATTTATATTAGTTACGAACAGGGGTTAATTTGTAATGTAAGTATTCATAAAGATATGAAAAGAAAATTGATTTTGGTCATGGTTAATGTGATTATTTTGTAAGAGTGTTGATGTATTATTTTGGTCATTTCTTTTATAAAGTTTTTAAACAAATATATTTCATCAAGGAATTGTTTCTGTTTCAAGTTATGTTTACGAATGTAAACAAGTGTCTTCAATTTTATTTTGATCCCAGAAAAATGATAGGCGTCAGGAAAAACATAAATAAATCGACATCCGTCGATCAGTTTTGTTCAATGAACTCGAATAGGAAACGGAGGCTGCCAAATGTCACGGCGCTTGCGCACTTGGATATCTAGAAATGTTTTTTTTTCTTCCCTCTTTTTTCTATTCCCCTTTCCTTCATGCCGGTCGGTTCTCTTCCCGTCCATTTTCTCAGCCGTCAACTTGTCATGTTCGTAAAGCAAACGCCATTGGCAGGCTAAGAGCCAAATTTGTCCTCGTGTAAAGATAAAGAGGATTTCCCCCCCTTTTTGTGAAACTAAAAATTCACTTTGAAGTTTAGAATACGAGTCGAATTCGAGTTGTTACCAAATCCATCATCTTCAGAAATTGGTCGCTTTTCTACCCCGGCTCCAATTTGCTAAAGAAAAATACACACACACATGCACCAACTGAACGAGGTAAAATGATGGAGGAATTTTTGTCTGTGTAAATGGAGACGTATGAAGATGGACCGAATGCTTTCAGAAATAAATGAAGACGACGAGATTCAAATGAGTAATTCTTTTATTAAACGACTTGAATAATGGGAGAAGAGTTTCGAGAAATGTTTCACGGGAAAATTGAAACGCGTCTCAATTTGAAAGATGAAAGAGGAAAAAAAAATAAGAAACTTGAGCAGGTATTTTTGCAAAACGAGCTCTAACAACGAATAGAATTTCATCATTTCATCAAATGGTGGGGGTGGAGAGAAATGAAATTAATTTTTATTAGTGTATAAATGCTTCGTTTGGAATTATGTAGGTTGAAACGAATGTGCAGGTATCGTGTTTCGTAAGTGCCTAGCGAGAGATTCGATCCAGATTATTATTTAGAATACCTAGAAAATTAGTTTCATTTCCTTCGAGATAAACGTACAGAATGAAACTAAGCTAAATTAAATTACATTTTTAATCAGTACTACAATACATACGACGTTTTCTTAAGAGTTGGTTTATTATAATTAATGATGTGATCATGAAAAAAAATTGTTTATTAAATTAGATCTATTGAACAGATATGAGACGAGAGTCATTTTAATCCAGTTGTGAGCACAATTTAATTTCAAGTTTTCTGCTCCTTAATCTCGTCATATGTTGAGATGTTCGCTGCTTCTGTAAAACATTGTGGATCATATTTCATAGTCTACTAAGACTTGATCTACTAAAAATAAAAATAAAAAAAAGAAATATTAAGTCGCCTTTAAAAAAAAGTTCAAAGCGGATTTATTTTGTATATAACTTGGAAGAAATTGACCGGCTTCTATTGTGGCATCTATTACTATTAACATTGTAAAAATAAGTTAAACTTCCAATCCATAAAGGTGAAATAGAATATAGAATTGTACTGCCAATTAGGATGAGAAGTAGGATTTCATTATCTTAATTGTCAATTTAATCTAGAATTTGTTTTTTCTATTTAAAAGAAAACATCTTGGAAATTGAAAGTATTTGAAATACCGCTTGTACATTCTATTCCGATTTAACAAAATTGTAAAAAAAATATGTATAATAAAATTAAAATTTTATGAATAGTAAATTTCATCTATCGCGATATTTGAGAAACCCTATATAAATAATATCATTAAGAGATATCATGGAGTATTCTTATCTATGATTCTCAGAAAACTTGAAATGGTCGTACGTAAAAATCCAAACTTCGCTCTAACTCCAAATTGCTATGACCCAGCTCACGAGCTCCATCTATCAGGTTGTAAAGTAAGTATCCGGAAAAATCTTTTTCTTTGTAATGCTTTGGTGCTGTTCAGTGAAGATAACTTTCGTGTATTCAGGGGGAGTTTTCATACGGCTCAAAACAAATTATGTAATATTTTGAAAAATGTTCTATTTAACGAAAGATTTAAAAACAAAAAAATGTTAAAAAGACGACATTATTAACTTTCTACACGCTCTGAGTAGGCGAGAAAATATTTAGTGGAGTGTCTACTGCGAGAGAAATGCTTCATATCTGCTGTGTTATTATATAGTTCAGAGGAAAAAGCACTATAGAGCCCAAGTGGAAAAAGCCTAGAGCAGAGGGGATGGCTGAGAGGGCTTCAGTTGCCAAAGAGACGCTGACATGTTGACATGTTTAAGCTGTTTCGTCGGCCTAATTAATGAGACTTGTACAAAATTTAAGATCCATAATGATAAAATAAATATTTTTATGTACTTAAATTTTAGTAATATAGGATTCTTTAAATTCTAAAGGAAAAATAACATGTGATTTGCAAGTTGGTTGAAGAGCCATTGGAGAACTACGCTATATAAAATTTGAAAATGATTCGCTTCCAAATGAATTATTGCTTTGTCGATGAAATGATCATGGAAAGTGTCTTATGCATTTTGCATTCATTTCAGAAAGGTTGAAAGGCGAACGCATTTTCCCTAATCTAAACGACTTTTCATCTTGTGGAATGTTATTATTTGAGTTCGAAGATAGGGACTCATGACAATTTCAAAAATGAATGAAACGAAATATATGATTTTTAATTTCTCGCAAGAGCCAGGAATTCAATTATTGTAAATCGAAATGACAGGGATGAATTTCGTAGAAAATAAGTGACACCAAATGATTTTACGGCACAAATTTATGGCAGAAAGCAATTCAGTGATTAGCAATTAGCGTCTGCTCTTCGAATGTTTCTGGCCTTTTGTTGGGATCCTTTAAGGTCATGAGTTCAAATGCGCCCGAAAATGGTGAGATTTAGGAAACGCATCTGGTAGTAATGAAGTTTTTTCAAATGTATTCTGTAGTCTAATGAAACTGTTTTTGAGAAACGAGGTTGCTCTATTAGTGTAGAAATGATTTTTCTACTTCATGTATTATCTTGTCCTTTGTACTGCATTATGATCCGTTTGTGTCTAACTTAATTAGGCGAGATATATTTATGGCGTTTAGTCTTTGGTTCATGTAAGTTTGAGATGCTCTTTGTGGATCTATTTGTTCTTCCGTGAAGAAACTTTTACACTGTGCTTAACAATAATTATAATAATAATTTATCATTAAAATTTCCTTGATATTATTCAAATTGAAATTAAAGCAGAAAAAATATATTGCGTCACAATTAGTTGAAGTCCTAGTGTGTAGAAATTTAAAGACTGTTAAATGGGACAGCCATCCATCAATTTTTACAAAAAAAAAGTTTTTAAAGTTGAAGAACTTAATTTTGAAATTCTTCTTCCTTCAGAGAGTAAAGCAATGGCGTAGAAGCCCCGCTTTAAATCAAGTAATGGAACAGGCCGCCCTTATTAGTATTGTAGGAGGTCTATGTACACACATGAGGAAGGGAATGATGAGTAGAGTAGAGAGGGTTGGAGGGAGAATAGAGGGAGAAAGGAAGAACGGTTTGAGATAGAGTATTTCCCGTCTCAAGATGACGACTCCTTGCTCATGTCTCCCTCGAGGCACTGCCGCCATTTCCTACTTCAGAAGCGATAGGACGAGTAATTACTCAGAGTGAGTGGCTCCAACGATAATATTTTTAAAATGGCCGAATGAAAGCCACATAGAGGCGATGAAATTAAAGCCACTTACATTTATACGTTGAAATCAAATTATAGAAAGTTAGCTAAGGAATGTTGCTGCAAAATTCCAAGTGAATGAATTTGAAGGTATGAAATATTAATTTCTCTCAACGAACTTAAGAGAAGTGGACTTTAAAGAAGAAGATTGTTTTGAAATCTTATTAGGTTTCGTTTGAAACTTCATTCTCTAGTCCACAGAATGTCCACAATAAAACATTTTTGAACTAAATATTTAGAAGAAGAGAATTGTAGTAACGATACTGCATCATCTTATGGAATTACTCAAACCCCTTCAAGTTTCATTTGTGCAATACTTAAGATAGCTCCATAAAAGATTCGATTTAACATAGTGACATCATAGGCTCAACAAATTTTTTGGGATTTTCTAAGGAGTAAGAGAAATATATGGGAACCCAGAATTTGATTTGGAGACATTCAGATATCGTAATAAAGTAATTAAGACTAACTGAAGAAAATGTTCCAACATTTGGTAAATATTATAAGAGTGAAAAAGAATTGGAAAAAAAATCCTTGACTTAGGATCAATCAGGGTCCAAAAAGTTGTGGAAGGTGCTCTTGGACCTTGGTGTATTAAGATGTTCGGATAATTCTTCTGCATGCAACTTCTTCTCAAACCATACAGGATTTTTATTCAGTTCCTTAATATACGAGGTTCATCAGAGAGGCCATTTAATGCTTTCAGATAAGAGCGCAAATGTTTTTGTTATCACGGTTGCGTTATTCCCCTTATAAAATCCATATACAGCATATATGGGATGAATATGACTCTCCTTGGATTTTGTGTCATGTAAATCTGTTTTGTAAATCTGGAAAACATATAATTTACGTTTAAAGTGCCTCAAAACCGCTGCACGAATTTAACCGACAAAGTTCTACATTAATTTCCCGTCTCCCTGGTAATATTCAGATGTCAATTAATATGGCTAAGTCTACGCTTTTAGTATTACCTGACAATAGCTGGAAGAGCGACCATTTTTTCTTGATTTATATATTCCATTCAAATGTTAATCTCATGAAATGGAGCACCAGTTTGTTGGCACCTGCAGTATTCTAATTACAGTAGATAAAAGAGACTTTGAAATCCTTTGAAAGTCTTTGTCGCTTAATGAAAGTCAAATTGGAAGTGGAGAACCAACATGAATCCATAATGAACTCGAAGAACGTTCAGCATATCTTTTACTTTATGCATGAGAAGCAATTTATTCCATCAAAAATAGGCAAATTCTAAAAAGTGCGTACCTGAATTTATTTGCTTATCATTATTTTATTAAAGAACGAGCTTACGAAAGAAAATTCTTTAAGAACTGGAAACTTCGTAAGCCTCATAATAAAAAAAAACGTGTTTTCTTTTTAAATTTTGTTTTTGTAATAAAAAAAATATCACTCATCCTTTTTAGAATTAACTTACTGCTCGAGGGCGCCTCAATAAGAAACAAAACCGTTTGTTCTTTAATAGCGTTAATTCTTAGAATAATTTATGATTCTAATAAAGAAGAAAAAATCCCTCTTAATGCATTCTTTTAAGGCATATTTCAAAATTTATCGCTTCACCTGTTATCGCTCCTTTTCTATTCCGTTTGTTTTTGTTTCACTGTCCGCTTTTAATATTGCATGTAAGAGAATCAACCCATTAAAAACTAGAACGATGTAATTAAATTGTAAGACAAAGTGAGTCAGCAGATTGCTAATGCTTTTCAATTCTGAATAAGCTTTCTTAGTTTTAACCTAGATACTTTATTTGTAGACAAAGTAATTTAATTTGAGTTACAGTGTATTGTTTAATGAAGCAAACAGTTGACAAAAGAAGGTCATCGTAATGAATTGTGAATTCAAGTTTTGTAATGTAGAATTTCAAGTTATGACAATTTTTTTTCTTTTTTTATGGTCTACCAGTTCTATACTGATTAGGAGAAAAATAATATGCAGCAATATAGCTTGGCGCATATGATTGGAATATTCCATTATAAAGAAAAAATATCTTTTAACCTTAACTAATTGCTATTCTTTCTCTGGATTAGCTGATATGCATCTTACTTATGGAAAGAGCGAGCATATGCAAATATCAGAAAAGTATAAAGAATCATTTCCACAACAATGTTCACGAAGATATATCGTTCTCCCAAGAAACTGATTTCTTTACGCCCCTGACATTCAAGAGAAAATTAGCAAGAAAGATGTTAATAGCGAATATTGAGAACACATATTGAATATTGATTTGTAGACGAGATTACAAGAATTGAAGCTGAACAACGGTTTTTATGGACAGTTTTTAAGAGACCAAGCTCTAATACGAGTATATGCAAGGTGTTCAGACCCTTTCGTATTTTTAGTGACTTCTACAGCACTAGCACTGCCTTGAACTTTGTGTGCTCTGAAGCACATTTTCAGAGGAGATGCCAGTAAGATTTACGCAATAGTTATCAACAACCTTAACATCAACAACATTCCAGGTTTGCTTGGAAATTTGTTCTATACAAATCTGTACATTTTGGCATGTCTTTTCTGAGACACCTGTAAATTTTGGCACATTAACGTACGATAAATAGGGTTTTTTAGCCTTTTAAGACCAGCTTACGAGAACAGTAATTAGTGCTTTTTAACAACTTAAGAACAACTTACATTATAATCAGGCGCGCACTTGGGATAGAAATAAATAGACCTGAAGTCGTTCTCACAAACATCTTAATCTCGGGAAAATAAAATTTCAGTTCACCGTCTCACTATGCTCCCATTTTAAAGACTAAAAGAATACTCGTTTTAACAGATTATTTTATAATTTGATTTCTTTGATATGTGACGTAATGAGCATTGCATTACATGTATTCTAACGTTGCAAAAAATGATTCAATCAGGATGAAACTTTAACTTTTGAGTGAGATAAAATATATTTGTTTGTCATTCTTGATGATAAACAAATATTTAGTCCGCATTTATTTATATTTTTTATAAATATTCTAAGCTCTTTTGATTAATACTTGAGCGGGTTCGTTCGCACTTGTGCAAACAAAAAGAAAGCAACAATTCATTCCAAGTTTTTGAAGTCGCCTGCATAAATACTGTGGAAACGTAGACAGGGTGTTTGCTTTGCAGCCTCGAATCCAGTGTTTATCAGGAGGAAAAACAATAGTCTTTCTTTACCTGAATGCGCGGATAGAGACAGGTTGAATCCAGTGAGTAGGATGCTGCTGTCTGTTATGGACTGAAGGAATATCACATGATATACGATCATTCTATAAAGCTGATTTAAGCCAGCTCGCGATAACTCTTTCTCCTTTTTTTCCCCTATATTCTTCTCCCTCTTTATTTTTTTCCTCCTTTCTTTTCATTTTTTTCCCCATTCTTTTCGGCATGTGTTCCTCCTTTTACACTCTGTGCAACTCAGCAAAAATCTTTCTTCCACTCCGCCTTCACTTTTTCTTCTCAGTCTCTCCAGAGGATGTTGGATGTTATACGCGACACTGTCCATCTTGTCAGTAGCGTCGCCCTGGCTTTGCTCTAATGGTTTCCCTCAGGGTTCAAAAGGTCAGGATTCCTCAGCTCTGATTTCCTTGTTGTCAGCTTCTAGGCGACGAATCTTTCTCTCTCCCTTCCTCATACTTTTTCTTTCGACATCACTTTTTTTCTAATATGGCCTTTTGATTGAAAGAATAATGAAAGAATCGTATTTCGTTTTTATTGTGCAGTAGATCTAACGGAGGAATCAAGAAATATGGAAAGAATTATTATTTTTTATCATTATGATTATTACTTGAATTTACTAATGCAGAGAGATATTGTTATTGTGGATGTGAAAGAAAATTTTAATACATTTTAATGCATATCCAAGACTTGATTGAGTTAGATATCTACATATATAGTTATGGTCTCTGACCATATATACGAAATTCATATCTCAAAATTGCATTTCATATAAATTTTTTTTTTTGCTTCTTAGGAGAAGTCACATCCCAATTATTATTCTTTGCATGCTCTAAATCATTTTCCGGAGAGTATTCAATAGCCATTAATATATAAAATAGACATTAATTGAAGAAGATACTAGAAATACTGCATAGACGATGACGCCTCTTTAAAGTAGTCACTTTGAGATCTTGCAGGCCTTCCCGAATGTAGATCACTTTCAACAGATTCTTATTCATTTTTGAAGAGCTCTTTTCGCCACACTTATCTTTGCGTCGTCCCAGAAAGCCTTTTGAATCATCCCAACAGTTTCTTTGGAGAAATGATGAAGATTAACACAAAATTTGCTGCAGATTTGCTGCTTCTCGCTCAGTCGTTTTGCATGTGATGGCCATGCAATAGAAGGCTTATTCAAAGGCAAAAGTAAAGAATTTTCCTTATGATTCTGTGGGCGTATTCATACAGATGGAAGGAAACTAGAAGTACTATTCTAAGAGTCAAAACAGATGTATTCATTTCAACTACTAAATAGCCATCAACATGATGATGGCTATTTAGTAGTCGAAATGTGAACCTTTATGCTTATTAAATGGTTATTTTGTGGAATAGTGATTCTGGTTTCTTTCCAGCTTTATTCAAAGGCGACTAGTACATGAAGTCGTAATTGTTGACGCATTAGCATTCCAGTCCAGGCTCCTTGGCTTCCAGATTACGTTAATGTTGTGCAAACACTTCTCTTTTTATTAACAATAGGTACTTTGCGGATATATCTCTATAGTTTATTCACAGCATTCAGAAAGGAACCAATCTTCTGTTCACGCATTTGATGAGTTCCAATCAATTTGTTTCTCTTGTACGACAGAAGAAAGTCTTTTTGCGTTTTATAGAGGTTTAAGTAAAGCAAGGTAATCTTTCACATTGACTTATGAGCCTTATTAGAAAAGTTTTGGTGCACTTTTCTCCTAATAAGGTGAATCGACCCACGGTTCAACTAAGATTCTGGCTTTGACAACCTTACGACCTGATAGGTTGTGCTGTTTTTTTCGTGAGAGTTAATCACGAGCAGATGTTTTCACCTGACCTGGCAAACCACAAGCTCGCAAATTCTTAATCGAGAGATCTATCAGCCATGGATTGCAGAGGTTTAAAAATGCTCTTGTTAGAAAATTAGAGGCGTTTTCTTGAAACCATTTTAGATAGATATTTATATTTGAGAAAATGTTTTTTCCCTTATAATTTATGAGATGAAAGAAAAGCTTTTTTCGTTAATTCATCCATAAAAAAGGCTTATTTTATTTATTTCTTATGATTCGATTTATTTTTACTTTTATCTTTCAATTCGGCAGACTTTGTTGATTTCGAAATAAAGGTAGAACGTTTGGTCTTTGAGCGAAAATTTTGTTTTCAACTTTGCCGGGGTTCTTTTAAATTTTAAACAAAGGATTTTGTTTTCTTTCCCTTCAATGGGAGCGCAGTTAGAAGAAAATTCAATGAGTGCACCCTTTTTTGGCGAAGTCGATATTAAAGACCGATTGGTCGTGTTGTTGAGCAAAAGCATCTACGTTAATTAAATTCTGTTCGCAAAATTTCATTGAGTTGAGACCTCAATTGTATCGGGTGAAGCCGTGTGTGCCTGCGTATGTGGCAAAAGAAAAACAGACAACGTTCAATGATTCTATTGAGAGTGAATGGAATAATTTCTCATTTTCGAAACGTTTCCACCCGATTAGCAATCCTAATTGTCGAAAGACAGTGAAATGGAAGACAGTCGATTGCGTTTCTTTAACTCCCTACTTCCTCAATTTCTTGCTCATTTCAGAATTTAAAATTAATTGCCGTATGAACTGCTACCTCTACTACTGCTATTATTACTATTGAATTTTGTCCGTTCTGAGTACACCATGGAGAACGGCCAATTGTCTTCATGACTGTGTCATGAAGTTGCGCTTTGATTTAGCTCAATTGTTTTTTCAATTGGCAATTCCATTTATGTTGCCGAAAGTATCTAGCGGTAGTTTGATGTTCTTGTCGCATTTATTTCCTTCTACAGACCTTGTGTGATTTTCAATTTTTCAGGCATAATAATTCATTCACAAATACTCAAGTTGCAGTTCCATTATCTGAAGTTCTTCCAATTTTACAGCTATACCTTTAAAGGAAACTTAATCTAGATTTTTTTTATTATCATACAATTTTCTGATAAAGGATGCGTAGAACAAAATAAGATAAAGAAGACCGCTCCAAGGTTCAAATACTAATGTTCAGAAAGTTTCATTTGAAGAGTCTTCATTTGAAAATTAAAAATCTTTTTCAGTGGATAAAAATGAATCTAAACATTGTGCAAAAAATAAACGGATTTTATTCTACTTAAGGTGATTTATTTACGGTAGTTCTTGAATAATAAAGTGGATATTACAGATTAAATCAGATCTTTCACTATATGATTAGGGATCGTCCATAATCCACGTGGACAGAAGAAGGGGGGAGGGGGTCCACATTGGTCCACACGGGGGAGTGGGTATGTACAGCCATGGTCCACGTGGACTTATAATTGACAAATTTTGTAAATTCAATCTGGAATCTTAAACTAAGAAAAATTGATTTATTTTAAAATAATAATAATAAATAAATAATAAATAAAATAAAAAAATAAATAATTTTAAATACTTTAGTTTTTATCTCATTTCAATCCAAAAATTAAATTACAAGTTAATAGATTTGTGTACAAGTGCTTTTAATCCTTCAGTTACTGAACAATTAGGAGCACGGACTTGCAAAACATGTGGGCACAAAAACGTGCACAAACTCATCAGAAATGGTAATACATGTATACTAGATGAACATTCATATCCAATTTATCAAATTATTAATTAAAAATTTTGCAGGTGCAACAAATCAAAAGTGGCTGTTCCTGAAACATTCGACAGAGACCTGTACGACACAGAGAATTGATGGTCATAATTCGCAATGATTTGTTGAATTGTGAGGATATCGAATGGTGCAATGAAGAGGATACTGAAACAACCCACATAAAACAACAACTTCAGTATTTGGATCAAGGGTCCAGCACTAAAAAGGCCACAATCATACCCCTGGAAAAAATGTTAACACCAGTATGGGAAACTGATGAATATATGGAGAGATGAAAAAATGACTAATTTTGTTTTTTTTGGGGGGGGGCATCGAGGCAAAGTCCACGTGGATTTTGGGGAGAGGGTTTAAAAGTTGTCCACAATATGTCCACTAAGGGGAGGGAGGGGGTCAAAAAAGCCCAAAATTCTGTCCACGTGGATTATGGATGACCCCTTATGTCTAACATCTTGTAAGCCCGGATTGGGATCATCATCGATTACAGTTGTCCTCATACAGAGTGTTTCATTCAATTAGTCCCCATTTTCCATTAACATTGTGACGTAAGAAATGATCATGGAACGCCGTTGATGGAATCGTACTTTAGATCTTATTTCTAAGATGTTTTATTGAAATTTGGCAACACAGCTAGTCATTTCGCAATCAAAATAGGGAAATCTTTGCACAAGAATTTGGGGAACACGGAAACCAACCCAGGTGGGCCGGACAGACTGTGGTGTTTTAATGAGGAGTGTTTTCACATTACTGGAGACGTAAGTAGACAAAATAAAGAGCTCATTGGTCCTTTTTTCTTTGAGGAGTGCTTGACTGGAGATAGTTATCTAGAGATATTAGATACGTATTTTATTCTTGAAGTGTGGCGCAGACGATTCCGTTTACACAAGCAATAGTTCCAACATCGAAATTTCTGTAACATCATTGTGGTTTCACGGGAGACGTGGGGGCGCGCAATGTCGTGCAGAAGGATCATTTGTTGTGAGAGAAGACCTGGGCGTTTGTTTTTGATTGATTGCAATTTCGTGAGAGTGCTGCAATACTGTGCAGAATTAATAGGGTATTTCTTTGGCAGAAAACCAATCAACAGTTGTAGTCGAAGAATAAGGTTAACATCATCTTCTGCCACTAAAAACGCACTACTCCTCGCTGTTCCGTCCTGGAGGCATCCATTTTTACACCTCCCTCTTCTAATGTTCGTTGTATATATAAGAACAGGCACACGTCTGGAATCTATAGCAGACACCTTCACTAGAGCGCTGTTGCCGCTGCTGTAGATATGACGTTCTGGGACGCGTCAATCTCTCATTTGGGTACCTCATAACAGCTCGGGATACCAAGGTAATCCGCAATGGGTCAAGCAGCTATTTGGCTGAATTCCTAACAAATTTGAATCAGGCTAGGAGGTACAAATCCTAGGCTGAATTTCCTTAGCCACTACTCTATAGTGCTTAAGAAAAGAATCATAATTAACACATGATTAATAGTGTTTTTAAGAACAAGGATGATAATTATAAATTTAATAATTAAAAATATATTCAAAATTATCTTTAAGAACCTCCAGATGGGTTAATTTTTGGAATTACGTTTTTGCATAAATCATGTTCACTTTTATGATTAACTTTAATTTTGTTATCAATCAGGCCATCACGCCATTCACAGATGGGGTGAGCAACGAATCGGTATCTACACCTGTCCCTAGACATTCACTAATTTTGTTATTGAAGTATTAAAATCTATTAATTATCATCTTAGGATAATCTCAAATGCCCTTTTTAGACAATATTTTTTCTAGAAAACTATTTTTTAAAGAAAATATGAAGATTATTTGTTCAGGAGCAAACTGATCTAATCAGAGAACGATACCATTCCTCATTCGATGTTTAAGCGTTGTAAACCATTCAGTTTAAAAATTAACGATTCAGGCACGTACAGCTTAATTTAAAGTCCAATTTTTTAAAAATAACTGTTCCGGCATTTCCTTGGTGACTGTAGATGGATTAAATTAATGAATCTAGAATGATGTAAATTTAACCAAGTATTGGCGAAATCTAATTCTATTTTTAGCACATTTCCGTAGAAAAGTGCTTATGTGGATTGCGTTGCAATAGAAAGAGTGCATGTATTCAATTGCTGGAAGACACGAATTATCCTCGCATTCGGGAAAACGCGTGTTGAGAACATGGGTTCGGCTCTGCGCGTGCTCTAAACGTTAATGAGATGGTGCGCGTGTAGGATGCACGTGTTTGACGATTATTGAAAGGGCAGATCGGTCTCTAAATCAAAAGAATTTTTTTATTCCTAGGGAGCTTAGTATTTATTATGATAACTTGAAAACGAATTAACTTTTTCACACTGTTTTCACCAATCCATTAATATGGGACAAAGCACGAACAAGTACGAACCTGAGATAGCAGGAATAGGTACGTGCTCTAAAGGCACGTGCTTTAATGGTACCATTATAATAACCCCTTAAAAATTTCCTATAACCAGATATGGCATGTAATATATCAAACAAATCGTCACAACGTATCATGAACGAATATATAAGAGTAATTAGTGATAGCAGATATTGGTCTAATGGCAAGTGTAGGTGCAAGGATGTCTCATGAATGACTAATACGCGTAAATAAATATAGTGTGAATTGTTTAGTAGTACGTGTTTTAATGGTACCAAATGGTACCGTTGGAACTTTCAATGCTAAGATATGGCTTGTTATATATCAAACAACTCGTAACAACGTATCATGAGTGAATATAATGAGTAAACAATGATAGTGGGAATTGGTTTAGTGGCACGCGCCCTATTGGTACCATCTGATACCATATGGTACCGTTGAACTTTCAATGCTAAGATATGACATGTAATATATCAAACAACTCGTAACAACATGTAATGAGTGAATATAACGAGTAAATAATGATAGTGGTTATTGGTTTAGTAGCATAAGCCCTAATGGTAGAATATGGTATTGTTAGAACTTTCAATGCTAAGATATGGCGTTTAATATATCAACCAACTCCTTACAAGTTGTTAGATCTATTGTTATCCATAGCTTATTTGTATCAAGAGCATAATGCTGTTAGGCTTAATAGTATCTAAAACTCATTACTCTTATACATATTGCTAATTAATCGTAGTTAATCGTTTGCTTCAGTAGATGATAATGTAGAAATTTAATATGAAAAAATAATAGATGATTACACATAAGGCTTCAGCAATTGAGGCTCACTTCGTTTAACATTATGTGGGAATGCTTACAAATTAAAGAACTTTCATTTTTTAAATGTATGAGGAATAACTTCACTCTCTATTTAATCTTTCAGTTCTTCAAGTTTATTCGTTTAAAATCTCTCTATACATTAGCTTACTTAAATAGTAATTTACAATTTAGTTTTCATATTTATATATTTTCTCTAAAGTGTTTTAAAATGTTGATAATTTCTGTATATCCATGTACGATGCTATAACACGAAAATGTGCATACTTTATCCGCTTTGGCGGTAAAATCATTCTTGTTAATACATGTAGTCATATGAAAGACACAAAATTGTCAGAAGTACCTTAAACGGGTTTTCATTAATACTTCACCCGCAGTAATGATTTAAAACCTTATTGGTAAAAATTTGGACTTGATTATCATATATATATTTTCATACGGATTTCGATAATTTGTATAACTCTATCATTCATCTTTAGATTAAATAGAAATTTTATAAATTCGTCCCCAATAAGAGAAGTGCATTTTCCTAATCCCAAGCGAAATGTACCATTTCCATCCATTTGCTCTTGAATAGGAGAGTTAGCTATCAAAAAGGCTTGCGAACATGTTTTATTACAGCGGTGGGGGTCCAATTGGAAATAACTTTTTTTGTTATAGGCTGTAAAAATTTCAAACAAGATCATCACCCATCAGAAGGGCTTTCAGAAAATTCTATTCACATAAAAAAAACACTTTAAATGGTTTTTTTTTTCGTGTTTCGAATGAAGTTATCAGTTGTCTAGGCGGAATCGATTGGCGGAATTCATCCAAGCAAAGGTCTAAACCGGAACGAGAAAGTAGCCTGTGGGGGGTGAAAAAAAAAAAAAGAATGAACGAACGAAGCAAATGAAAGCGAGAGAGAGAGAGAGAGAGAGAGAGAGAGAGATAGCAAAAGAGAATTCCTCGGGGCCTCGTTGACTTTTGCTGGACATCAAAGTATTTTGCAATTGTATGTAAAACCGGCGAACAATGGGGAAAGAGCGGGTGCATTATAAATTACGTATGGGCACCAGCTGAGGACGCAGCATTTGCAATGCTAAGCAGAGACAATCTTATAAAGCTGCCAACGCTTCATCGAAAAGAGGCGTTTTAAGCCTCTCTCGTTCGTATGTATACGTTGGCCTCCAGTCACGGGTGTCTATTTCATTGGATGCAAACAATGGAAGCACGTGGAAAGCATGTGCGCAAACCCTATTCATGTCGTCCATTGTCTCCACTTCATTGACTTTACATAATGACGATAGTGGACCACGTGGGAAATGTTCCACCGGACTTGGTTCGTTAAACCCGAAGCAGTGCCGTCTGCCGCCGCAGCATAAATCTTAGATTAGGTCGCTCGCAAAGATGAGTTCACGTTGCCCTCCCTTGGCGATGCATCACCTTCAATGGCGGCGACGAGGACTCCACCGAGGTAAACGAAGAATCAACCGAGCACGGAAAACAGTTAGGGAATAAACGAATATATTATGACAAATCCAAGGGGGATTGTTTAAATAAACGGATCCTTAACACGCGTTGCGCCTGCTATTCTTTCTTCTTTGTACGTTTTGAATTTCTAAAACTTTGTTAAAAATGAGAATCGTAAAATAAATTTACACTTGGCTATTGCTTTAAAAGCGAATAATTTATAGCCCTGAGACCGTAGGCTCCCAACTTGCATTAAAAAATGAGAAAATAAATCGAGAGGAGAATGAAAATAAGTGAAACCTAAAATACACTGAAACTTTATTATTTTTCTTTGAAAATTTATTTTTAAAACAATTTCTGGGTTTGCTTAACTCCCCAAATTTTTTTCGACCATCATATGAAAAATCATACTCTTAGCCCATGTTAACATGCGAAAAATAGAAAAAGCTTAAAATTTTCGTTATTTAAGCACCCATTCAGAAGTTAGTAAATTTAATCGGCAACAATCCAATGAGAAATAACTTGGCTTCACTCCTTTAAAGTGATTATAAAAGAAAATATTAGGATCGTATTTTGAATTTTAATGATAATTAATTATACGTTTAAAAGATTACAGAGAGCAACTCATAAAACGATTTGCAAATGTACTTGAATGCAAAAGAATTTTGGTTTTATAACATCATCTTTACTGTTTAGATCTTTTCTAAATTGAATTGTTTATGAAAGTCAAGAAATTGAAACTGTACGAACAATTTTATCGGCCATTGCATTAATTTTTATTTCCTTATTATCACTACCCCCTGTTATACATTATTAAAGAAGTTGGTAGTCCTGGCATAACTATTAAAACAATAGGGCAATAATGAGAGCATGTAATGCAGAATACCTATATTCGCTTACAATTGGGGAAAAAAACTTCAAAAACTAATATTTAGAAAATCGAAATAAATACTACTAAATAACTATAAAGTGAAAATCTCTAATCCACAAGGAGGAAAAAAAAATACCCGATCCACATTTCGGGGACAAGGACCCCATCCTCAAGCGGCCAAAGCTGCTAAATATTTTTGTTTCTCGCTATTTCCGATCGAATGCCATATCAAAATTTGAAAAATTTTAGCGGTTCCTTACGCTCCCGGGATCGTCAGCCCGATTTCAAAGACATTAACATCACTTAAACTCAAGAAGATTCCTTAATGATTTCATGCATAGACCCTGACAGAGAAACTTATTAAATCCATAATAGATAATGTATATGTTTAGAGGCATCCAATTCACCCTCTTTTGCTCTTCTTCTTTAGTTGTGGAAGACATTGTTCAGGACCGACAATCGTATTAACTCGCGTAATTACTTTTTGTTTACAATGCTTGATTTCACCTTACTCGTCCAATTTGCACGATATGCACGAGCATATAGTCCCAAAAAAGCGCCAATTGTCTTTATTTATTGAAATTGCCTCAATAGGCATTTAATACAGTACAATCTAGGCGTATCCGTCTGTTTATACGGACCCCTTAATAAGTGGGCCCTCTATTATCCAGATGACTTGAAAACGCGCTAAAGTACTCTCGCTTTTATACACTCAAAAGACATTGTTCTGACTTTATCTTTTATGTGCTTTTTATTCTTCAATTGACACTATTCTAATTGTGAAAATTATAATTATATACGTATGTTATTTGAATATCATTAGCACTGTAAAGTAGTTACTACATTTATGTTCATATAAATAGAACTTTTAAAAAGTTTATTTAAAATGTTTAAGATTCTGCAAAATAAAAAGTTTATCAGGAAATTTCTATTATCAAAAAATATTCCCATTAGTAAATACAATGTATTTGACAACAGAGTGCAATAGCAACAAAGAAAGAAAAGAAACTACTATTCCACATTAATATTTATGTGTCTACAATAAATAGTTTTCTATTTTTTGTTATCCTATTGTCCACAATTTTGGCTGTCTTATATTTCTATAGAAGTGCAATGTTGATTTGACAACATAAAGTGCACCAACTGACGATAAAAATATTTGCATGAACAGTAACACCCTTTGCTAGACAAGTGAATGGTATAGGACGCAAATCCAATATCCATTATCCAAAAGAATTGTAAGGAAAAGACCTACGGCGAAAAGTCGTAAATTTTTATCTAGCATGTAGACAGGGATCACCTTGTAAAAGACGTCATGATCTTAAAAGGAATAGCGCTTGCGTTCCTGTAGACGTTTCCAAATAATTAAGACCGCATATCAATCAAAATACTAAAATATAAATTAAAAAAAGTAACACGCACGGATGCATGATTTAACCAACTGCGCCTGTGTTCTCCCTTCTAGCAGAAGTTACCATGACAACCGCAAAGGGCAGATGAAAATCGGTGGAAAGAATTGTGGCTGAAACCATTGAATATACTAACCAAAAGACACGAAAGGTTTTTTTTATTTTGTTTTAAATCGAATAAGGAGTTATTGAAGTTTTTTTTTTCAATTTGAGAATAAAGCTCGAAAAAGTTGATTTTCTAGAATTTGGTATCTTATTTCGAAAATCAAAAGAATGTTTCGTTTTTTTTTCGTTATTCCTGAACTAAATGATATGTCATATGCAATGCTTCCTTTTGGAAAATCTTAAATCTTTCGTAACCGTTAGACCGATTTCAAAGATATTTCAAGTTCATAAAGTCTCTATTGAATACCGAAAACACAACTCGACAGCGTTAAGCAGTTTTCGAGAATCGTTGGTCATTTATATACAACAGGCAGACAGACAGCCCAAGTGAACGAAATGAATATATGTTTTCAGCATGTAATCGCATAGTAGTTAAAGTTTCGGTGGTGTGCCATAGATTACATGGATTTCCTATGCGGTTTTATCCAATTCGACATGAAGGTGATAATGCTTCTATAGACCTATAATTAAATAAAATTTTACAAAAATAAGCAGACTTAAGAAATAAGATCGCACTCTCTCCTTATTGTTTTTTGAAATTTATTAAAAACTCGTATTTCTTCTCAAACTGAACAATTTTGCTTACCCACTTGCACATTCATACACGTAAAGAATCTATCAAATCGAACACAGATCTCGTGCCACTGGTGTATTAATTTATTTAGCTGTGCAGTGGTGGTATGAAAGTGGCCGTAGACACGCGACTAAGTGAAAGCATAAGGGTTCCGGAAACAGTGGCCCCGCACGGATAATTACACGCTGCCATTTGTTCGGTTCTATCTCATAACTGAAACTGCTGTCACAGTTGGGGAGAAGGCAAGACCGGGCGAGGATTATCTATTGTCCGTACGTCACATCTGTATCCATTTTATCATCTAAATTAAGACGGAGCAATTGTGCGTTTCGGCGCCATCCAATATTTTAGTGGATATTAAAGGGTTTTTGTCACGTGATTACTCACTCGCTTTATTTCCTACGAAACAAGAGTAAATGATAAATGAAGATTATTGTGCGAGTTATCATTTTCCCTCGACCCATGGAATGCTAATAGATTGGAACGTTATTTCGTCCTAATTCAGTGGCGCCTTTTTGTGTTTTTATTAATCCTCTGTTTATCGTGAAATCATTCCTCATTGCTGTATTTTCAAATTAAAGCGTTCATTATAAATATGTTGTTTAAAAAAAAAAAGATTGAATTTTTGTTATAAAAATTTTATTGTGAATTTGACGACCCTTTAAGCTGTCCTTTTCGAAGTGGTCTCTTTTCTTTCCGATACACGGTTTCCAATATTCTTCAGTTGTTGGAGTGCTTATCTGGAACGCATTTTCTGGAATGATGCATAATTCTCTTATCGCAACGACGAAAAAAATCCAGTGAATAGGCGGATGGGTCACATTGGATTGCGGATGATTTGTAAGACACGTTGCACATGAGGAGCGATGTGTGAGCCGGCACATAGTCATGGTGCAACATCTTGTTTAGTTTTTCTTTAATTTATGCCCAACAGCTTGTGTATTACCTCAGTTTCTTTGTATGTACGTGCTTCAACGACTGAAAGCACTGAATCAACGAAACTGGCAAACACCTTTCAATAATAGGCTACACTCAGTAGCCGAAGGCGCTCTCTGCATTATGTGAAAAATGGTACTTCAAAGGAAACATTCCTTTATATGGTGTATAATTTTCATACATTTTGAATAAATAGTTTGACTTCCACAGATGGTTCCAAGGGTTCTGGTGCTTTAATTTATCCCGGACTACTTCGAAGAATTTTTTGTGTGAATAAATAAATTTAAATAGATATTGCAAATTTCTGGGAAATTGGTTCATGCTTCGTATTTTGAGATTTGGAGTAAATATAAAGAATAAACAATGTGATCAAAAGTTTCCGAAAACTCATGATGCTATCTACCAACATTTCGTGGAAATTCTTCTCTGGAGAGTAGAGGCCGTAATAAAAGCCAAGTTTTCGAGAAATCATGACTGCAGTGCAAAAGTACAGTGTTCTTTTATATTTACTCTAAAAGGCAAAATACGAAGTGCGATCCAAAAGTTCCGGAGATTTATTTATTAAAATTTTCCACTTAACATAATAAATACACAAGGAGTTTGAAATATCGGATACGTATTTCGGCTACCAAGTAGCCATCTTCAGCGAAGGGGGGGGGGAGACAAAATATAACTAATTAAAAAAAAAAGTTGCATTTTGTCTACCCCCCCCCTTCGCTGAAGATGGCTACTTGGAGCCGAAATACGTATCCAGTATTTCAAACATCCCCTCTAAGTTTCGTCCCCAAAACTCCGACTCCAGTGGGCCAATCAAAACCAATCTAAATAGTGAAGGTGCACATGCCCATAGTAAGCTACATTCCGAATTTCAACCTTCTACCTCAAAAAATGCGGAAATTATGAAGGGGACGGACGGACAGACAGACGGACATTGTAAAAACTTAATAAAAAATAAAAAAATTAGGAATTGTTAAATTGAATTGAAATGTATTGAAATTTTTTCATTTAAAATTACGCGAAAAAGATATGAAAACACTTTTTTTTGCTGTAAGACGGCACCGACGTAACTAATTATTACGTAGAGTTTTGGCGCGATCTATTAACCAGCTTGTTAGTTTGCAACTATTTGTTTTGTTAGTTGACCAAAAGTAAGCTTTTGGATAAAAATATCGAAAAAAGAATTCGTGTCGTCAACGAAATATTTTGTGCTGGAGAGTTAGAAGGCCAGATTTGTTAAAGAACGATTCTTGGATTTTTGCACCACGGTAATGCGATGTCCAACACATTTGGATATGAGAATGTTTGACCAAAAACTCAACTAATGTCGTCTCTCAAGCACTATATGTGGCCCCATGTGACTTTTTCCTGTTCCCCAAACTCAAATTACTACTTCGTGGAAGCCATTTTGAGTACACAAAACAAAATTCGCTGAAGTGGCGAAGGCCATGCCGTAAAATGCATAGACCTAAGAAGTGTTTCGACGATTAGATTATTCGTTGGCATCAGTGTATCGCATTAAATGGGTCCTATTTTGAAGGCGACAATATAAATTTTGGAGATTAAAACAATATATTTGGGTTTTAACAAACAAAATAAGCACAGAAACCACAATTCCACAAATGATATTTTTAATCTGGAGTCACGGATGTACATTTCGAAGACCCTGTCCTCTTCATCAGCGTGTAGAGGTACCTATGTGCATACAGGTATCCCTTCCTCATAAATGTAGTTGGGTGGATCGAGAAAGTGCTGTTAATGTGTCCTGCAAACCAAGTTCCTTTTTGTTTATTGAGAATTATATATATATTTCTCTTAGTAAATATAAATAGGTTGGTTTTCTTAAAAGAACTTTAAAACTTCCAAGAATACTATTTACATCCGATATCAAATATTTTTTCAAAACGTGATTTACAATTGTATTAAGTTCTCAGAAAAAAAAGAGAAACGAAATGAAAACCGGAGAAGTCAAGGATTTGAAAAAAAAAGGAACAAATAGGAAATTTATAGAGAGTCGACTGGGAGAGGGCGGAGTAAAGACGACGAGAAAAGGATGAACAAAAGAAATAAGAAGATGAAGAAGAAGGTAGATTAGTAGGAAGGTTGAGCAAAGAAGGGGCTTTTGACCGAGCGAGGTGGGGAAAAGGGGGAACGGAGGATAGAAAGTGGAATTTTATGCGTTAATTATCCCGTGATATCAGCGAGCACAGGGAGAGGGCGAAAGAGTGGAAATTTTAATGTTTTCATTCGGAAATCATCCCGTGAATGATGAGTGGCTGCAACGCAACGCCACTGTGAGTAACTTCCATCATCGGAACCATTATAATTTCGCAGGCGCACACGCATAATGAATGAAATACGATTGTATCTATTAGGCGCCACTCGACCATTCATCATCATCCGCCGCTGGCAGCCACGAAAAGTACGGGCGAAGAGGAGGGCGACGAGCGGGAGGAGGAGGAGGGAAAGGGAGGTTGGATGGGTGGGTGGATCGTATTTTTCGAGGGGCTTCTCTGGCCGAGAGAGTGAGAGAGAGAGAGAAAAGAAGAAATAGGATAACTCAATCTGACACGAAGCCATTCATTATGTGAGATTCCAAATGCTTCTCGTTCGACTTATGGGAGGATCTCGAGGAGTAAGATACGTCATCTCACATCGGGGATCCGATTGCCATCGAAGAGAACAGGGCCGACGAGCTGCCGCAGATTCAGTCTGACATCCGATGACAACGACCAAATATTGGTCCAGTCAGCTGGAGACTTTACTTCTTTTCCTTCTCCCTCCATGCGCCACACCACCCGCCTCTCTCTCTCTCTCTCTCTCTCTCTCTCTCTCTCTCTCTGGTGTTATCTCCGTGTTGCAAATCATCTGCCTCTCTCGCCCTCTTACTCTCTTTCTCCTCATTCTCCTCCAGCGTAAGATGCACAAACACAAGGGTTCCAGCGCTAAACAGAGGCGAATGACCTCAGGTTGGCGAAAATGAAATTGGATTGCAATCGAAAAAGAAGAGGGGAGCCCATAATTCTCTCTTTCTCTCTTCAAAATTAAAATCGATCTTGATAAGATCATCGGTTCCATATTTAAAAATATTGTTCTCCTCAAAGTGTCAATTTCAGAGCGCGCTATCAATTAAATCTAATCTCATTAGGGGTGCGATCTCATTAAAAAAATCTTATTAAAAATAATTAAATTTCCCTATTGGACTTTTGGATTTTCCATTACACAGAAGCCTTCCTTTAGCTTAGTTCAGGTGAGCTGATTTGGCAGGCAGAATAGCCTTCAAGTTCAATTAATAAGTTCTTCATCGATCGATCCGCATCGACCCCAAAGTGTCTCCACTTAGGCGATGCCAATATAAATTACCGTAGCAAATGTAGCCCCATAAAGGATTGTTCACTGGCCATTGAAGGAAATGTTCTACCCAAAAAATTATCTTCTTCCTATCTCCGCATTAAATTAAGTCCGAAAGCGCAATTGGATTATTTTGTCTAAAAGGTTTTCAGAGATTTCTAAAACGAATTACACTTAATAGATGAAGCTTATATCCTGTCGATTTTTCAAGTGAAACTTCTTTTAGTACGACAGCATGGTTCGTTTAATGGAAATCTGAACGCAACGAAAAAGTGAAACCGAAGTTGTGTATTTTCACTATAGCCTTATAGTCAACGCTCCTATAACGCGGTATTTTCACAACGCGGTTTCTATATAACACGGAAGAAAAATTGCGACAGTCCTATAACAATATTCTTAACACTTGGTTTCTATATTACTGCGTAAAGCTCTTTATAGCATGAATTTTTCTATTACACTTTATGATCAAAATAATGAAGAATTTTTCTGTCTTTTTTTTTTTTTGATGCACATATATCGCAATTTTTTCAGTTTCAGTTATCAAGGAATTCTGCCGTAAATTCAGAAACCATGCAATAATACAAAAGATGGCACAAACAGCTCGACGATATTATGGGCTGTGCGTGTTCATATCTCTTTGGTGATCCCATTACTTCATAAAACTGCCTATATAATGCGGTATCCATATAACGCGTTACTAATTTTTTTGAACTCTTATAAGACGGTACGATTTAACCTGTGTTTAATGTACTAATTCAGGGTTTCTTTTAATAATCTGGCCCTGTTAGATAATGGACCACATGGTTTATCAAATTCAATACGTGGTTGGACAACCGCGTCCAGCGATTACAAACAGCAACCCTTCTGGGTAAGCTTATCCGCAAGTTCTTGAACTACGATAAGCGGGATATTCCGCCATTCCGCATGGAGTACATTGACTAATACTGGCAATGAAGAAGGTCGAGTTCGCACCAGTCGTTCCAATTCGTCGCACAGGTTCTCTTCGCGCAGCCCAGTCCATCTAAAAGAATACTAGTTGTTACCCGCGGCTTCACCCGCCCGCGCTATCTGTTGAGGGGAATTACAAAGCAAAAGCAGATAATTTTAAATTAAAACCCCAGAAAGTGGGGAAGGGGGGGGGTCGTAGGGGCTGATTTTTGGCGATAGAGCAGGTCCTTTATTGATAAGCCTGCCCTGAAAATTTCAAGTCGCTAGCTCAAACCGTCTAGGAGGAGATAGAATCACAGATAAATAAATAAATTGGTATGGCGGAATGGTACATTCGCACAGGCCTACCACGAGATAATGATACGGAATCAAAAAGAATTACGGGGCTGTGTTGGGAGTATGTTAGAAATGACAACAGACAAGAACCAATATTTTGCGCAAACATTAAATTTATAGTACTACCACCCAATGTAATAGATGATTCAATGGTTTGAAATCTAAATTAAAATGTTTCTTCATAAAGCTAAGAACGTATAAATTTAATGTAGCATCTACATTGATAATGCTAAAACTGTCATAATTGCAATATTAGTATCCATCTCCATGTTGTCACTGACTGGTCTAGTTGTTGGTGAATATTTCATTATCGCACTGAACAACAACATTTCCATATCAGATAGCGACAATTTAGGATGAATATACACTGAGTGGCCAGATAATTATGACCACCCCATCAGTATTTCGTTGGGCCACCTTCTGCCTTCAATACTGCGGCGATTCGCTTTTACTCCACGAGATGTTGAAAGGTGATGCGAGGAATCTGACACCATGGATGCTGTTACCTTGTGCTTTCTGGCCACAATCCGCTTCAAACCCCTTCAGTCTCTATAAGTGAGCTTCGACTTTCGGGCAATGTTGTGCTTCGCAGATGATGTCTTTCCCTGCTTCTTATAGGCTGTCATAACAGTCTTTGCCTGATGAATAAGACTGTCCTGTTGTGTGAAATTTGTTGTTTTGGGACCACCTGTCCGATGGCTCTTTCAAATTTCTCCCACAAATGTTCAATTGGATTGAGATTTGGTCATTATGGGGGCCACCTAAGCCAGGTTCGTCGTTGTTCGTGGAGATCGCGACAATCTCGCCTTACTATCATTTTCAATTGTCGAATCAATTTAGGGGTTAAAGCATACATTCACTAACAAAAAATTTTTTTTCAGCAAACAACGCACAGGAATTGTTTGTTATTGAAACCATTCCTGCAAAATACAAGTAACTTGGCATGCCGCATTGTCACGTTGGAAGAAGCCATCTCCATTACGATACGCCATCAACATGATTGCCTGAACTTGGTCAGCAAAGGTACTTAGGTATGTTCTGATATTGAGACGTTTTTCTACACAAATAAAGGACCCATATTATGCCAGGAAAATATGCCCCAAACCATGACTGCCCCCACAAGCTTGAACGATTGTACTCATGCATGTGGGATCCATGCTTTCATGCAGTTTACGTCAAATTCTCATTCTGTTATCTAAAAGATGCAACTGAAAACGTGGTTCATCAGACCACATGACTTTATTTCGATGCTCAACTGTCCAATCCTTGTGTTCCTGTGCGAATTGGAGACGTTTTATCTTGTTAACTGCAGATAGCAAAGGTGTTCGAAGTGGCCTTCGGCTCCCATATTCGATACTATGCAGTGTATGGCGAACAGAGCGTTCAGAAATCATTTGAGAGGATCCCTGAAAAAGATCAGCGGTAATTTGATGCGCTGTTGCCCTTCTGTTGTCTTGTACCAATTTTGCCACTGTCCTTTCTGCCCGAACATTGATGGCCACAACTGGTACGTTCAGACCCAGTTTTCCGGCAGACAGTCCAATCTGTAACAATTTAACAGCAGCTGCTCTTGAACATTTAACGAATGCAGCCATTTTGCTGATATTAGCTCCATGGCTCCGAGCGCCAACAATCATAAAAAGCTGCTAAATCGCGTCGTTTACCTATAATCTTCTGAACCAAATCACTTCCAATGTCATGGTAAACAACCTGCTTGCCTATTTACACTAGTCCGGCTCTTTAGCAACTTCAGCGCGAAATCATAGCTAATTTGCCTACAAACTTCAGGTGGTCATAATAATCTGGCAACTCAGAGTAAACACTTCCTAGTATAGATCTCACTATACCATTGTACAAAGCTTTAACAATACAAATACCATTGATATCAGCATCGATCAGTCGTCTATAGTTAGACCAGTCTGTCAGTATAGGTTCACATTCGTTAAAGAGTTACATTTCAAAAGATTGCCAAAACGCCTGCTCTCCTATAACTTATATACCATATTTTTGAATAGTTTTATATTTGTTCTACAGAGCATGAAATCTTTCACACTGGACTGATGAAAGTGATGGAGCTAAGATATAATACTTCTGTTATCTGGGTGCTTCAGGTCCTTCTCAAAACAAAATCTATCACAAACATTAGGCTACACGAATATCCAAATTCATTGTTTATGAATATAGAAGGAAATATGAATTCCGTGTCCCAAACAGTCGCATATACACCCATACCTCGTTATACGTACGCTCGTTGTACGTACTTTTCGATTTACGTACTTTTCAAATTATGGCACGAATTCGTTTTACGTACCCAATATTTCGTCACACGAGATTAAATAAAGAGTAGAGTGGAAATACACTGATCATCATCGCCAGCACTATGACCTCGTCAAGTACGTCGTCATTATTTCCACTCTAATAAATTAATTTAGGCTATATATTTTCGATTTTTGTTTCATGTGTATTATTATGTTTATGAAGAAATAAAAATAATAAACTAAAGACTATAAAAAATAAATACTAACTTTGCTGTATTATTTCACATAAAAAAACACTGAAACAGATTCAATTTACTTTGTGTATATTTTGTATCAAAATCATTGATCAATTGTCAAAGCGTTATCACGAAAATCATTGATGTGCATTGTCAAAGCGTTATCACGGAAATTTATTTTTAAAAAGTACAGTAGTGACCTCTGATGAGAGCTACATAATAAAACGTTTCACGTTTTTCCATTGCCTCGACTTTTCTACTGACCCTGAAAAGTACGTATTCGTTATACGGATATTCGATTTACGTACCAAGTTTTTGGAACCAATCAGTACGTATAACGAGGTATAGGTGTACAGGGTGAGGCATTTACCTTGAGACAACTGAATATCTCGGAAACTAAACATTGTACAAAAAAAATGTCCAAACTCAAAAGTGAATTATTTTGTGGGAAAAATTCATTAGTTAGAAAATTTCCCCTCCCCCTTGTGAGGGGGACTGGGGGGAGGGGGTAACTTTGAAATCTTAAATAGGAATCCCTATTTTTAATGGTACATTCAGATTGTAAACAAAATTCGAGAAATGTTTTATTCTTGGTATTTTTTCAATTGATCCAACCGTTTAGGAGATAGAGGTCCTGAAAGTGTTGAACTTTTAAAGTTTGAACCCAGTTTTACAGACATTATTATTTATTTTTTTATTTTTTAGAAATTCAGACAGTGGGGTTCGTAACCTATATATTGACCATTTTTTATGGAAATAGGCTAAGCCTTTTTAGAGAAATTAATTTTTTTTTTGAAAAAGTGAAGAAATGGCAGAAACATTCATTTCAAAGCTCCAAATACAATATAAATGGCATGAAGAGCTTCCTCTTATTGAAAAATACAATTTTCGTTTTGATGTAGAATACTGGGATGCCACGCTTCAATACTGGGATGCCACGCTTAAATCGTGAATGTCACGTAAAGTGTTGATCACGAAAACCTTAACGTCAAAACTATTAATGATAGAAAAATGAATAATATTGCATTCGATAGTATAGAAAACAAAGCATGCTTTAGACTTTCACCGACTTCTTGCTGACGTCATCGGCTGATGCAATCGAAGTACAAAGTTGAGTCTGAAAATCTGTTATCTGGCGGAGATTAATTTAGTCTACCTCTGGCTTCCTTTGTGATAGCACGACAGTTTAGGTGTCATTTGTTTTATCTTTTTGCGCTTTATAAAACAGCTTAAAAATTAAACCTCAGTATTTAATAGTATCTACGAGGGGAGATCAAAAAGTAAGTTGCACTAACTCGCCGCAGGAGCGCGCTGTGTGTCGCAATCTTGGGCAAAGCGGAGAAAGGGACATTAACTGCGCAGACGTCGAATAGGACGGTTGCTGTGGTTTCCCGTCGCGTTTTGTGTGACTAGCGGGCTAAAAGCAATGGCGCGTCAACTGGATGTCCACTCCAAACTTGAGGTGCGAGCAGCAATCCGATTTCTATGGGCCAAACGGGTGAATTGCACGGACATTCATCGTGAAATCACTGCTGTATATGGAAATTGAGCGCCGGTGTGATTTTGTTGCACGATAACGCAACACTTCACAAGGCCCGCCAAATGTGCGAACTGATGCAGCGATTCAAGTGGGAGGTTTGGCAACATCCTCCATACAATCCCGACTTAGCGCCATGCGACTTTCATCTTTTCGGTAAGCTCAAAACGGAACTCGGTGGACAACGATTTCGAAACGATGAGGAGGTGAAAGCGGCTGTCACCGTGTGTTTACAAAATGCTGGAGGAGATTTCTATGCATCCGGAATCGAAAAGTTGGTTGATCGTTCGGATAAATATTTAGGGTCTCTTGGGGACTCTGTGGAAAAGTGAACCTACACTGTATGCTGCTATAGCCGTGTTGCTTTTGTATAGCTGGTGTAATAAATGGTCATACCGTGGAAGTGCAACTTACTTTTTGATCTCCCCTCGTAGGATATCGGCCTTCGAATTGTGGAAATTTTGCGAAAATTACAGAATTTCCAAGTTTATGCAAAATAAACGCCAGAAAAATTATAGAAAACATCACAGATAAACAGATCGAGAAATGGGGAATCCATGAAGACCTAGATGTCCGATGTTGAACGTCTACGGGCTCAGCAGGAACGACTGAAAGTTGGGTCGTGGCGACGCCAAAGTGAACAATAGCCCGATACGAATGCGCCAATAACTTCCACTGCTCAGTTCGACGCAAATAACATATCTGATGATATAAACGTTTCAACACCGAGTGATAAATCCAACCCATGGAGGTGTATAATGAGCCATAATCGTCAACATAAGCAGCATCTTCGTCAAATGCGATTTATGTACGGAGCGATATACAGGGTGAGGCAATTAACTTGAGACAACTAAATATCTCGGAAACTAAGCTTTGTACGAAAAAATGTCCAAAATCAAAAGTGAATTATTTCGCGGCGGAAATTCATTAGTTAAAAAATTACCCCCTCCCCTTTGTGAGGGGGGCTAGAGGGAGGGGGTAACTTTGAAATCTTAAATAGGAACCCCTATTTTTAATAGTATAAAAAGATTGTACACAATATTCTAGAAATGTTTTATTCTTGGTGTTTTTTCAATTGATCCAACCGTTTAGGGGATAGAGGCCCTGAGAGCGTGGAACTTTTAAAGTTTTGAACCCAATTTTATCGATGAAGACAAAGAGATAGAGAGTTGGTCTTACAGACATTCCTGTTCTACTTTTTAATGGTCTTTAAGAATCCAAAGTCAGAATTTCAAAAATTCAAAATTTTTTAGTGCACAAGTAAACTTTTGGGGGCAGCGGTCCTATGGAAGCATTGTCTGTGTCTATTGAAAAATATTGGATTCTACATCAAAAAGAAAATTGTATTTTTCAATAAGAGGAAGCTCTTCATGCCGTTTATATTGTATTTGGAGCTTTGAAATGAATGTTTCTGCCATTTCTTCATTTTTTCAAAAAAAAAATTAATTTCTCTAAAAAGGCTTAGCCCATTTCCATAAAAAATGGTCAATGTATAGTTTAAGAACCCCACTGTCTGAATTTCTAAAAAATAAAAAAAATAATAAAAAA
>JAHWFO010002284.1:888594-908207 GCA_023313115.1 Rhysida immarginata
AATATCTCGAAAAAGGCTTATCCAATTGACATAAAATATACGCTAAGGCACAATTTAAGGAAACCTCTAAGTATGTATAATTTTTATTTGGTTCGGCTATTTGCCGTTTCAGAGGAGTTAGCTGCACAAAATTGGTCACATACGTACATACATACAAACGTACAGACGGAAATTTTTTTATTCAAAATTTCAACATATCTTTATTAATCATGAGTTTTTAAGTCGATTATAGCAAAAAAAATATTTTGAGTTTATGAAACGAAAACAAAGGCCTTCACTCTTAGAGAGTGGTAGGCCAATAATACACGCAAGAGTTTTAGTATATAGATTGGATTGAAATATCGTCCTGGAAACATGATCAGTGACATTGCGTTGCATGTATTAATTCAGAGTTTCTTATCACGTGGAGGGTTGACTGTAATAAGTATTGGACTATCTAAATTTGAAACTTTATCCTAATAGTAAACAAGAAATTAGCGTCCGCAAGAAAGATATAGGAATATAGTGAACCCGATTTCAGGAAATCGCATACATAAGTGCAGAAAAAAGTGGATAAAATAAGGAATAAAATGGAGATGATAAAGTGAGGGTTAAGAAGTGGTAAAAATACTTTTAATAAATTTTTTGTTATTGGTAATTTTGGTGTCCTTTTCATTTTTATTGGTTGCTACGATACTTTTTTGTTGATTACTGATTTGTTCCTTTAGTTTTCGTGCTGTAAATGTAATTTTTACATGTTTTATGAAATTATAAATGATGTTGTGTGTGTTAAATATTTTATACAATGAAAGTTGAAGTTGTTAAAGTTAAAATGTATTTCGTAAACATGATTATTACTCTCCAATTTCTTTACATGAAACTAAGAAGTTTACCTAATTCGACCGAATTTTTGTTTTTAGTAGCAGTTTTTTTTTCCTGAAACTTAATATTTAATTTTTTTCCTTTCATAAATTTTCGTTTACATTAATCCGCTGGTGATAAATTAGCTTGCTAGATGAAGAGTGAAGTGGAATTCATCTCGCAGAGCTCGCGTTAGCGGAATTGATTTTGTACGACAGGTTTAGGAACCATTCAGAAATACGGAGAACTCGTATCATTAGACGAAAACTTCATACACTAAAGTTTAAAAAATAATCTTCAAGAACCTCTTATTAGAAAATTTAAAAATATATTAAAAATTGAAAATTTAATTTATTTTGGCATGCAATATCACAAGGGCTTAAACAAAACCTAGCCACTAGGGGAAATTAATCAATTATTAAATTCCGGATATTTATGAGGATTTGTGAGCATTAAGCATTTCAGGTGCGTAGTTGGAATGATTGCAATGTGGAAAAGGAAGAGGGAGGGAGAGAAAGGAATAACCCTTGAAGTCCTAGATTATATAGGACCACCAAGGTAAAAGAATGAGAGAGAGAGAGAGAGAGAGAGAGAGAGAGAGAGAGAGAAGGAATTTTCGGGGCGTCGGCTTTTTCTAATGGAGTTGAGAATGAAGTGGCTGCCATCCGACCGATATCCCTTCATTTCTCTTGCTCACTTTCATTGTCATTATTGAAAAGTTTTCTTTCTCCCCCGCGAAACCACCTATTTTTTTGCTATGAATATGTAATGATTTGCACGCAGCGTTCAAAACGGTCGGGTTTGTTGTATAAAGGGAAATGGAATAGGAGGGAATGGGAGAGGCGAGGGAGAAAAAGCTGGTAAAAGGAAAGAAAATCGCCTGAAGACTTTTTTAAAATTATTTTTATAATTGACTTTTTCTCGCTATTTATGAAATTAGAAAGGTTTTCAGAAGTCATATTCAATTCTGGAAATAATTAAGAAACTGTCAATTCGCACAATATGTCGATTAGTGCTTCTAAATTTCAATTTATCCCTCGTAATGGAATTAATCATCACAAGATTTATTGATGGTACGCGAGTTTCGTGACATTTCATTGATTATGTATTCTTAGAAAGCAAATAGAGCTAGTGAAGCATCCTGTAATCAAGCAAATTCGATCACTTGGAAGAGCATAAAACAGCTTTCTCTAAAAGGTTCTTTTCAATAAGTAACCGTATTAATCACACGAGAGTAAATAAATAAAGCCCTAGTTAGAATTTAGCCACGATACGTTGAAATTACAAAACGAATCAAATTGCTTTTGGCAAAACTATACAAATATGCACTCACTGGCTAATTTCTTAGAAACCTCATTTAATAAGGTAATGTCTCCCATCTGCGTGCAGAATTGCTTAGATTCTTCTGAGCAGTGATTCACCAATATACCTGAAACGTTCACCAGACAAACTCTTCCATGCCATTTTTATGGCAGTCCAAAATTGCACAGTAACAGCCGGTTATGTCGGACCGCCAATTCGTCTCAAAGATGTATAACTGGGCTCGTAACTGTGCGGGTCAATCAATCACTTAAAAGTCTACCGTGTACTCTTCGAACTAATCGCCAATGTTCTAATGGCGCCCACTCTGAATGTTTTCGCTGCAGCCGAGTGACTTTAAACGTGGACTGGGCGTATTTCCGTTCTTGGCCTTCATGCATGTACAGGGTGATTATAAATTCAACTTTCAAAAAGCTGTAAAAAAAGAGCTACTGATCAGAATGACCTGAATATACACGAAGAAGGGGGAAATGGTGTAGCATAAGAAAAAGAAATATGCAAGATGGCACTCCTCCGCACATTACAAATCCAGTGAAGCAGCTGCTCAATATCCATTTCGGAAATGATAAAATTATCAGCCGTCATTTTCCAACAGCCTAGCCATTGAGATCACCTGATCTTAATCCTTGTGACTTTTAGCTGTGTTCAGTGGCCCAACTGCAAACTGAGTGGAATTGAAGATAAAGTCAAACCTGAAACACTCCGATCTGTCATGGAACACGCTGTTTCTCGGTTTCAACTTGTGGCAAAAAAAAACGGAGGAGAGTATAAAGAACATTTATTGCGCAAGTTTCGCGATAAATAAAAACCGATTTCATTGTTGCTTTTTCTGCGGTTTTCGGCCTCAGGACAATTAAAACCCGATTATTCTCGTCCCAATTTGGAAGTCATTTTTTTCTTCTGCCCTCCGTTTTTTGCCACAAGTTGAAACCATTTCCCCTTCTACGCTTATATTCAGGTCAAATTTTGGGTCATTCTGACCAGCGGTTCTTTTTTACAGCTTTTTGAAAGTTGAACTTCAATTTAATCACCCTGCATATTTTGTTAAACCACATATTTAAGACTAATTTTCTTTTACTGTGGCAGATATTGGAGACGAGCCACATCGATAATATTTAAGTAAAGTTTCCAATGGTTTCATAATGGTATCATTAAAACACGAATCATGGAATCAATTTCGATTATCATTAATTTTACGTTATATACATTCATGACACGTCATTCCAAGTTGTTTGATATATTAACGTTAATCAATTCTGATTAAAGAGCCCAGGCAATCCAGGAAAGATTCTCCAAACCATCACAGAGATTCTCCAAAACATCTTAGGCAGAAAGGACTCATGCTCTCATATGACTGATGGAAACGAGACTCGTCAGATGAAAGAATCCTCTCCATTCGCATATGTATAAATCTCTACAGTCCAAATTTGTATGGTCACGCACTCACTGGAGTAGCTTTTCCCTGTTCTATTGCGATAGGAGAGAATCCTGATGAGGGCATCAGCCGAAATGTCCTCCAAATTTCCAGCCTTATTGTGTTGTTAATGGTGAATAGTGATATCTCGTTTGTTTTGGATGAGCCTAAACATCCCACTCCTATGCTTCATTGACACCTCAGATGTACTTTTGGGTGGTGAGCTTTTCTATATCGGTGAACGCTCTTCAATCAATGATGTGTTTAAAGCCTAAAAGCCTCCTTCAGCTGGCACCTGCATTTCTGGCGCCTGTTATCAAATCACTTTCAAAGTATATTAGCCTTTTCTCTTGCCTATGATGCGGATGGAATCGAGATAAAGATGCACACTAAGATGTCCATTGTTCTTCCTATATTCTGTATGAGATCATATCTGAGCAAGCAAAAGAGGATAGGGCGTATTTGCAGGACCATGT
Organism: Rhysida immarginata; assembly: GCA_023313115.1. Taxonomy (NCBI): domain Eukaryota; kingdom Metazoa; phylum Arthropoda; class Chilopoda; order Scolopendromorpha; family Scolopendridae; genus Rhysida; species Rhysida immarginata. The sequence continues at coordinate 892,645 of JAHWFO010002284.1, forward strand.
GGAGGTTTCTACTAAACAGGCTGGTGAGTGTATACTGAAGTAAATTTACGAATTTCATATTAAATAAATGCTTAATGTAAATACCATTTGTCTTTTAACGCATATGAAGAACTGCTTTTAAAATTTCTAAATGAAAAGCTTATGGAAAAATTTTTTTACGTTTGTTTTAGAACACAACTTGTGTAAATTGTTTTTTGCGGCTCTACCTATCGATATTCTTTATATGGATAATTTGACTTGAATATTTCTAGGAAATGTTACGAATATTTCCGGTTTGTTTTATGAAATTAGGAGCTTCTGTTGCGTCTTGTTTAATGTATTTTTCCTCTTTGCTACGAAATTGCCATTTGTGTTCCGATAGGAATAATGGAAACGCTTTTATCTTAGGTAAACGAAATTACAGGTTGCGTTGCGTTTATTGACTTCGCTAGAAATCGTGTTTGATGAAGGTATCGAAGCTAAACACGAAAACAAATCCCACGAATCAAGTGCCTGCTATTAAAGCCTTCTATTAGCCCCTCTTTCGTGAATACGAATAAAAAAAGATTTTCAAGATTTTATAGAAACAGATATACTTTTGTATCCCATTCACCTCGAAGTTACAAGTCTTGCTCTGGTTCCTTTTGCTTGGCCACGAATATGATTTAAGATAGTTTCCATGGAAACTCGTTCCTTTTTGTGTTTTGATTCGTTATTGAACGGACTTTATAAAAACGCTTACATTGCTTTTCCTGGTATTTCAAACTCGTGTTTTTAAGAAGTTCTAAATTAAACTTTGGACTATGAAAGATTTATTATGGAAAAATAGAAAGAAAACAAATCCACTGATTTTTAATGTGAAAAATAACGAAACAGAAAAACAAACTTTGGAGATTAAAATTAGAAGAATTGATTAAAGGGAATAGTTAAATTTGCAAAACAGCAAAGATAAAGTTTGAAAATTTTGCATGCACATTTCCAAAACAAATATTAGAAATCCTGATTCTCAAATAGAATGTTCAATCAAGAGATCTACAGAGAAGCGGAAGATCTATTTTAATGCATTTATCTAAAACATTTCAAGCACATTCATTATTTACATAAATACGTGAAGATAAAAAATGGAAATTCTTGTTTTCCCATGTAAAAGAAAACTAAGTAAAACTTTCAACATCTTTAATGAGATTTCTTTCTAAACAGAATGCCAACGCTTGATTTATTAAAGCATCCATATTGAATATAAGCTTGCATATAAACCAACAAGAAAAAGGTTAAATTGGCTAAGATAAAAAACAGAGACAAATTTGCTCAATCACGCTATTGTCCAAAAAAAAAATTCCAAGGATTTTGTAATGACGGCACGTGATTTTTATAAGAAATAAAAGTACAATAACCAACTATTAACGTGAGGAACTGTGGCAATAAACGGAAATTGCTTTTTAAAACAAGAGGTAGAAAGTTGGATCTGGATCTCAATTTTCCCCAAACGAATCGTTTTCAGCATTACCTTTATAAGGCCATTCCGATACAAAATGAGCTGGATGGTCTTTATTATATTGGAGAAAACCGCCCATTTCTGAGACAATTCTTACTTTTATTACAGTCTCTAACATTGAACGATTATTCTAAAAAGAGAAATTGGGAAATGCCAAGTGTAGCGTTCTTGCTCTGAATTTACAAGGATTGTTTTTAATGTAAGGAGGTCCGTTTTGTAATAATAACAAAACTAGTGTACTATATACAGGGTGAGGCATTTATCTTGAGACAACTGAATATCTTGGAAACTAAGCATTGTACGAAAAAATGTCCAAAATCAAAAGTGAATTATTTCGCGGGGGAAATTCATTAGTTAAAAAATTACTCCCCCCCCCTTGTGAGAGGGACTGGGGGAGGGGGTAACTTTGAAATCTTAAATAGGAACCCCTATTTTAATGGTATATTCAGATTGTACACAATATTCGAGAAATGTTTTATTCTTGGTGTTTTTTCAATTGATCCAACCGTTTAGGAGATAGAGGCCCTAAGAGCGTGGAACTTTTAAAGTTTTGAACCCAATTTTATCGATGAAGACAAAGAGATAGAGAGTGGGTCATACAGACATTCCTATTCTACTTTTTAATGGTCTTTAAGAACCCGAAGTCAGAATTTCAAAAATCCAATATTTTTCAATACACACGCATAGGCTCTGTTTCCATAGGACTGCCGCCCCCAAAGGTTAACTTGTGCACTAAGAAATTTTGGGTGGCCATACTGACATTAATGTCCAATAATAAAGTAAGATGGAAGGCAACAATTAATCTTCAATTAGGTAGATTAAACTCAAAAACCGAAACTAATTTCATCACTTATATCTTGATTGCATTATTATATTCCTGAGTTTTAGAATTTATATTAGCTTTAGCACTATTTAAGGGTAGACCACGAGAGCTATACCAGCGTTATAAATATATAAGATCCTGTTCCAGACAAGCCGCTTAAGGGGGCCATAGAACATAAAGCGACAGTTGTCTTCTATAAAGCCTAAGGAATTACAAGTTTAAACCATGATTATACATATCCGCGGTGGAAACAGGAAAAATTCACGGGCCTAATCCAGATATCTCGATTATCCCGCGGATGGACGGTGTTTTGATCAGATGTTGATGTGAAATCGCAATGCAGTGAACATGGAACAATGTATTTCTATTTGCGAAAAAAATTCAATAAGACCAATGAAATGACACGAACTTTTTATTTCGAATTCTGAATTAAAAAGGTTACAAACGTTCTCTCATTATCACAGAATATACTTTTCAGATAGATATTTTCTTTTTCTCAAGACATCTCTGCCATTGAAATAAATGAAAGTATAAAAATTAAAATATATTGCGAAAATATTTTTAAAGATGATGTTTTTAGTTATATTTCACTCGTTCTCAAAGAGAAAAGCCGATGACATGAGTTTGCTCATCATTGCCATGTTTTTTGATGACATGAAGTCGAATAATCTTGAAGTGAATTGATATGTAGCTTTTTAACGAAAATTCAGCGAACAAATTGAAATTTGCTTAAAGAAAGAAGTCAATAATAACTACCCCTATGGAGAAAAATATTTATCTAGTTTTCCATATCTTCAACAAGGAAACTTTAAAAAATAGTACATCCAATGTTACTCTAAATCATTAGAGTTTTACGTTATATAATAAATAAAAAGAATAAATTCGCAGTGCACAATTTGAGAACTATTAAATAAATCACTGAATAACACTTAACCAGTTCATTGAAAATTTTATTTCATTTTAAAGCTGCCGTATGAAAATAAAAAAATCAACCGCGAGCTTATTTTGAATGTGTGTCCTGATAATATGATTTTTATAATTTATTTTAGATTAAAAAGCAAAAATTACAGGTATAATTATCTCAATAAAGTAAATATTTATTTTCAAACATATCTACTTATCTTTAAGTGCTTTTGTTGTTCAATTGCTAGATTAATTCCTCCGAAACATTTTCAGCATTTTGTATACAACATCAATTTCCGACATGCACGAAAGCAACCCCCATGGAAAAGAAGCAGGGCTTCACTACTTTACTTGAGACTCTTGTTTTTCAGTTTAATTCTTAGATGTGATGCGAATTGAACTGAAGCAAACAAGAGGGAAAAAAGTGGAAAAACCAGAAAGAAAAGGGAGAGAGGAATTCAATCATCGTTGCCTTTTAGAAGCCATAATTACCGAGCGGAATACGGATGACTAATTCTAAGACAGCAGTCCATTGAAAAATGCATCATTGTGCTCAATAAAATCCATAAAAATAATAAAAATCCATATATTAAGAGAAACACGGGTTTTCACCATGGAGATAAAATTAATGGATACACCTCTTGGTTTAACAAAAGATGATTTTTATAAAAGGCTTTTTGTTTATTTATAAAAGAAAATAAAATGTGAAATGTCAAAGAGTAAATGAATGACATTATGATAATTTTTGATAAATTAAAGTAGTTTAATATGTACGCATTTATGATTTTTCTATAAAAACTAAATGCTCATTTAATGTTACGTTTTATATTTTATGATAGGTAGTTTGCCGCTGAAAGGTTGTTCGATGAAATATTTGAAATTAACTTCACAAATTGTTTCATTTGAACCTGAAAGTTAATAGACAGTTTGCGATTTTTCATACGAAAATAAAAATTAAAAGAAAAAGAAATAATTTAAGTGTCAATTTCGTATTTGCTCATGGTTATTTTTTGCGAGCGGTGAAAAAAGTGTAGTGCATTTTGTGTGTGTCATGAAAAACAGGAAAGAGCACGAAAGTGGGATGTTCACCTCACCCGTGCTACCATGAATAGTATGCGTACTGCTGAAAATAAAACTCATCATAACATCTGCATTCATATAACACGCCGAAATCGATCATTACACAGGTAGATTTCAATGTCAGTTTAAACGATATGCAGAATTCAATTATTTTTATACCTGTTGGCTCTTTAACGGTAACTAAAATTCCGAACTATCTATCGCTACATTTCAAGCTCTAGGGCAGCGCCATCTTGCAACGCACTAAACGACTCTACTTCTAAATCCATAACCTAGGGTCATTTAGTGCGCGCACGAAACGGCCGGTAGTGCGCGCACTGGCGATGACGAACACGACCGGGTTCCATGACGAACACGTTAGTGCGTTTAGTGGACGCACAAAGACGTTTAGTGCGCGATGTCGAACGCGCCCTTTGTTTCCTTTGCAGCATTCGGCCCTGTTCAAAATGGATTCTTTCAGTCAGTTCGAAAGTTAGTTATCAACATTTTAGAATAGACAATTTATCAATATTTTGCTTAAGCTACTGTAGTAGGTAATTTTTATTTATTTAATGAGGTTATTGTGCTGTCCATTATGAATCGGCTCTAAGCGAGCTGATGCGCAAATAAATGCGCACTCCTTTCGCCATACGAAAATTGTATTTGAAATTCTCTAAGAAAATCTTGGAAAGTGGATATACGAAAGTGGATATACGAAGACGAAATATTCACTTTAAACAAAATAATTTTAAATGTTATATTTATATTTCGTTTTCGTATTTTTCTTGACTTTCGTACGAAAAATCGCAAACTCTAATATACATTAAGTTTTTTCATTTCTTAAAGTTTTGTGCCCTTCTATAATATTTCATCAAATATTTAAAAAGTAATTAATTTTCTATTTAAATTAGAAACTAAAGGAGATAATTTATATATTACATTACGTATACAAAAAATCTTACAAAGAACTTTATTCTAAATTATTTTAGCTTATTATTAAATTTTTCATGACGTAAAACAAAAAAATCCATCTTACCCTAACGAAAAATACTTCTCTAATTTCAAAAATAGAAATTATGAATTCATGGATATAATCTCGGTATTTGATAAATCTTCTTTATTTTACAAAAATATTTTAATAAAATCTTCATGGTAAACATATACACAGTAAGCAGTTCTAAAGTTTTCAGAAATACAAACATCTTTATAATATTTATTCTTAAGTTTATGAGAGTTAAATAAAATAAACAGTGCTGTGTTCGTACAAGACTTTAAAGTTGATGTTCACAGAAGTAGTAATCAGAAGATTACACTTCGAGACAGACAAAGGATTAACATACGGTACTACCGGGTGTCCCAAAAATGAGTGATGATTTGAAAAATCAATTATCGAAAAACGGAAGACGATAAAAATGTACGGTTTGCTGCATTTTGCTCAGGAAACCAGGGAATTTATTCGCACCATGTTTCAAAATTAGTTACAAAGTTCGTCAGCAGAAAATCGAAAAATTCCGCGGGTTAGGTTTTGCTTAGGGTTTTGATTTTAACGTGGATGTGACGACATATGTTTTAAAATCAAAAACGCTAAAAAACGTTAAAACCGAGTCTTATCTTCAGTTTGAGTGCAGCTATGTGCACTTTTACGTTATTGCACGGAAGATAAATAAGAACTATTTTTCGCCTCTTCGTCTTAACTTTTGGTAATATATCAAAATAAATCATGTTCAAATTTACGAAATGAGCCTTCAAGCGGTAGGAAATTGCGGCATATTATTCGATTAAAAATTTAAGAAAAGTTTTCAAAACTCTCTCACAGGATTAGTCCAGCAGGTATTAGCAATCTGATGAAAAACTCAACAATAATCATACGATTAAAATTCAAAAGGATACCTGATTTCATACAGTTTATAGCTGCTATTACTATCTCTTGAACGAAAATGCAGTGCCAAAAATACAGATGGTCACGCCATTACATACATTCTAATAAAAACATTTCATTTAATGGATAAGAGACGTCATTTGAGAGATTCAAAATCAATTTTTATCTGAAATTTCAGGAGAATCATGATTATTTGCATTGCAGTAGTGCCAATTAGATTTTTAGAAGTCTAGAGCCTATTAATATTAAAATTAATTCCCCTTCATTCTTTAATGATGCTTGAGAATCTGTCCACTGCGAATAGAAACCACTGAATGCTATTGCAAAGGTAAAAATGGCAACTGGGGACTCTGGCGGTCATTTGAAAAATTAATTCAGACAGTGTCGGAATTTCTATGTATTTTAATATTATAAAACAAGTTAATAAAAGCAATGAACACGTAGCATTTTTTCTGCAGTGCTAAATTACAGAAAATAAAATGATTTAAATATATCCACTTTTTATTATTTTTTTCTTTAAATCGCTACTCTAGATTGGTGAGCTATTACTCCAAGCGATGTTGACAGTAGGAGGCATGAGTTGTTTTTTTTTATTTTTTGTACAGGCAGCGAATCTTTTTCAAGGATGTTTATTCGTTGGAAGAAAACAACTGATAAAACCTAATAACGTTGGCGCATCTTCTTAGAATAGGGGCTTTTAAATCGATTGCAATCGCTCTGAAACATTGTGACACCAAATTCGACTTAAGTGGTTGAACGCGAAGTTTTATCACTGAATTCGTCAATGATAAATATTGGCCACAGTTAAAAATAGCTTCTCTTTATTTCAACTAAAAAGAGAAGCCGCGCTTATTTAATAGGCGAAAAACGCAAAAAACATATTCCCAGAGCGCTTTTTGCAAATGCTGAGACATCTGGATGGAAATCTACGAATCTTTCAAATTTTTAAAATTATTTTGAACCTGTTTATCATGCGTTTATTACTCTTTTTACGTTAGCCTAAAACATAGAATATATGTAAACAAATTTTTTATAGAGAAATTTACAAATTTTTTTAATTTGGCGCAAACAATTTTTTTAATTTGACGTATCTTGAAAAAGACAAGATGCTTCATATCGTAATAGTAATCGCGTTGCCATAAAAAATTTTTCTTTAATGATGGAAATTTTATGCTAAATAACTTACTTTGAGATAAATTAAGATAAAAGTTCCCAGGTGTATCGTGTTTTAGCCTGTTTTCCATGGAAACGCAATGGGATAATTTTTTTTTAAATTTTCATAAATTTTCATAATGAAAATTTGTTTCCGAATAAGTTTTTATCATTAAATGAGGAAAAAAACATAATCCTATGAACATTTAAAATTTATCATTAAATTTTTGACATGGAAAGAAGTTTTTTTAATTCATTCATTATAATTTTTTGTTCTAGTAGTTCTCAACGAGTAATTTTATAAATTTTTATTAATATACATTTTTAACAAGGGAGTAAAAAAAAGTTATTCAAATTGAAGTAATTGAGGGAGAAGTTTGATTACATTCTCACAAACTTCTTGTTGACTCACTAACTTTACATCCTCTTAACAGACTGTAAAACATATTACCGAGTAATCTTTTTATTGTAATACAAAGTTTTCCTTAGTGACCTCTCTTCTGATGTCGAGCCTGATCCTTGATCCTAACACGAAAACGAGAAAGCATCTTCCCTTTATTTATCACTCACTTTTTTTCCCCTCTCTCTCTTCCTCTTCTTCCTCTTTTTCTCTCTATCCCTGTTCTCTGCCGTTTCGAAGACTGTTTCGAGTGGTTGAAACGAATGCGAGGAAATTCCAGAAGGGTTTCCCGCAAAGGAAACCTCGAACGACCGCTCGGCGTCGTTGCTAAAGCCGAGAGAGCGGAGGGTCCGCCTCGTCTGGCCCCCGTTGCACTCGCTCCCTGTGTCCGGCCAAATGAATGAAGCGGTGTGGCCATGGAAAAAGGCAACCTCCTTCACGGGAAGGCGATGATGCTGAACCCTTGACCTTCTTCCATTATTAGAAAGAGGCAAAGAGGTTATTTGGAAGAGTTGTTACAACTTCTTCGAAGCAGAGCCACGTTGGGGCCACGGCAAAGACGATGAAAGGAAAGCAAGAAAAATTAAGGACTCAGACAGCAGAGTTGAGAGAGGAGGTGATGGGGAGGTGGAAAGAAAGAGGGAATAAAAAGAGGAGTTTTTGGTAAATATGAAGTGGGAGAGGGGTAGAGAAAAGAAAATTTGGAGTGGGTAGAGAGGGGGGAGGATAAGAGAGAGAGAGAAGGATTCTCGTCGAGGTCCTTCGTCACTCCTCTGGCGCAGATGGCGCTGATGGAAACGGAGGTGGTTAAGAATCTGGCAACACAAAAGGGCGGCGCTTCCCATTCCATAAGGAAACAGATGCCGTTTTCAACACTTCAACCGAGTTCAAGATAAAGAGATAATGGCGGAACGCGGAGGTTAGCTTAAAGGAAAAAGGAAAAAAAAGAGGTAGGCGAAAAAATATATTGAGCTCCGATCTATATCTCTTTTTAACTTCTAACTATTGATTCGGTAGAAAGTCTACTAGTAAACCCGATGCCGAGTGAAAGAGCATCTTTATTTTCTGCGTTCGTTGAACTGTGACAGAATAAAATATTAAAGGCAAAAATTGAATCGTTTTGGATAGCTTCTATACTAGAATTATACGTCATTTTCTGTAGAAATCGAGGAATTAGTAGACATAAAAGGTGTTCACAAAAATTTGCTATATTTCTTTGTTATAAAAAGTAAAATTGCTAAACTCATGAATATTACAAAGGTTCAATGTGTCTTCTGAAAACTATTATACCATTTAAACTCTTCACACACGCTTTCCAGCATGATCGTCGTTAGAGCTCTCTCTGCTGCTGTTTTCACTCGTCCAAGTTTCCCGGTAATGGTAGCCTTAACACGGTTCTTTTGCATATCCCTAAAAATAAGGTCAAATCGCCATATGTCTATCACTGGATGGAGAACTATATCCTGGTTTCCACAAAGATCTATATAATGTTGGGGGAAGTTTTATTCAAATATCAGAACCCACCCTTCTCTTATATAGGAGCAGCGTCTTTGTTCAATTATCTCCGAGATGTAGCGTATTAAAACGGGGACATTCTGTAAATTTAGAAAAGGACTATCGATTTTTTTCCGAAAAGGAATCTGAAACATAAAAGAGTAACAGATATCGATTTAATATTTAATGCGTTATGTAAAAATTATAATGATAATTTTTAAAAAATCGCTAAATACACAGCATTAGAAATCCAGCCAGCTGACATTTTGTTCACACGCGATTTGAAGCAAAACTTGTAGTTCTTCTGAATTCTTTTTTTTTTCTCACGTCGCCCATTGTCTCTTTATTAAAAATTTGAATTAAAAAGGTAAAAATTATTAAAGAGATTCGGTTACGCATTATACTAAGCTCTTCGATTGCTACAGTCCATCTCTTTTATAGTAAAGAACTTTGATATTGAACCATTATAGAGGAATTTTAGTCCTAATTCAGAAGAATTTCGGTTGTTTGCTATGAAGCCTCTTATTACCGCAATTTTCAGCATTAATGAATGTTCTAATATTATGTAGTTAATGAATTTAAATACCATCAAGATACCGATTTATTCTAATCGATTTCTCGCTACTATTCACCCCTGCCGACAGAAACGAGAAGTACATGGATATACTATTCTTTTAAGATTAAAAAATTTAAACGTTGAAGTAAATATAAATTTTTTATATTTAAAGCTTCAAATTAAAAAAAAAATTATTGATACTAAACCATTAAAGTAATTAATCAATATCCATTTTTCGTTGATAATTTCAGAGCTTCAAAGTTTAGCCTTTAAAATTCAATTTGCAATATAAAAAATTAAAAATTTTCAGTATTTACTTAATTTGACCTGAGTCCAAATCGTCGACTTTCTATTTGATTTCGCTGATCGGATTTTACTGATGAATATCCTGTGATCCAATTTGCATCGTTGAATAGATTGTTATTTCCAATGATATCAATTTTTCATGATGAAAATAATTCTTTGCTTTTCACTGCAAATTTCATATAATAATCCAATATGATAAGTTACAGAGTTACGATATTCCAAATTTTTATTATAATCAATTGATATTATCTATTAACATCCATAAAAAAAATCAAATGAATTCCCATATTAACGTTGCTTGGAAATGTCACATATCCTTCATCAGATAATGAAAACGCACAATGATTTAAATAGTAATTTATTCTTAAAGATTAAAGGATTTAATTGTAAAGTTTAATTAATAATGAATATTGATTATATCATTTGAATAAATAAACGAGAAAGAATTGGATGCTCGGATCGGTGCAGCAAGCTGTGTCAGACGTGAACTGTGGCGATCCGTGGTAACGAAACGAGAGCTGGGTAACAAAGCCAAGCTCTCCGTCTTCAAATCTATCTTTGTCCCCATTCTCACCTATGGTCATGAGGCTTGGGTAATGACCGAAAGAGTGCGATCGCGGGTACAAGCGGCCGAAATGAGATTCCTGAGAGGTGTGGCAGGTGTTACCCTACTAGAAAGAGTGTACAGCAGCACAATAAGGGAATCTTTAGGTGTTGAGCCGCTACTTCTCCGCATTGAGAGATCTCAGTTGCGCTGGTATGGCCACGTGATACGGATGCCGCAAACTAGTCTTCCTAGACAGTTGTTTTCCAAGCCGGTGGGTAAGAGACCAAGGGGTCGGCCTAGAACCAGGTGGCTAGATTACATGGAGAATCTGGGTTCGAGTCGCTTGGATATTACCAGGGAGGACATGCGCCTGATGGCGGAAGATCGCGATCGCTGGAGATCCTTCATAGGGCTGCTGCCCCCGCGACCCTAACGGATAAGCGGGTTTGAAAAGTAAGTAAGTAAGTAAGTAAGAATAAATAAACAGTTAGGACTTTTTTTGCAATACTTAATATTTCATTCAACGACTGACGAATACTGATTAACATTTTTTAATGGTTTAGTTTCGATTATTTTTTTAAAAATTGATTTTTTTTTTCAAATTTTCTTTAAAGCTACATCAGAATGAGTATTAATATATAGGGTGTTGCAAAAAAAAATACAGGACTGTACTGCTGGGTAGCCTATCTTCTCGCTTCAGGCGCCGCTTCATAAAATGATAATTGGAAAGTTTATTTTGTTAACCCATTTTGGCGCCGAAATTGGTAAAAGTGGAAATTGAGACTTCATATCTTAAATTTATATTCTGTAGCATGTAATGACATAAAAAATAATTTATAAAGACATAAAAAAATACATCCATGGACGACAGCATATAATTTTAAATAAAATCTAAGTTTGGAATCGCTAGGCAACGGACCAGGAACTGACGTCATTACTTAGTTTTCTTGTTAAGTGAATTAAAAGTAAAAATTACAGATTAAAATTAATTTTTAATTTTTATTTTTAAGTTATCATGGAGCATGTTTAACTTTTAAATATCATGGAATAATTGACTGTTTATTAGACTGCATTTTAATTTCATCGAAATTTTTATTGTGAACTTTTCGGATCTTAATTTCAAAATTCAAATTCTTCAAGACCTTCAAAATTCAAAATTTTTCATCGTTATCATTTCATGTTGTCACCCGTTAAACAAGTGCAGAGTCAACAATCAAGTCCGTTTCTACGAGGTCTGAAAATTATTGCCAGGACAGTGGACTTGAGATTACTTGGACTGATAGAAGCTTTGTTATTTAGTAATTTTTAAATTTTATTACTTTTAAGTCCCTTTTTAATTATATTCTTGTAATTGTTTTTATGTCTTTGTAAATTATTTTTTATGTCTTTACATAAATTTAAGATACAGTATGAAATCTCAATTTCTATTTTTATCAATTTCGGCGTAAATGGGTTAACAAAATAAAATTTCCCAATTATCATTTTATGAAGCGGCCCCTGAAGCGTTAGTTTGATGTGATGAAGTTTTTGGCCAGTACCATATATTTTAAGGAATGGTTTATATATTTAACATACAGGGTGCAAGAAAAATATCGAGACGATGGAATATCAGGAGGATCGAAAAAACAAAAAAACACGTTTTTAATATTTTTCAAAAAGCTATCCAATGATACCAAACTCGACTCCCAACCCCAACCCCTGAGGGTAAAAGAGGGGGCAACTTTGAAATCTTAAATAAAATCCCTATTTTTAATTATATTTTCAGATTGTACACTACATTTAAGAAATGTTTTATTCTTGGTATTTTTCAATTGATCAATCCGTTTAGGAGCTAGAGGCACTTACAGTTTTGAGCTCACTTTTATCGATAAAGACAAAGAGATAGAGGGTATATCTTAGAAACTTTCATATTCTACTTTTTGATGGTCTTTAAGAATCCGAAGTCAGAATTTCAAAAATCCAACATTTTTTAGTACAAAAGCAAACTGCTAGTTTAATGCTTTCAACAAGTTCCGATAGATTATATTGCATGCAAAATAATGTTCAAATGATATTGAAAATCCGTCTTGTCAGTTTTTGCGACGAAAGAGCACAAAAATGGGATTATTTTTGGTAAACTTGTGATATCTAAGACGAATTCAAAAGATACGATAACTTTGAAGCGATGGACTGTGCAAATACAATGAAGCCGTTCGAATTTTCTTGAGAGATTTATTTTCCGTCTTACCTGTAAGCTTTGAAGTAAAAGTAAACAGCTCAATCATCATCGCATTTTTTGGCACTTGCAGTTTCTTGCTTATCTGTTGTCGAGGTTTTTACATTATTTGTAGCGGACGGACCAATCGGTGAAGTGCATTTTACAGATTGCATTTTAAATAGTCATTAAAGTTTCAGCGCAGTGTTTGTGGAGGACTACGGTCTGATAACGGGCAGGGAAAAGCGCTGCCGCCGCCACTTTTGCCGACTGTGAACGATTCCGCCGCCTGATCAAAATGCCCGCAAAACTCACCTCTTTTGCCTGTTTCTAAACGCTCGGTCTTGTTATGCTTTCAACAACCCATTTGAATTCCCGTATCTCTTCGTTTGCAATCCCGTATCGATGGGGGAGCACAGACAGTCTTTGACGCATGGGCCCGATGCCATTACAAGAAGCACTCCTCCCAATAACACGGTTGCAGCAGCACCCACTGCCATCGTCGTCTCTTCTTCTACTTCTTTTTCTTCTTCTTCTTCTTCTTCTTCTTCTTCTTCTTCTTCTTCCTTCCTTCCCTACTCTGCTCCTTTTCCACCCACTTCTTCCTCTATTTCACCGTGTTTCCACCCGAACACACGTTTTCTCCTTCTATTCTCTCTCTCTTCTTTGACCAAGCAAATGGCAAAATGAAAATGGAAAGGTCGTCTCTGCCTTGCTCTAATGTTTTAGGAATGAAGGCAATGACACTCTCTCCATCCACTCTCCCACCTTCATTTGAGAGAATGATCGAAAAACACCGTTGCACGAAGCAAAAAAAACAAAAAGATTACCCATCGCATTTAAAAAAAATAAATCATATGCTATTTTTTATTTTTTCTTCCCGTGATTCTCTTCTGATGTAGAGCTCCGTATTTGATTTTTTTCTTAAGTCCTTCGAAATGTGTTCATTTTTAAGGCAATTCTTCCACATTTCGACTATTTCATTTTATTCTCCAGTGATGCTGTAAAAAATATTTTGAAATATTTTTATAATCGGTTGTTCTAAATATTTTTTATTAATGTATTAATTAATCTTTCATTAATAATCAAATAATCTCGGACGTTTTTAAAGAATAAAATTTGACAAAGTTAAAAAATTAACAGAAACATTTTATTTCGAAAAGTAATCACAACTACTTCCTCCGGAAACTTATGCTATATCTAATTTTAGGAATGAAAAAAAAATCCCTTTGTTCATAATAAGAAAGCCTATGACTTATCTCGACAATGGCAGTGGTCGTTTTCGGTATGGGAATGCGCATTGTCAGGAGCACAACTTTCGCCCATTTCCTTGACCGTTTCTTTTGCGACCACTACATATTGGCAACTCTCCATAGAGAATTCCACCCAACCGGTGATGATGATACTCCAGTGCGTTCTATGTAAAACATCTGTATTCATTATCGCCTCTGCTGATTTTCACGCGTTCAGGTACTTGAAGAAACTTCTGCAGGGACATAATTTCGTAGACTTCAAAGAACAGCAAGCAAATAACTATCCATATTGAGTGCGGCATTTTTCATAAAAGTAGCTCCAGGAGGCCTGAAAAGGCTGCCACGCATATGAAGGGAGACTATGAAGATAAGATGTTCTTATCAGCTGAGTTGTAACTTTTGGAAAGACACCATAACTGCGGAACTTTTAGTTTATTCCTTCCACATGAGGCCTCGCATCATCCTGAGGAAACCAATGGGATGTATTAACGCAAGATTGTTTAAATGATGCCGTGTTTAAACTGCTGCTGTGATGTTGTTTGCTTCTCTACTTTCCTGCCACCTACCGGATATTTCTACAACTCATTTTTAACGGATCTGCAGAATTACAACACTGTGGGGCGAAATTTGGAATTTTAATTACAATTTTGCGGTTTTCATTTGACTCACCCTTGTATATCAAAATCTAACGATTGCTTTGGCCGTTTCAAGGAAAAGAAGAGCTAATCTGACCTTTACAATCTGCTCATATCTGCTGGGCTGATGAATTCTATAAAGACAGAACTCTGCTGTGCAAGTTCATAAGTATTGATAGTATTGGTAACTTATTCATAGTGCTAATGAGAAGTTCTTAAAATAGACTAATAATAACTCCACCTTTAGGGAATTACCACAATACACATTGTTCTATCGTTCTTTCTGCCATTGGGGTCATTCCACTGTCGACACTGAATTTAAATTGCACTTATACAAAATTGGAGAACTGTGCTGGTTTGGCTCTTTCAGGCGTCCTGTACGTTGACACGGCTTGTAGTCAAAAATATAATTTAATTTATTTAACATTAATCCAATCCAATATTTTATATTTCACAACTTTCAATTCAATTCGCATTTTTAAATAAATATTACACTGTTAAACATTCTAATTTAATATCCATCCTAAATTTGGGGACCTTAAGAACAAAAGTTTACCAACACTATCCGTACTGTAGCATTAAAGGATTGCAGATATCTCAGATGATTTCAAAACAATTTCTTTTCACTTTTTTTTTTAAAAAAGGCATTATATGCCTATACTCTGTGTTTCATAATTGGTGTCCCGTCTTTAGGTCCAAATAACGATTCAAGGGGAACAGATTGGGGGAAAATGAATATTGATTATTTGGTTTTAATGTCCCCTAATTCAGAATAAAAACATTTCGCGTCCCTGGGAGTGAAGGAGTAAATTTTGAAAATTTTAATATTGTAGGGGTAGGGGTTAGACCCCATGTGTTATTTAGAAAGTTGTAGAGCATCATGTAAAA
>JAHWFO010002284.1:908607-919483 GCA_023313115.1 Rhysida immarginata
CATGGGGTCTAACACCTACACCTACAAAATTAAAATTTTCAAAATTTACCCCTTCACCCCCAGGAACGCGAAATGTTTTTATTCTGAATTAGGGGACAAAAAACCAAATAATCAACATTCATTTTCCCCCAGTCTGTTCCCTTGAGTCGTTATTTGGACCTAAAGACGGGGCACCAATTATGAAACACCCTGTATAAATAAAAGCCAATTTTAATTTCATTGAACAATTTAAAAAGCGTAGGAGATGATATATTAAACTGAGCGGATAGTTTAAGTATAGCGATTAAATACAAGCGCATACATAACAGGATGCACGTACATATAAAAGATAGGAGAAAGTTATTATTTCATACAGACGATCAAAATACAATTTATTATTCAATATAAAGTATCGAAAGTTCAATCTCTCTCCTATCAAATTCTATTTTACTTGTCTTTTTTTAAAATGCCTTTTTCCACTTATCCTAGTTATAGGATATCCTATTTTACTTAGAAATTTCGTTGCTCTTTTGGTTTCTTTATTTTTTAACTCTTCTTTGACTTTTTCGGGAAAGTTCATCGTTGTTGAACTGTTTAGGGAGTTGGGATATTTCATTTTCGATGAAAAGTTCATCGTCTATTCGCGCTCGATTGCATTGCGGCAAACCCAAATTGATTTATGCTTGGGCGCATAATATGCATTCCGCGGTCCGGCGGCTTCGTAAGGGAGAGAAAGGAGGGAACATGTATATGCATATACGTCTGTGTGCAAGTGTGTGGCAAAGAAGTAGTGAAAAAGAGAGAGAGAAAAAGAAGTTTTCCTCTTCATCTAATACTAGACGGAGCTGTCTGGCTGCCGTAAGCCGGATTAAGCTTTTCCTCTGTTCGGCGGAAGCGGGTGAAAAATTTGCCGGCGAAAATAAACGCAAACGGGGAGCGACGACGTATGTGTTGGCCCATTTTTCTCTCGCGTGGCATTACTTTTCTCCTGGTCTCTGATGCAAGATTTTGAAAAAAAAGAGGCGGGGGTGGGTTAAAAGGCGTTGGTTGGGCGCCGAGCAGGAACGGGCGATCGACCAATGGAGGGTTGCCTGTCCACGCCGATTAGACTAATGAATCATAAGGCAACGGGTAAACAAAATGCTTGGAGGAAGGAAGGAGGGCCTTTCAAGAACTCCTGATGGCTTAACGTTTCGTTGCTGGCTAAATGTCCTGTGACGGTTTAAGTGCTTTGGAAAATGAATACTCTCTCTCTCTCTCTCTCCTTAACTCTCTTTCAAGAAATATTCTCGGCGTTCTTCAAAGACTTTCACTCATACCCCTCGTTACGAAGTTTGCTGTCCTCGAGAGTTGCGGTCAGCATCGGTTTTGAATTTATTTAGCTAACCCCGAGTCTCACCAGCTTTTTCTTCCCACCCGCTCTCTCCAGCAGCCATTTATCTTCCTTTGGACTCTAATTTTGACGCATGTATTCTAATTTAGATTTGAACAGGACGCTTTAAAAACATTTATACTCATCATGAAAGGACTTTCATCATGAAAAAATTTTTATTTATTCTTTTTTATTATTAAAATATACGTGGCGATTGTTATCATGAGCTATCGATAACCCAAGTCCATTGGACATGGTTAATGTTATTAAAAGCGATTAATAAGATTTAGAAGCGGAAACAGTTGTGATATGTTTGTGTTTAATTTAACGATGACGTTAAAGAGCGAGGATATATATAACAGAGTAAAATGATTCATTAACGTGCATTAGGCAAATATAATTTTGCGAGTAGGACCCAAAATTCTATTTCAATTTCACATTATTTCTGAACTTACCACTGTTTGGAAATAGAAGTCCCATCAATGTCGCAAGATAATCTGCTCATGCACAACTTCATTTCGCCGTTTTTATTCAGTTACAGTATTAGAAATAAAAATTTATAATGCGCATTTAAAGCTCTTTCACGAATACGACCGGTATGTAAAGAACACCTACATTGTAATGATATTGAAATGAACTTGTTCGTGTCGGTGCAGGTGGGCAATCGCTGCCGAGGCAATTACTCAATGAAATTCGAAATGGTCGGATCGCATCCTGACCGAGAGGACTGATGGGAATTTTGAAACAAATTCTATAGAGCTGTTGAATATAGATGCGTAAAGAACCATCTCCCAGTAGGCGAAATTTCGATTCTCTCTATAGAAACTCCTCATTTGAGTGGAGATATGAGAGAGGATAAAATAATAGGTTAAAATTTCGCCTATTTTTATCCTCTTTATCTATTTACGCCATTTTATCTCATTTTTTAAGCCTCATTTTTATTAGAAGATTGATTTTCTCGAGCGTAGTATCATTTTCGATCGAATGACAAGTTATATAGCATATAGTTGCAAACATACTCGGAAATTAATCAGAAATTATATTATAAAACATCAAGATAGATTTAATATCGTATAAGTGATTGTTTATTATTTTTATATCTAATGTACACGTCCTCTTTAGATGCAATAAAGCTATAATAATAATAATAATAATAATAATAATAATAATAATAATAATATTAATAATAATAATAATAATAATGTAACAACAATAGGAGTAACCGACCAGATGAACTGGAAGGAAAGCCCGAAGTTGTCCCCCAACGGGCAAAGGCCCAAAACGGGCTTAATGAAATTACACATAAAATTAACAAATATAAAAATGAAGATGGTGAAGACCAAGGTAAATCAAAATCAATACGATTAAAAGATAAAAAAAAAGATACAAATATAACAAAATAACAACAACAATAATAATAAGAAGAAGAATGTTTGTGGGTTTGTTTCTTATATGAATCTACAGTTTTATTCCGATCTTGATGAAATTTTGCACACTTGATCTTTCAAGCATGAGGAAGGTCACTGTCTATCTCAAATTTCGAAAAAAACAATAATTATCAATAATAAATCGATATTCATGACGATGACAGGGCATATTAATAAGAGGTATCTCATGACCAACAATGCAAGGCAAAGTTTGTCAACAATAGGTATTAACAATGGTATCAACACGCAATTCACAAACACTACGCAGGACCAACAATATATATCTCTTGACCAACAATGCAAGAAAAAGTTTGTGCAACAATAATTATCAACAATGGTATCAACACGCAATTCACAAACACTACGCAGGACCAACATTATATATCTCATGACCAACAATGCAAGGCAAAGTTTGTGCAATATCTCATGACTTTCTTTGTAACAATACATAGAATTCCAGTTATTCAGGCTTTTCTTAGAATTGGTAGTTCTTAGTACTTTACAATTTCTTGAAAATCTTGTAAAAATCGAGTAACTGGAGATAATGGAGAGTTAGCAGACTATTGCTCAATCCTTTAGCTACGTGCTGTATTGAGCAAATGGTGAGCCTGTCAATAGAAGAATCGGCGACCGCTAGATCACACAAAATGATGAATGGCCAAGTTTTATTTCAAGATATCGAGAGTCCCGTGCAATTGCAACAACAGATAACCAAGTAGTGAATAATTCCACACAGTTTTTTTGGATTGCAGAGCACGCAGACAATAACGATCATGTACATCCACTGCCATCCAAAAAGAGAGCTATTTCATCGAGGTTGTTGTTGTTATATATTTTCACTTCATCGCCGGGAAAATAATGTTGCCATGAGAACCGATTGCTGTGGTGATGATGCAACAGTATATTCAAAATGATGAAATGATAGAATGTTGTGTTGCCTTGGCAATAGAACAATCGTTTCCAAGAAGTATTAAGAGTGAGCAGGAAATGAGTATAATAGCACGATATATATGGCAGACTCTTTCGATGGTGCAAAGAGATACACGTGTCTTCCATGAGCTCCCTAAAAAATCTTCTGATGATTTCATTTTTGGAGCCCTTGAACAGTATAGAAACTTTTAGACGCAACGGCAGCTTCGCCTTCCTCTTCCAGTGGCATGGGTATATAGGGACACCGCCGGTCTCGGGCCACAGTTTACGACATTATTGATAACAATGCATACATTAACTCAACACTTTAAATCAATAAGCATACTATATTATAATAATAACCATATTATAATAATAATAGTATAATAATCGTTCGAAGAATACATGTTAATTCATATCTATCGAAATGCAATTGAAGAAATGAATGGTCAGAAGACAAAAAAGTTATCCAGGCTTCGGAAACATCTGAACAACGGGAGCTTCGTCTACGAAAGGAAATTGCAGAATTCCTGAAAACCAATTTGAGTTATTATTTAACTTCTTGAGGTATTTCTGTTTACTTACAAGTGGACATATCCCGGGCAACGCCGACTTCCTTCGTTCAGGCGACAGTTGACGAAAACACCGATAACAAAGCATAAATCAATTCGACTCTTCAAATCAACAAGCTCTAAAATAATCATTCTAAGGACACATGTTAATTCATATCTACAGCATTGACATCGAAGAAATGAATGAGTATTGGTCAGAGAAGACAAAAAGTTATCCGGGTTTCTGGAAACATCTGAACAAAGGGAGCTTTGTCTACAGCAGGAGATTGTAGATTTACTGAAAAACAATTTTAGTTATTTAACTTTTTAGGTTGTTCTGTTTACCTACAACTGTAATTATCCCGGGCAACTGTGTCTTTGCTAGTAATAATAACATGTTGCCATATCTAAAGATCACTAGACCTTTACCAATTATTCGGACCGACCCCCATAGCTCCGACGCCACTGGAACAAGTTACAAAGTATATGTAATGTGGATCTTGCCTGGAGGAACTGCATACCGAATTTCACTTCTTTACTTACCTGTATACAGGGTAGTAATCATCCAAGTTAGTTATTGTGTGTCTGTATGGGCCAAAGTTCTCTCCAAACTTCACATGTTTACGTGTTAAGGCTGCGCGATGATTAAAACCATTTTGCCAATCCTGCGAAATGATAAAAAACACATTAAATAAAATGTCTTGATTCCAAGAACATATCACGTAACTTTCAAACAATTACTCTTAGCACTAGCTGAGAAATTGACGTTTATTCTTGGTAGGTAGGCTTTGGGCCATCCAATATCATATATGGCCGGATGGAACCCTCTAATTTTGACCCCAATGCAAACAAAACTCAATTGTGAATTAGGACATGCCCATAGCAACCTGAATAGCAAATCACAACTTTCTAGGTCAAAGGATTTTGAAAATATGAAGGAGGGATGGACATGGTAAAAGCAAGCTTCATTCTTCTGCTACTTAATAACGAAGGTGAGATTGTTCTCTATGTTATTGGAAATTTTCATGGCTAGAATGCTAAATGTAAGGCCACCTGGCCAAAGGCCTCCCAGTGATGTCTTCCTGTGATTTGGTTAGTATGAGCAGGCTGGAAGGGACGGTTTTTTGAACTGTCCGATTCCGTCGTACCATTGCTATTATCTCACCAAGAAGCTATGGCTTAACGAATTATATTAATGTCGAATGATTTGATTGTACAAAAGGAAAAAGAGAAAGCATCTTCTTCAAAATAATATATTCAACGTGCAGTGAATACAGTTTTAAAAGAAAATGCCTAACATGATGTAATCTAACCTAACCTTTCCATTTTCTACATTAGTAAGATGATAAAACTTATCAAGTCCAATGATGAATACTAGCATGAAATCAGTTTCCTAGAAAGAAGTAAAAGGGGCTTTGGAAAGTTCACTTTTCCCGAAGCTGCCTATGTTTCTCGTGTAGGACTTCCAAAATTCACTATGTTTGGCCAAAGAAATGGCAGCACTCGTAACAGTCTTACGAGGTGCATTTTCCCCTCTACACAGCTATTCGATGATATTTTTTGTTTTATTTTTCATCCTGGAGTTAAAATTGCATCCATAAATAAGACATTGCTCTGCTACATTGAAACCAGTATTTTCCGGCAAACATTCCTTTGTATTTTCAATTTTCTATGAAATTCTATAACGTAAAACGCACAGGACATCTTGGGGCTGTTACACGCTGAGGCTGATCCTTGTTACGTCAGCAATATGAAACGAAAAGTATGACGGCAAGCCTGAGCCTCAGCATATGACGTAGCAATAAGAGACGTTGTCCTGTATTATTCAAACGACACAGAACTTGTTTGCCTATGGTGAGCTCCCACTCAAGAGAACCATTGAGCTTAATGACCATAATGCAGTTGGTACTTAAAACCCATCATGATGAGAAACGTCTAAAGAAGGTAGCGTTTTGAACAGCTGTTAGCACTAAACACCGGTTATAAAAGTTTCTCATTGTAACAGTGAAAATAACAGCAATTAAGCAGGTCTATTATTATTGAGTAAGTTCTGATGAGAGCCAGGTCACTTGAATAGCCATCGTTAACAGGCATGTTGTAATTTTGGTTGGGATAGCAAAAAGCTCACCCCGATCTGATTATAAAAGGGCATCCTATCTTCATAAGTAAACTAAGATTACCTTGATTTCATCTAAGAACCTTAAACCGTGGATAGCTTAAAAGGAGACTATTACGCCAGAATCTGTGGATAAACATCGAATACCGGAACGAATAAATAGACCACTATTCCACATAAGAAATTTTAATTGACGGATACGTATTTCGGCAGCACTGCCGTCTTCAACAGGACAGCATTGCTGCCGAAATACGTATCCGTCAATTAAAAATTCTTATGTGTAATAGTGGTTTATTTATTCGTTCAGGTATATAGTGGATAGCTTTTTATAACCATCATTAGTGAAAGTAAGTTACTCGTACAATATTACATAAAGGTGCATTTTTATTAGTTTCTTTTCTGATTATTAAATTTTACAAATATTCTATATATATCCCAAGCTAATTTGAATATATACTCCAAACTAATTTTCCCCTCCTTTCCTCACCCTTTCCTTCCTTAAAATTTAACCTTTAATCATCAAATATTGTTTCTTTGCTCCCCACCCATCAAACTGTTTTGTCTCCTGTATGCTAACAAATGCTTTTTATTTGCTTTTCCTCATGAGAGTGAATGTTATTATGGTAATTTGGTAATTTCTTGATTTGCATGTTGAACATTCAAATGTCTTTGTGAAGTGCAAGGAAAGTAACTACAACATGTGATTTTTGGTGATCCGTTCATCGAATTTTGGAATTTTTTTTTCGTTTTGTTCGGAATTCCATGCTGAACAAGTCTTTAATTGGAATTTTTCATGTATTTGTTACGGTTTTTAAGATAGGATTTGAATGTATCCTAATTTGCATATTTGGGATGATGAAAAGTGCATCATGGGATAGGTCACCCACAACTGGGATGCATCAAAATTGACATATCTGCTTCGGTTACGAAAATAAAAAGGGGAGGGTCTCATTTTTGTATCCACCCTGTATATAAAGAAGAATGTTTGTGGGTGGGTGGGTTTGTAGGTTTGTGGGTGTGTTTGTTTCTTATACAAATCTACAGTTTTATTCCGATCTTGATGAAATTTTGAACACTTGACCTTTAAAGCACCTGTCTACCTTAGATTTCGAAAAAATAATAATTATCGGTAATAAATCGACATTCATGATGATGGCAAGGCATATTAATAAGAGGTATCTCATGACCAACAATGCAAGGCTTTGTGCTGTATAAATAAGGTTCAGTTTGTAACAATGCATAGAGTTCCTGTTGTTCGGGCTTTTCTTAGAATTGATAGTTCTTAGAACTTAACATTTTCTTGAAAATCTTTGAAAATGAACAATAACTGGAGATAATGGAGAGTTAGTATACTATTGAGAAACTGAGAAAGTGTTGAGTGACACAGAGGTCATCGAAGTTCCCAGGCGGCCGTCGACCATGCAAGCGTGTCAACTGAGAAAACTGCTAAGCCGCACATTGCCCAAGTTCTGCTTCAAGACAACGAGAGCACAGTGCGAAGTCCATCAACAGATTACTCATTCAGTTTGTTGGAATTGCAGAGCACAGACACAAACGATCATGGGAGGAGGAAGGGAGTTGTTTCATCGAAGTTATAGTTGCCATATGTTTCCACATCAACGCCAGGGAAATTTAGCAGGAATTGAGTATAATAGACCATATAGATACGATGATTTCTTTCGAGAAGGCAAAGACATACACATGTTCCCCTCCAGCTCCCAAACAAACGTTCAGACGATTGGTGCAAGTTTGTGTGTTTGGAATCCTTGAACAGAGTAGAACCTTCCAGACGTGACGGCAATTTCCCTTCCTCTGCCAGTGGGTTGGGTATTTACGGACGCCGGTCGTTCTCTGGCGACAGTTTACGGCATAACCGATAACAAAGCATATATCAACTCGACTCTTCAAGCCTGTATTCTGCTCTTTAATAGTCGCTCAAAGGATACATATAAATTCATATCTATCGTAATGCCACTGCATTTTGTCTGCAGCTAAAAGACAAAAAGTCATCCGGACGTCGGAAACATCTGAATAACGGGAGCTTGGTCTACAGCAGGATATTGTAGAATTAGTAAAAAAAAAAACAACATGAGTTATTATTAAACATCTTGAGGTTGTTCTGTTTACCTACAACAGGAATTATGAATAAATATTAAAATGAATAATTTATGGGTGCTTCTGCTAGTCAATAAATAAAGTTTGTAAAATATAATTTTGTTTGCACTGAATGTTTGAAATTAATGTATGAAACGCAATTTTCCGATTCTCCATCGTACAAATAGAAATAAATTTGCAAGGGGTAAGACAAAGCTGTAGATGAGTTCAAAAAGGCAGGCAATCTCAAATATGATGAGAACTGAGTTCAATCTATAATATTGAACAAATAATAATTATTAAGAAGAGAGCTCACGAAAAAATATGAACAAAAAATAGGCTACGCTAAAATAAATAATACGTTATTATCATTCCCCCCCCCCCCCCCTGAACCTGAAATATGGAGACCCGTCATGCGAGGGGTCAACTTCTCTAATAATAATAATAAGCTGCATATAAATGAATAATTAAAATTTATTAAAAAGCGACGTCCTTTTTAGGGTCATGGACGCTATTAATTTTCCAACTAGGATCCATTAGGAGACTACCAAGTTCATTCCTCATTAGGTGATTGAAAGCTCAGCAAATAGTTGGAACGTTAAAGAGGTGCGGAAATGATTTAATTAAACGTTAGGTGGTTTTCAATAATAATCCAAATAATTCACCGGTGGGCTTTTAACGCTTGACATAGCCTGCGAGAACAAATTGTTTCTGCTGCTGTTGTAGGAGAAAACTTAGGCCTGAGCGGGCGGGGTAGGGGGGAGCGCGGGAATCTTTTGAGGCGGTGGCCTTGCGTCAGAGGAGCTCCTTCCTCCCGATGGCTTTCGTAGGTGTTTCCTTACACTCGAAGCGTAATCCCTATAGACAACGTTAGTAAGTATTTTCAATAAACTTTGATGCCACGACTCTTTCTGTGTCAGTGGTTTTGTTGCGGGGTCATTCCTCTCGTCCCCATTAGGCATTGGAGGAAGTAAGCGATCGATGGTTGCGCTCCTGTGTTTCCTGCCTCTGTCGCTGGGAGATGCCGTGCTCGATTCCGACTGACATGACCAGAGGATGAGCGCGTTGCCATGCACAGACAGATACTGAACCAGGGGCAAACGAGCAGATGGAACGGAAAAATTAAAAACGAGGATAAACGGACGAATAAGTAGCCAATTAAGCCTAATCGTCAAATAATTAATTTCACTAACTAATTAGTTAACTAGCTGACTAATTAGTGATTTGCAAATTGAGCAGGGAAATCTGATGAACCGGATAACTAGCTTATTCACTCATTAAATAAATAATGCTACACACTGATGCGCTAGAGAAACTTCAGATTCTTTTAAAAGCACAATTTATCGCTCATATCATAAACTACGAATTCGCAGCTCAGCTGAGTAAAGACGGTACTCTTAAAACCAAATTAAAATCTCTCCATCAGCGGTGCGTAAATGCCTTTGGCGTTGCGGGTTCATTTTCCGAACGAAAGCATCTATGCAAATTATTATTCCAGGCTTCATGTAAAGAACCCAAGAAATATTGAATATTCCGTTTTCATAAAAGTGAATTTATAATTAAGATTCGAATATTTCGAAAACACGTACAAGACAAACAGAATTTTTTTTTAAAATTTATTTCTCAGCTTCCGCAAAATTTTGTTTTCAATTTTTGAATATTTTATTGTAAGAAGGATGGCCTATTTCGAAATTTATGGTGTTTACTTCTAGAAGTGCTCCTAGGATCCTTAAACTAAAATTTTAAAGTATTACAAAACGTTTTCATTCTTAATAACCTTAAAAGCTTTCACTTAATTGATGGTGCCTTGGGAGAAAGGGAATCGACGACACAACACCAGGCCGATAATGATTTCCTTTTCTTGACATTTTAAAAGTAAACACTAGGTAAATAACAATCGATTTTTAAAATAAACACCATTAATAAACACAATCTAAAATGTAAAAGTTCATATAAAATGGAGCTCATTTAATAAAATACATTTTCAACCTATAAACCTAAAAGATTTGAACAATCTACCAAAGCAAAATATTTATTTGGACTGTACAACTTGTATGCTAATATGAGTGACAATTTAAACCATCTTTCTTAACTGATTGAATAGAGTTGCTTATTTACTGTATTCTTGGACGACTAAATATGGTGGCTACTAATTGCTGTTGATTGTTGCCAAAGGCAAATGGCGGGCAGCCAGCTTAAAGACAGAGAAATTATGACCGCCATTCACCTAACTTTTATTTATTTATTTATTTATTTATTTATTTATTTATTTATTTATTTCATAATTGTTAGTTATACAGAATATCCGTTCAGAGCCAGTATGGCCAGAGGCCGACAAGGTAAGTCCCTGGACGGGTAAAGGAACAACGAGTGACAATCACAATAATAAATTAGTAAAATTCAAAAGGAAGAGGGAGCGAAGGGAGGG
>JAHWFO010002284.1:919583-938880 GCA_023313115.1 Rhysida immarginata
TTGTATTCGTTTTTTAAGTCGTGTATTATAAGGAGGTGTTGTATTAGTGGAAAAGAGAGATTGTGGTAGAGAAGTGGTTAAATAGTTGTTTAAGGATTTGTAAATAAACATGGCTAAATTAAATGAGTATAGCTGATAAATAGGAATTATGCCAACTAGGTTGAAAAGATGAGAAACTGGGGCCGGTTTCCTAAGTTTAAAAAGATGCGAAATAAACGCAGTAAGTTAAGTTTAGAAGTTGAAACCCATGAGAATTGTAATCCATAAGTAAATGAAGAGTGAATTAAGGCATAGTACAGTAAATGGAGAATCTTTTGAGGGAGAAAGTGTAAGCGAGAGAATAAACCTAGGCGCTGATTCAGAGTAGAAGTTAAAGCTTTAATATGTATATCCCAGGAAAGATTAAAAGAGAGGTGGATACCTAAATATTTGAATGAATTCGTTGGCTTAATAATGTAAGTATTGTATAGAAGTGTAAAGATAAGAATAATGCAACCTAGTGAATTAAGTCTGGACCAATGGAGAAAGCAACGTATTATCTACAATACAATGACAAATAACGTTTAACACCTCCACCAACATTGTCCACGCAAATCTGGAGAAGTTCAACCTTGTTCTCCTGAATTTTGCGCATCATTTCCGAATCCAGTGATATGCTCCCGATGATGGGGATTTCTAATTTTCACCGCATGCTCCTTCGGCTTGGGAACTCCCACAGGGCAAATTCCATCGGATTCAGTCAGGAATGAGATTTGTCTTAGACGCCCTTATTCAGTATTATCACTCAGTCTGTAATGGGAAACAAATTTAGCATTGATTCAGACCATTATATGTACAGGATGATTCTAAATAAATGAAACAATTTTACGTGGTTGTAGAAAAGCTCTCAAAGATTATATCTGCGCTTGATGTGCATTCATGTGCAG
The DNA here is from genome assembly GCA_023313115.1 of Rhysida immarginata. Lineage (NCBI taxonomy): Eukaryota > Metazoa > Arthropoda > Chilopoda > Scolopendromorpha > Scolopendridae > Rhysida > Rhysida immarginata. Next base: position 920,510 of record JAHWFO010002284.1, read on the forward strand.
TTATGATTGGTCTACGGCGCTGGTATTCCAAAATTATTGTACTTCTAACGATCTGGCATTTTGAAGTTCGGTAACGAGGTGGACTTGTGTTTTTTATTTGTGAGGATATGTAAAGAACGCTATCAATGTTCCACCTATGTCGCAAAATCTACCGGAGTCATGCCGGGAAATTGTTGTTGCGATTGTAACAGTCGATATGAACGTTCTGGCCTGTGTATGGCAGGAAATATATTATCGCCTAGACCTTTGGTTCCCACATTGAATGCTTGTAATTCATTGTGATGTAGATAACTTTAAGGATTTTTTTTTTCATTGACATCATGTACTCTCCGCAACTCTCAAAATTCTTGACCAAAACTACACAAAAATCGAATTTAAAATTGCGACCCTGAATTGTGAAATACGTGGATCTAAAATTCCTGAAATATAATTGATCAAATTACAAAATTGATCATACCTGTGTTATTCACAACCGACACCTTCAAATTAGTCCCCTTGGTAGCCCGAACATCGATTCATCACTTCTGTCACGAAATAATACATACTGGAAGTCTTTCTTGGTTAGTGTGTTTAGCAATGCCTGCGATTCCACTTCGACATGATTTTCAAATTGCGGGAAAAAGTCGCCTGGCCAGGAGGTATGAACTCCTTGTAGATAAAACCATCATTAACGAAGAAACAAACCAATAAGGATGATATTGCTCTTGACTTGAAAGGCTCTCTTTGGTCAAGTTGAAGATGGACCCTTCCACTGGGATGATTGATGCTTAGTGTTATTTCATAATCATAAACTCAATTTTCGTCACTTGGCTTAGAAAGAAAATCTTGATCAGTTTCAAGCAGTTCTTTGCAAAATCACAAAGTCACAGCAGAAACCTGCCCGCGAACAATTTCACTTAGCTCAAAATCGCGACGAGTACTGAGTGAAAAAAGATGTATGACGCTCCTGCTAGCGACGATTGGTTGTATTAGCTCTACTTTCGGGGAGTAATGATGCTCTTTACTCTTTTCGATCGCGGCCTATTTTATTTACAGTATTTCGCTATTCTCGCAGTTTGAAAAAGGCTGATCATGATAGTATCAGAAGATAAATTATGAATTCATGTTGAATAATTGCACATCTATTTCATGAATAATATCTACTTAATAAATTTAAAATGAAATTAAATTGAGAAGAATTCTCTTGGGTTCGCGAAGTCCTGCCCTGCTTGGTCGATATTCAATCAGCTGTATTAGACTATATTCAAAATAGTCTCAGCGCACACACACACACACACACAAACACACACACACACACACACACACACACACATACATAGGCAGACGCACGCACATTTGCACACAAAATTGCGAACAAAAAATTGCACAATATCCTCAGAAACTTATTTCTCTTGGATTTGTGAATATGTGGTGGAAGCAGGAGTCTTTAAGGACGGTAATGCAGAAAAGTGAAGTGCTCTCCGATTTGAGTAGCGTAATTGAAAACTTAATTAGTAATTAATGTCACTGAAAAGCTGAAGTAAGCTCTTGCTTCTTTCTTTTATCATAGAATTGAATTTTCTCTCGCTTCCTTACAAAACAAAGGCGAACATAAAAAAATGTTCAACAACGAGTACGTTATATTTTCGCGAAATCTGACATTATTTGTCATTTTACTGTAGCTTTCCTGTGGTCGTGAAGAGATTTGTTATGATATACGCTCACTTTATAAAGAGAATATTACTCTGCGTGATTCTTAAAAAGGTAAGAAAGGTCACAAATACTGTCATAAAAGAATAATGGGCAGATATACTTCATCTTCTACACTGAACTATCCTGTGAGTAAGGTTAATTGTCAGAGAAAACTAGGCCTCCTACAGATCAGCTATAATATTTGTGTGACCTCTGGTGACCTCGACCAAATAAAATGTTGACTCCGAGATCACCCCCTGCGGCTTCATTTACATATTCCATTGAAATGAAATTCTCTCACCACCAACCATCTACCGACATATTTACACGGTAGTTTAATAAACCTCGTTGCCTTCGAGGACAGTAAACTCTAAAAAAAAAAAAAAACGACGATCCCATCTTAATGAGAATCCAAGCTGTGGTTGCTATTACACGGTTCTTATCAAAATCGCTGGTTACTGTCTCCTTCCACGTCTCTCAAGAACACCTTTTTTTTCATCTTCTAGCGCTTTATCGCAGAGTCAGGGTGTATCGAGAACACCCTAGTAAATGTTATTTTCGCTAGTGCGGATCTCGTTTCTTCTCATTGGGGGAATTCGGGTGGAAATAAGTTCGGACAGATTTTAGTGAATTTCTTGAGCCGTGTCGAAAACAAGTCAGACGGCATCTTTTCACGTGAATAAACAAGTTTTTTACAGTTGAAAAGTTACATTAGAAGCCTAACAAGGCGAGAGCGGAGCCTTCCTCCCCTGCAACGCAACTGCTTCGCGAGAGGCGCACCTCCGCTTAACTTAATTATGATTACAGAGAAAAGAAGAGATTGGATTTTAATTATCCGGCTGTCGATGCGTGCTCTTCATTTGCCGTGACTGGAGAGACGCGTTTCATAGGAGGATATCCGGCCGATCCTCGCTGCCCCTCCTCCCCCCTCGAACAGCCTCCCTGGGGTCCAATCGGCGTTTTAAAGCTCCAAAGAGCTCTTCATCTGATTAGTCCAATACAAGGTTTCAAGGAGGTGGAGAAGAAGAAGAGGGAAGGGTTAAAAAATGGTAAAGCGGGGGTTTAAGACAGCGTAAATAATTTCGTTTTCAAAATGGCGCAGGAAAAGAGTTAATTGCATCCGAAACCACGCTTGTCGTCTCGAAAGGGATTTTCAAAAACAAAAGATATTTTTTGACTGCGTTAAAATAATAGTGAGTTATTGGGATAATAAAGCGACAGTTTTGTTAGTGTAGCGAGAAAGGAATTTTTGAATAGGAGCTTTTGAAGAGCGTTAGAAGGGAAGAGGTTTTAGAGCTTTCGAAAATGCCAAGCTAAGCAAATACGTGATAAACAAATCTCTTCTAAGTATACAGACGTTAATTAAAAATTATATTGAAATCATTACTCACTGAAATCACTAATTGTGCATTATAGCGAATCAGAGAGAGAGAGAGGAAAAAAGAAAAAAGAACAAAAAGAAGAGTAGGGTCCAAGGCACTTTTCTTAATTTTTATAAAATAGATCTGCTTCGATTGAGATCTTATACAATCCCTTTTTATCATTCAAAATAAATAAACCCTACATATTACATAAGTAACTTTTACAAGTTGGAATGCGTAAAAAATTATTAAGTAGCCGAAGAATGTCCGTCTGTCCCCTTCATATTTCCCCACAAATTTTGAAGTAAAGGTTGAAATTCGGAATGTAGCTTACTATGGACATGTTCTACTTCACTATTTAATTTGGTCTCGATTGGGCTACTGGGGCCTGAGTTACGGGGATAGGAGCTACAGGAGCCTATTTCTCCATGTGGTTTATAGGTATGTAAAGGAGCAAAATTTGGTCTGCAGATTTTTCTTGACAAGCTACACATTACTATTATTCTGCAGAACTTTGGACCAAATTCTCCCAGTGGGGTCGGAGTTGTGGGGGCAATAGTCACAGGATCTTTTCAAAAGGCAACATATGGCATGTGATTAATCATTCGAACAGAAATGATGAGAAGCGAAAGAAGGCGGAGTTCTTTCCCATTTCTAAATACAACGTTCGAGAAAATTACTTTTTTTGATTAAAAAAAGGGAGGCAAAAATAGATGAATTCAGGGCTTCTGCTATTTTCCTATACCCTCCTCGGGGAATAAACTTCTTGTTTTTATAGTTAATATGTTGGTGAATATTTAACCAAACGTTACGTAATCGGTCTTAATAATGGATTATTACAGTTACAAGTTACTTTTTTGAGTGGAATTCGGTCTAAAAATTCATTCTAAGAATTTGATAATAAATATTTGATACTCAGAAAAAAATTACTCAATGGAAGTGAAACTTGATCATTGATAACTTCAGATGAAAAAAGAATTGCGAGTGCAGAAATAAATTTTTAAGACGAACAGGTGGCTACAGACTCGTAGATAAATAAAGAAGTTCGAAAATAAGGAAAGAACTTAAAATCGATTCATACCACAAGGCAGCAAATTTTAATGAAGTCTGTTTCTGTATTGAATTTTACATGCTGATTTCAAATATGGCATTTATTTGTGTGTATCATCAATGATTTTAATAGAAAATAAAATTTTAAAAAATTATTTCACCTAGTTTTTGAGCTATTAGGAACATTACTTTTTCGAACACAGTAAATACGGAACTAAAAAGCAACACTGGAACGTCTCATTAGTTTGTGTATGTTAGCATCTTTGCTGTATCCCGTCGTCCTTGGTACATCTTCTCCCATAACTTTTATGTTTTGATGGAAGCGTTCGCCGTGTTCCTCGCTTACATCTCCCAAATTAATTTGAAGAAGTCTATATGTGAATGTAGATAATGCATTTTTATTGACATTCTGCACCCAAGATGATGAGTCATATATATATATGCGCAATCAAATATGCGCAATACGAGTCATAATTCTGCAACCGTCGACAGTATAGTAAAACAAATACCATTTTTAGAATCAGCGTCACCGAATTCATTAAGAAACATCATTAAAACGTGATAAACAAAATGTTGTTACATTGTGTACTAGATAGATGGATATATGGATAAATCACTTCACATGATGGAATCTACAATATTGCCGAAGAAAATTTTAAAATACACCCCAGTTAGATAGAGAAATTTAGATCGACCCAGGAAGAGATGGGAAGAGACCATAAAAGGCCATAAGGCCTAAAGCATCGACATCTGATATTTGATAAGAATTTGACATTTTACGCAGAGTTGATTAAAATCATTACTGTGTATGTCTTCCGAATACTTTTCGAGATTATAGAATATGAAAAACTATCGATTTTTGGCTGATATCTTGAAAACAGTATATCTTAAAGATGTTGAACATGTTTTAATCAAGAGCATAACGAGTGGTTGCTGACTCAGTGAAAGTACCGTTATTTTATAGTGTCGAATTCAATATCTCGATAATGATATATCCAAAAATCGTATGATTTTGAAATTGTATGCGATATCAAAAAACGTATTGCGAACTCGTAATCAGCGTGAAAGTCTACATCAGACCAATCTGATAATACTCCTTTTTCATTTTCTCTTAGTTAGCTATATCATCGACACAACAGGTGCTTCTTAAAATTACACAGTAAAATTTAATCGGCACGGCTTGAGTAGCAGTGTAGTTAGCCATTTCTTCTATCCAGAAATGTTACACGTGAATAGATCTCAGATCTGCAGAAACCTGCTTAAGTTGGTGAAAATGTACGAACGAATCAAAGCAAACAACATGCAATATAACATTTTCTGAGCATTTGGAGACATTGTTTCACAAAGCTCTAAAGCTTACTTTTTTCGAACTTATGCGTGAGACCTGAATTATAGTGTGTTATTTGGGGTAAAATGACGTCGAATAAGGAATACTATGCCTAACAGAAATGTTTATTCAAATATTTAATAAAGTAAACAGCCGATTGTTTTTTTAAATACTTCTACCATGGATGTACATGTGGAAGAATTTGTTTTTTGTTAAGTATTCGCTATTCCTTCAAAAATGTCATGTAAACGCCAGGAAATTTAGACTGGAAATACCTTAAAAAAAGAGTTAAAGAAATGGAGGAAAAGAATGAAAGGGAAGAAAGAGGGTAAAAAAAAGATGGCTGCCGGGGCCATAAACAGCACCATCAACCACGACACCTCGCGGCCACTGGACGATTCATCGTCGAATCGATAGCCGTGCATCTTTGGCGCTTTCGGAGTAGTCAGAAGGGCGGAATGCAACGCCATCATCACTGCTCGACGAAATGACGGCCTCGGAGCTGATTATAGGCGATTAGTAGGTCACTAAGCACATGCACGTATCGTCGGAAGACTGTCGCTCATTGGTGGGTGGCAAGAGAAAGGAAAGCGAGGTGGGAGGGGGTAGAGTAGGGGGTAGCGTACGGAGGAAGAGGGGGGTAGATAGGCCCGAGAATGCCCTCGCACGGCGCGCTTCATTTGCCGCATTAGGGAGATATTGTCTGCGAAGGCATTAGACCGGCAAAGGCTCTTGCTAGAAATTGCCAAACAATTTGATCTTTTATGACAGAAATGCTGAGACACAGGGAGGCAAGCAATTTCGCAGGCGCTACAGAATTCGTTTCAGCCCCACTTAGTATTTGCAACGAAAATGAATCGCTAGATTACACTGCCTTCATTCTGGGCATCACAATTGATACTGTGTGGTTTTCAGAGGCGCTCCCTCGCCTTGTTATCTCAGCCTTACATATTGCGCTTGTTAGCGTTTGCAAATTTATCCACCCCTGTAATTAGCTAGAAAATGTGGGGGCGGGAGGGGAAGCGAAGAGTATAAAAAGAAAACAAAACAAACCCAAATGACAATAAAAAATACGACGAGACTGGTACATTCACTAGACAGGAAAGGGGGGGGGGGGGGGGAAGAAAATTGAGGGAAGGTAAGACGGCATGCCTACTAAGTTCAACTCTTTTTAAAGCAAACGTTGGATTCAGCCGCGCGCTAAATGCTATTTTGGGCGCAGAAATTGAGAGAGAGAAAAAACAGGACATATTATTTAAAAATTTTAACATCCATGAAATTAAAAACCTATTAAGCCCTTTAAAAACATTCTTTAAAATTAATTAATGTATTTGAAAAAATATTTTCATAATTAAAATTAACAATATTTTAAAATTCATTTATTAAACATGCTAACCAGAAAGATGAAATACAAGCCACCTATTAAAAAACATTTCACTAAATATTCATGATAGTTATTTGATTTGAAATCAATTAAAATTGAATACATTTTTTAAATTAAAAAACGACGAATTTAACGGTTGAATTATAACTCGTGATTTGCAATCATTATGTTATACACTCACTCGCCAAAAGTCATGGCACACCCCTCCAATCAGGTTCCCTGTCCGTAATGAGACAGATCCCGCTGCTTCCATTCTCGGAATGCAGGTGCACAGGACTCCTTGATATCAGACAATCATTATAAGCAAAGCTAGCTACAGAAATGGCAGCACGCCGAGAGCTATCTGCATTTGAACGGGGAATGATTGTTGGTGCCAGACAGATGGGTGCCTCAATGTCAGATGTAGCCAACACCCTGCACCTCCGTTGCAAGGGTCTATCGAGAATACACCCAACGAATGGTTACAACCCATGTCGGACAGCCTCAATGATGCCAGAAGTGTTCGCCGGGTCACCCGGCTTGCAACTGCTGACCGAAGGGCGACAGCGGGCCAAATCAGCGGTACAACCAGGATGTCCTACAAGCTGCAGGCTTTGGGAGCAGGAGGCCACGACAAGTGCCACTCTTGACAGCTGTACATCGTCGGCAACGCCTAGCCTGGGCCAATCAACATCGACATTGGACTGCTGGGGACTGGCGAAGGGTTGCCTGGTCTGACGAGTCACGGTTTCAGCTGTATCGGGTCGATGGTCGTGTCCGTGTCTGGCGCAGGGCACACGAAGCCATGGACCCCGCTTGTCAGGTGGGGATCACTTAGGCAGGTGGAGGCTCCATACTGGTCTGGGGTGTTTTCTTGTGGCATGCAATGGGTCTATTGGTGCATCTGAAGTCCACTCTGCGTTATACTTCCTACCTCGATCTGCTTGGGGACCATCTGCACTCCTTCATGAACTGTTTTTACCCCGCGGGCGGCGGCATCTTCCAGCAAGACAATGCGCCTCCACACACGACCCTTGTGACACGCTGAAGGAACATGATACCGACTTCACGACAATGATTTGGCCTCCACGTTTACCAGACTTAATCCCATTGAACATTTGTGGGACGTCATCGAACGATCAGTCAGGTCGCCATCAACACAACTGGTAAATGCAGCATCGTTATGGACTGCAGTGGAGGCGGCATGGCGGCATGGCTTGCAGTGCCTCTGGATATGTTCCGGGGACTGGTAGACTCTCTTCCACGATGGGTCCTGCCGTTATGTGGGCCAGAGGAAGCCCAAGATATTATTAGGCAGGTGTGATATGACTTTTGGTGAGTGAGTGTACAGGAAGTACCTTTCCATCCACTTTATTCAAAGTGTCATGTAATTGTTTCAAACGTTTTTGTAATTAGTTCTTTATCATGGGCGCAATGATATTAAAAATTTATAGAACTTAAATGATTCGGTTGACTTGTAGAAGCAAACAAGAATTTAATCCCCCTCAAGTAAAGCATACAAAGAAGAGTTCTTAAAAAATGACATCTCTAAAAGTGAAAAAAAAACGGGGGGTTAAAAGATTGAGCACCAAAAAGGGTAAACATATCGGTTAAAATATCCCCTATTTTTATCATTTTGATCTATTTTTACTCAGTTTCTTTCCACACTTTTTACCCTTCATTTTTATCAGAAAATTGATTTTCTGAAACGTAGTATATCATCACCGCCATATTTTGTAATTTGAAAAACCATTACTAATTCCTAAAGATCACGTGAGCGATACCATTATCTTCAGACTGATATCCATAACTCCGATCCACTGGGACAATCTAGCTGAAATTCATAATAATAGAGATCTTGCTAAGAGGAACCTGCATACCAAATTTTACTCCATGCTAATATAAAGAGTGATAAAAAAACGGGAACTTTTGAAAAACCCAACAAAAATTTAAAAAAATCCAACACAAGCTTTTATTGACAAAAATCGAACCATTACAGTTTGCCTTTTAAGAGACAGTAATCCAAATTAGCTGACCATTACGCCTTAAATTAAAAAAAGAACGTCGAAACTTCTCAGCACCTTCCAAACTATCATTGTATTTGTAAGACATTATGGCGAAAGTATGCTGTTGACCGTTCCACTCAGCTTTGATTACTAAATAACGAGATTGTCTGTGTAGCTCAAGAGCTAAATATACAGGTGTCTCAGAATTCATTGTACAAACTTCTAGGGGAGTTAATATGGGTGATTCTAAGCAAAAAAGTTGATATGAACATGGGTCCGAATTTGAACGATAACTGAGATATGAACAGAAATAAAAATGCCGCCACCAAGATCAACAAGTTAATAACTCAGGTTCTGTAAACCCTAGATTAATTAAATATTGGGGAATAACAGGGTACCGTTAAAATTTGATCGAATTCCAACAAGAAGTTTCCGAGTTACTCATTCAACATTATAACACGTGCTCACTTGTGAGTACTAACTAGCACTTGTTTCATTTTTGACTGTGTAACTCGGAAACTTCTCGTTGGAATTCAATCAAATTTTAATGGTATACACAGTCTCATGTACCCTGTTATTCCCCTAAATTTCATTAATCTAGGCTTTACAGAACCTGAGTTATCAATTTGTTGATCTTGGTGCTGGCATTTTTATTTCTGTTCATATCTCAGTTATCGTTAAATTCGGACCCATGTTCATTTGAACTTTTTTGCTTAGATCACCCATACTAACTCCCCTAGAAGTTTGTATAATGAATTCTGAGACACCCTGTATACATAATTACTAACGCGCACTCTAAAAGTTCCCGTTTTTTTATGTCATTCTGTACCATATGAACTGGATGCACTTTTCTAACTGAAGTGACCTATCCAAAGCGAATTGAATAGTGAAATAAAGGTTGCCTATAGCAATCTAAATATAAATTGTGCCCTTCTACGTCGAATGATGTTGAAAATATGAAGGGACTGATGGACATTGTAAAGCAAAACAGAGGGTTGATTCAGATAAAATGAGACGACTTTGCAGTTCTGTTACGATGGTGTATATACCATGGCGCCACCATCGGTCGTGTTCGATGTGAGAGCCACGTTGTTGGACTATCGCCCGGCACCGTAATTTCCACTGAAGTAGGCTGAGTTTGAGGGACTCCATGGGAAGTTCGTTCCACACCTGCTGACACACTTTCCATAGCCCATCAACGGTTCTTGGTCGGTGACTTCCGAGCCGTCGTTTCAGGAGACCAAAACCACAGAAATCCATCGGTGATGCGTCAGGAGATTTTACAGGCACGTGAGAGAAGGGAATAATTCGTATGCCCGTCTCCTGTTCCATCTTCCTGTAGTAAGCCACAGATGACTTGGCAGTGTTCAGTTGTGTTCAGTCATTCAGTTGCGTGACCGCGCGCTTTATGACGTCGCTCCAGCCCAAGATTGTCATGAATTATTCTGGAGACTGTTGCCTGTGAAATGCCTTTCCTTTGGGCTAGACTTCTCTGTGTGGGGGGATTTTCTTTCAGCACTTCAGACCGGATTTCTCGCATCACCTGAGCTGGGCGTGTTGGCTGGGGCTTGTTTCTGGTCTGCTTCTCTGCTCGTCCACGTTCATTAGATGGTCGCAATTTATTCTTTTTGATTATTCGACCCACAGTAGCTTTGGATACCACAAAACTATTTCGTTTGCATAATTCCACAATGCACGAAAGACTGAAGTTAGCGTCGGAAAGGCGAAACATATACCCTTCCCAAAAAGCTGTGATTTTGGAAGCCATGTTTCAGCACGAAATGTCCCAAATAACAGCAACAAGTGTATACAAAGCTAATCCCCATGAATAGTGGACGAATCATGCAAATCACATTCCGTCAAGGTCATACGGGGCGTTTAAAGTCGTCTCATTTTATCTGAATCAACCCTCCGTAAGATACGAAGGTCACTTTCAAATTCATGGCAACTATATTTTTTTACAGGCAAACTTGTTACACAAACATTTCATAATAGACATACGAAAATAAACAATATACTTTACTATTAATGCCTGTTACATGGATTACTCAGGAAGTATTGTAGACAAGGAAGAAGATTAAAAATAAAGAAAATCATATACCATAACATTATTCATTCCTTTGACATTGAATAATGAACCCAAAGGGTTCGAAATACATATATGTCCAGTAAAAATATTTTGTGGATAAGAGGTGTTTCTTCTGTTATTATGTTATTACCATAATATTGTTGAACAGAATAGTCTGCACGCACATCCATATTAGGAAAGAACCTTCAAAGTAATCTCCAAGGCAATCAACCGTTCGCTGCCAACGATGAGAGAAGCGACGAATACCATCAGCTGCTCCATTGTCCAATCCGGTAAACTTGCGTTGCACTGCGTTGGCATTCTCTTTTAGTGTAGGGAAGCGCCTCCCACGCAGTATATCGCTTTTAATTTCAGTATCAAATCGAAATCGCATGGTGACATATCGGGCGAGTTGGGAGGAGGGGTGGGGAGGGGGGCGGAGGGAAAGTTTAGTATTTCCCATCTCAACATTAAGGCTATTGTGCTAAACATTATTACAATAGATGATTTTTTTACTCTTCACCGTTGTCTACTATACTTCCTGACTAACCCATATAAAAGACATTATTGATAAGTACATTGTATATTTTCATATGTATATTATGAAATTTTTGCATAACAACACATTTGCATGCCAACAATAGTTGCCATGACTATGTAAGTGACCCTCATAGCTCCAGTCTTTCGCTACTTAGTAATAAGTTATCTTATTCTTTAGTCAAAGGACATGGATGACAAATAAACATATAAGAAAATATGTAATACAAAAAGTTTAAAGCATTTTGTTATTAATATAAAAATTGGTTCTGAATTCATTAATGAAACTGTTGTTAAGAAAGATTTGGCCGTAATTTATACGTCCAGTCGGCGATTTCAACCACATCTGGTATCTAGGAAATTTTTAGAAGGCTTAATTGCTTAAACGTTTTCATTCACCTTCTTCAAAAATATTTTTTTAACTTCTAATTCCAAAAATTACCTATTTAGTGGTAATTTGGTATTCCTCATCTGGTTATTTCATTGTCTTCAATTAAGGATAACTTCCATCGTGAAATTCATTAAAAGTTTACGACGTCCACACATTTCTATTGAAGAAAATCAGGTCGTGCGGGAGATAAGTTGCGAATAAGAAATTATCGTCAGATTTAAATTTATGAAATCTGAGCTTAGTCTTTTAGATATTTACAATATTTACTTTACTAGCCAGTGCTATTTTTATTTTATCATTTTCAGAGTAAATAGTTCTTCGTGACAAAAATATGTTAATTTTTAACAGGCTACTTATAAATTAAAGGACTTGCTTTATAAAATTATTACAACTCTTTTTTTTAATTGTTGACTCTTTCCACTGAAATTTGCTGTTTCTTGGTTTCTTTTTTATTAACCAAATTCTGGGCAGGAGCCCGTAGTAACAATACAGAATCTACCTAAAAAATTCATATAGTCGAGTAAAAGTCCACTGATTTATTTATGCAATGACATTTCTTTCCTAATTTTTTTCCTGTTGAACAAAGAAAGCTAATTTCAATTAATGAATTGTAGAGGATCGTACCAAAGCAAACTTCTAAATCCATCGAACAAAGCAAACTTTTTAAGTCCAAATTGAAAATTAAATTGACATCAATGCGCACACTGGCTTTTTCAATTAAGAATTGGTATTGCAGGAAAGCCGTCCCTTTTTCTAGATGTGGTCGTATTAATAGACGATGTTATTTTTGTTGGAATTCTCGTTCTTATTTTGAATTTACAAAGTGCATAGAATATTTGAGGACAAGATGCAACTAGTAGAACAAAACATCATATATGACAAACAACGTATTTTATTCATATAAAATTAGGTACACAGATGTACGATGTTAGCCGCAATGAAGGTTTCCATGCGAGAGTGGAAACGTTGACATGCCCGAATTAAATGGTCCTTCTGGATGTCGGCCATTACCCGGTCAATAGCGGCCTTGACGAAACCAATGGTAATGTGGGAATGTCGATTAGCTTCCCGTTCAACAACGCCCCACATGTAATAGTCCAGGAGATTGAGATCTGGCGAGTTAGGTGGCCACAAATTCGTGTGATGTGAACATGGGTTGCCATCCTTTTTTGTGTTGTCACAGCTTTATGTGCAGGTGTAGAGTCCTGTTGAAAGACATACAACCTGCCATTGCAAACGCTGTCTATTCAAGGCTTCACAACTGTTTGCAGCACCGCAATGTAGCCAGAAATATTCACTCGAAGACCCTGTGACATGACGTGTCCTTCGCTACTCACACCCCTAAAACCTTCACAGTTGTGGCAAACTTAGGGTGCATAACACGTGGGAAATCCGGGATGCGCACATAACCACCTGTCATTCCGCCGGTTCACCTTTTGGTCCTGATCGAAATTTTTTTCATCGAAAAAAAAACCAGAGCATGTCAAGTTCTTTCGAATGTTTGACCTTATTTACTTAACGCTGTCGTATTTTCGAAGCAGTCATTGTTCGTGTGTTTTCCCGGACATCAACTACCTTTCCTCAGAACGTACGATTTATATCGAAGGTCCTCGTGCACCCTAGTGAGGACTATGCCCTCGGAAATCTGGAGATCTCGGGCGATGGCTCTGATGGACACTCCTCAGTTCGCATCAATAATGTTTTGTACCGTTGTACAAATTTACGAACGTTGTGCGTGCTTTTTGCGCCTAGCTACAGGCGAAGCATGTTCCCCTGAGGCTTCCAACTCCTTCCGTACTTTGTTCACAAACGATTTGGCGACTTTCAAAAATGGTGCAATTTTATGGCGTGTCTTTTCATTTCATGCGTTAGCTGATAATTCTCCATTGATATTCTGTAAAGATGAAAGTACAGATATTAGTGCACATAACTGCAGGCGCTCAATGACATGTTCTCAAATAACCTATGCATTAGATATATTAGGTTAACTTGATTTTGTCAAATGAAAGGAGCAGGGCGGTTTCCCTGCAGTGCCATTCCAAGCTTCGGCGTGCGTGATTGATGACAATTGATTCTTTCAATGTGGACTAATAAAGTAATGCTTTTGTCGATGAATTTAAGCTGATTAGACGATACTCTAAACCTTACAATTGGAATTTGGTCTCTATCTTCAAGAGGAAAAGAGAGGTATGGGGATAAATACGTAATGTTTTATTAACACACCCTGAGTAAAGACCTAACTATAAAAAAAGTTTGAACACCTACCTTTGAATAAAGTGAATGAAACGGTACTTCTTGGAAACTCTGCATATCCAAAAATATTCGCATGGAATCTAAAATTTAAGGATATCGCGCTAATACTTTTATCGACTATAAAATTTTCATTATGCACAAGCTAATTATAAGCTATCACACATAATACGATAATTAACGGCTCAGTGCTAATGTGATACAATTTGTGGTATCTGTGCTCTGAATCTTTCATAAGCATGGCAGTCGCTTTGCATATTGAACATTGGGAAATTTTAACGCGCGGCCTTGTTATTTGAAAACGTAATTAATAAGTAGAGTGAGGAATTAACAAAGAAATATTTAATATGAGAAGCAAAGCTTTGGCTACGAACCAAAAGAATGAAGAGACTCGTCAAGAATTCAAATGAAAATGTCTTACAATGAAGCGAAAGCTAGTAAAAGCGCCGTCTGCGATCAGTGAATGCAACTTCCCTTATGTTACCCGGGTAAGCTGAGAAGTTTCAAAACATTCCTTTGAAAATATTTGGAAAATGCTTTCCATTCAATGAAAGCTGGGATTTATTTAATTACCTTATCAAATATTTAAAATATATGATCCATCATTAAGACGTAAACCGTGAAATAGTAATCGGTGTTAACGGAAATCGCGTCTTTGCGGTGCGCAGATCGTTTAGATTATTAAGCTATTGAGCGCAAATTAAGGATTAGGTACGAATTTTTAGCATAACTGTTAAATTATATATACGTATTGAAAATTAAAGGAGTATCTATGAAAGCTTAACATTTAAGAACGTTTCATATTGGAGATTAATTGAAGCAAAAAGAGAAAATATACAAAAAATAAGGTCTTCTTAAAGTGTATTTTATTTCTGTACCTTTAGAAGATATATGAATTTTCTGCCTAAAGGTTTACTGTATATTAGAGGAACAGGATTACACTGCCGTAACGAACAGACTTCACATTTTCTCCTAAACATTTAAAGATTCAAATTTTAACTACAAACACTGATAAACACACGTGCAACATTTAAGGATGAGAGAAAATCCTCATTGGAAGTTCATATTGTACGAGGCAGTTATTATTCTTTCTGTTTATTTCTTTGTTTCTATTTTCTTTCCGTCTCTCACTACTGACCTACAGATTGCCTTAGTTTACCTGGAGAATTAAGCTCTTAAAAAATATACCATATAAAATATACTATCTTGCATTTGCACTGCTGTAATTAAGCCTTTTGTATATGCAGAGTAAGTCAAAATGACTCAAGCCTTCACATTTGTGCCCAAACGCGTCGATTATTCCGTCAAGCAGAATGTGCTGCATAAGTCCCTCCGGGATTTCGTACTCTGGTCACGTAGAAGTAAAGACACGTGTAAAAGATAAAGTATACAAATGGCGGAGGAAAGGTATGAATTTTGTTGGTGACAGATACTGTAGCGTAGTTATTCGTTTCTTCGCGGAAGCAATTGCTATCATCGATGCTGACATATTGGAACAAATATGGCCTAAGATAGATTACAAAATAACATATTGAAAACATGGTGAGATAGATAAAAACTTGGATGTTTACTCTGTTCATGTTAATTAGGTCTATGAGCTACTCAGCTTTTGTCTCCCTTCCTTTTATATTATTCCGTGCGATACAAGACCCAAAGATACATCTAAAACATTGGCATAAAAAAGAAAGATGCCCTATCAAAACATTGTCAAAATAAATAATGAAAGGTTATCCCTCCATGTTTGTACAAGACTTCCCAGAAGTCCGATGTGAACGCTCCTTGGACAGGCGTCAAGGATGCTGGTGACGTAAAGCATTAGCAATGTTCTTAAATGACAATAAACAATATAGGAATCAAGAATAAACAATGGGGAAGAATTTAGACATCAGATAGCGGATTGTACTAGGGGTTCTAAGGCAGCCATTTTTAATGTTAACCTATGGGAAGAAAGGCAGATTTAATAGTCCGGCGCAATCGAATTTGTATAAGTTGGTTGCATTTTGGTCGATATTGCTATAAACACGATAGTAAATAACGGGTCCAGAAGTAGCAATGTCGTAGCATTTATTGGTATAGCCAACACGTTTCGAGGTATATGCCCCGATGACGAGATTATATATATGCTTACTGATTGTAGATGTCTAGTTTATTCAGAGTTTCTGAAACGTGGATTTCATCTCACCCGTTCATTCACGGAAAAACTGTAAACTTTCAAACTAGACCCATATTTTATAATGTTTTAACTATTTAAAAAGGAATAGACCTGAAGATAGTTACAATGCGATAATAAAATAGACCAGCAAGACAACGGAAATATTGTATTCAAACTGTCGATCAATCACTAACGGAGCTGTGCCAGAATAGTTTCTGTTTCGTTTTTAGATACGATTTCACTGAAGGAAATGACAGGAATAAGCAATGCTGAACGAGTTTTAATCATTTACGCATGCCCAGTTTCTTTTTTCTTTCGTGCCGGAGATTATGCTGGTTAAAGGGCCGCCACGAAAATCCGAAAGTCCTTGGTTCGAGTCTTTAGTACTATTTTCTACGTTTAAAGATAGTTTAAAATATGGCTATTTTTGAAATAAATCGAATTTCTATATATGCCTGGTTATTATATGATCTTTCATTCTATCAATAACCTGCTTATTTAAAATTACATATCTCTCATTAATGTTTAGAAATAATGAGATGAGAGCGCCATCAAAAAGGCTTGCCTTATCAACATGGCCTTATCAAGAAATTTGATACATTCAGTAAACTTTCGGAGTAAATGTGCCTAAATGAGAGTTTTAATCTATTTGTATGGAATTAGAACATTTGCAGTGAGTTAGGAAAACCTAAAACTTCTAAGCAGCTTTATTTTGAAATGTTTTGAAATGTCTTTCATATTTCATAATAGTGCACTAATCGATTAATCACTGTTGCTCTTTAATTTTTAATTCAAATTACAGACTTTTGAACTCGACATCTATTATTTTGGAAACGTTGAAATGATTATATACGTTAATCAAAATCCTATTTATAACTAACTATCTTAAATAGAGTTAATGGGAATTTACATAGTTGCATGAGTATTTTTTTCCACTTAAATGATAATACATTTCTGTAGGGCGGATTTCCGTTTATATTTTCATTTTGGTTCGCATTTGATCATCATCCCTCGTCCTCGATTGATAAGTAAGAAAACAAAGACGACCGGTTTCAAAAAGAACAAATATGACAAGCGAAATTTCCAGCATAATTCAATGACAATTGAAGCCCGATTACGAAGACAGGAATGACAGACTCATTTTATTCTCGTTTCGTATAACACATGAATAAATCACGACTATTCCTGGAGGGTTGAAATGGCTGCCGGTAACAAGGAAACAGTTTGATGAAATGAATAGCGACGATGGCCGACCGTGACGAGGTCGATGGAACTTTTCAAAATCCGGCTTTGCAATAATTTAAAAGCTAAACATACTTGAAAGGCTCTCGGAGAAGAAAAGATTGGCCAAAAAAGCATCTCCACCAGTCAATTTCTTTGCGGCGTCAGAGAGATTCAGTTACTTTAGCGGAAATTGCATTCTGAATTACATTTGCCGAGCACGATTTAACTGAACCCGTATGCTCTTTCTTATATGCTCAAATTAAGTGCAGAAGCTTCACATGGAAAGGAGGATTATGAAATTGCTTTTTAAGTCAGTGATCCGTTTGTTTAGTGCATGGAAAAGATAAGCCTGATGTTGAGCTAACATTAACAATGGAGTTCTTCAACTTAAAAGCTTTGGTATGAAGTTGCTGAGACTCTAGTAATGACTAAAGTACATTTGCTTTTGGATTGAAAATTGTGGAACGAAGGGTGAAGAGTCACAGAAATTCTTCAAAAATATGCAAAATTAAAGCTCTCCTTGTTTGTTCTGAGTTTTCATACCGAACGACTTTAACGAAGTCATACGTATACTTAATGACCTTTACGGAAGAAGAGGAGGAGAGGAAAGCGCCATATTTTGTGACATTTCAACGACCTCTTTCGGAAGGGGAGGCAAATTGATTCCTTCCGCGGGTAATTTCCATTTACTAGTCGAACCCTCCACCACCATCTTCCTTTTTGATGCCGAAGAAGAAACTTTCGCCTTTAAAGGCAATCGATGAAGATTTCGTCAGTGAACTTTGAAAGATATTTTCAGTCGTTGTTCAGAGAATAGAATTTTAATGAAACACGACTCACGAGTTATCTTGCCGGTCAGGATGAGCCAAGGTTTCTTCTTCTTCTGGGGTTGCGATTTGGTAGACGGCCGACTTCTATATAAATTCTCTCTCTCTCTCTCTCTCTCTCTCTCTCTCTCTCTCTCTCTCTCT
>JAHWFO010002284.1:938890-968374 GCA_023313115.1 Rhysida immarginata
TCTCTCTCTCTCTCTCTCTCTCTCTCTCTCTCTCTCTCTCTCTCTCTCTTTTCCTATGTTGATGATCTACGACGAAAATAAAAACCTTTCAACTCTCTCAACTTTTAACAGCGGTTCCATTCTAGATTGGAAAGTTCCAAATTTAATGAATAACAAACTAGGGTTAAAAAAAGGCGTTCAATTAATTTTTAATTTTATTTCTTTATCAGCATAAGAAAGAAGGCACGCACAATGTGAAAAATGAAATTAATTGGTTTTTGTTTATTAATCTGTACAATAACGTAAATAGAAAATGAAATTGGCTATAGGTTTTATTTTATTTGTATTGGATAAATACAAATATAAGCCTTATGTAACGAAAATTTTATATTGATACATTCCTTTAAAATAGCGAGTTTTCCAGCTACATATTTTCAAATGTTGCCAATTCACATAAGATTCATCCTAACGGGACTATAAACCTAATGCGAATGATGCTTTAAATATACGCTCTTTCGAGATACTATCAATTGGCGCCATCTTTTGCCGTCTACATCCATATTTGATAATAAAACTTGTTAGGCTTGGAAGAGGGCTCCATCTATACAAAAACGGCAATAGTGGAAAATATAATTCTGTATAGAGAATTTTAATGAATATGTGAGAATAAGAAGATAACAGGGAAGACACTCCACAAAAAGAGATTACAAATATAAAAATGGGTACACCTTAGAGAAATGATAGACCAAATTATGAAGAAACAAATTTAGAAAAAAGAAATAGAATCAAGGTTCGAATCCAGGCTGTGGAGCTTTCTTACCTATTTTCATCAATAATTTAACATCTGAGGTATGGTGTATGGTTAAAAAACTCTCATGGACCCATCTTGAGTTATTTTTTAAGAAGTAGAAGATGTTAAGATGTTAAAACTATAAGAAAGGAACTGAAAACGAAGGTACGAGTAAGGCTATGAAAACATCTCTAGAGCCTTAGTACGAGGGGTGTCCAGAAAATAAGTTCCGTTTATTTTTAAAAAATCGAGTGTTTATTGAAAATAAATGAAATTTACAAGAATTGTACTTCAATATATGTATTTTTTTATATATCATCCCCACCGATCTCAATACATTGTGTATACCTGGAAACGAGCTTTGAAATCTCCTCCTTGTAAAAGGTCGTTGTTGACTGCTTCCTTGACCTTTTCCTCAGAGCTGAAGCGTTCTCCCGCTAATTTCTCCGTTAATTTCGGGAACAGGTATAGTTGGAAGGGACTAAATCACGGCTATAGGGTGGATGGGGCAGAACATTCCATCCAAACAGATCAAGAAGCTGAGTGGTGACACGAGCGACTTGAGGCCGAGCATTGTCGTGGAAGAGGCGCACACATGCAGTCAACATTCCCCTTCTCTTGTTTTGAATGGCCTGACGAAGTTTCTTCTAAGTTTGAATGGCCCGACCTCTTCCTTTTTTGTCCTCAAGATTGTGTCTTCCTGCTTTAAACTCGCGAACCCATCTGCTCACAATTGCCTCATACACATCCTCTCCATACACAGAAACAAGCTGTTGGTGAATGTCCATTGACTTGAAACTAGTGATGTCCGTTGGATCCGGATCTCGGATTCGGATCTGATAATATCCGGATTCGGATCTAGAAATATCCGGATTCGAGTCCGTATCCGGATCTCGGATATCGGATCCGGATTTCGGATTACTGATATCGGATCCAGATTTCGGATATCGGATATCAGATCCGGATTTCGGATCTCGGATATCGGATCCGGATTTCGGATCCTTTCGCTGAATGCGTATTAAGACAAATTAGGACTTAAGAGGACTAGGCTATCACTTAATAAAAAAGCTTAATAAAAGCTTTTATAAACTGCTTTCAGAAAAAGTTTGCATATACACAATTTCCTGTCTAGGATCCGATTTTCGGATCTCGGATCCAAAATCCGGATCTCAGATCTCGCATCCAAGATCCGGATCAGATCTCGGATCCAAGTTCCGGATCTCGGATTTCTGACTAACATCCGGTCCTCGGATCTCGGACCTAGGTCCGAAAAAAAGATCCGGATATCCGGATCTTGAATTATCCGGATCTTGACATCACTACTTGAAACCGCTTTCAATGACACCGCGCGCAACGATCCGAGGCGGCTTGAGAACGATGGTGGCGGGAACAGAACTGGAGGACGCCGTTTGCATTACCTCTCCTGACCGACAGGTAGCTGAGCTAACTCATCCCGCATTCGTTCACAAGACCGTTCTCTTTTACGCAATGTTGCCGGATTTCGCATTACTCACTTTTTTAAGCCTACATAACAAAACGGAAATTATTTTCTGGACACCCCTCGTAAAAAGAAAATTATCTGCCTGTCGTAGAGCAGGCTCGGACAAAAATTGCATAAATGTCGGCCTCAGTTGTTTTACAGAAGCAACCACACGGCTAAGTACTAAGGGCAAAACTCCAATTGAAATCTCATGAATAAGTGAAGTATCTCTCCTGTTATCCATAATTTATTTGTTTCACTGTTACTTTGTAAATGTGGGAAACCTATGAGGAAGGGACAAAAAACCCAATAAAGGTAATTAACCAACTGAAAAGGCGCAATAATTGTCATATTAACACGTGGTCTGTTTTTCTTGCTTTCTTAATTGCAGGTACTTTTTAATTTATTTACAAAGTCCAATATAATGTATAGAGGCTTCTAAAAGCATCATAGATTGTCTTAAATATTACTCTCTTTCATTTTCCAGTTGTCTGTCGTATCTATTGACATTCTTATTCAACAAACGGGCAAAGAATCTTTCAATATTCTAATAGGTTTTGAATACACAGCGAACTTTAAATGGCCGAAAAAGTAAAAATTTAATGGACGAGCAAGCCTGGATTTTATCCCCCCACGAGCTATTTATTTTATTCCGGAACCGCTAACTGAGATTCGTTCTAGCAGCATATAGATTCCTTGCTTCATTCACATTGCAATTAGCGCTTCCATACATGGAGATCCTTATCTGCCATTTGCTGATTAGAGAACTGCATTTTAATCACAAAAATAATTCCACTCAATAGCCCATTAACAAACGTTCAAACTCCCAGTAACATTTGTTTATGCAGTTTGTTGCCAGATGGCATTGAATACAAATGACAAGACAACTCCAACTTGTATAAAGGAGAAAGTTCCTGGAATTAACAAAAACTAATTCCACACATACCGCATGTTTATATGACACTCATTGCTTGTTTTTAATTCCTCTTTCATTTACAAGTTCTTTACATGAGTGCAGTTTGCACCATTAGAATGTTAGGAGGAGCAGCTATACAAGTTTGACTATTATTCATAGGAAGAATACTTCGATGCGTTCATCCATAATTGCACGCACACATAAACACGATCATAAAATTCCTCTCATACCAGATAGTGCATGTCCGGAGTTGCGGTATGAATGCACGTGTTTTCTTATCACGAAGATCCTGGAGGGATGTGGGTAATGGCGGTACGTAAACGTTGACTTTAACAAATCCCCAAAGGAAATATCGCATTACGAACAGGGTGGCCACGGGAGAAGATTATAAAAGAACACGACTGAGGAGCATTCGCACATTCCTGTGAAAATGGGAGAGAGGTCCATCTATTTGGAGAATGTTGTCGTTGTAAGCAGCGTCCACTTATGGAAACAATCACTTTTCAAACATGTCCTCGTAGGTGCCGCCAGTCAGTTGTTCTCTCCTTAGACACCGCAGAAAACGTTCCTTTTTTGGAGTCTCGTCAGTACTCTTTATTATTGCGTGTGGAATCTTAGTTCCCAAAATCCGGATATTGTGACTATTCATTTTGCCGCTGGTGGGAAATGTGGCTATATCACTGAAGATGAGCCGTTTTGCGAAATCCTCTTCCTCCATCTTCGACTGCATTTCAACGCAAAAGTCATTTCTTTTGTCGATAACGCTTTGCAAGCTTGCTCTTTCTAATGGCGCAACTTTCACCCGTGTAAGGCGGAAAATGGCTATTTTATTCGCTTACGGAAACGCCACTTTTGTAAAGACCTGTATTTGTTAACACCTATATTGGCAGACATTGTATTCCAGCTTTATCAAATTTTACAACGAGTTTACTGATCAACCAGATATAATTCAATTTTCTTTGAATTTAATATTACTGGAAATGTTACGATTAGTTTAAACTAGAAAAATAGATTTGTTGGTGGTTGCAATAATTTTTAAATGGCCCTTCGAACAATTTCAATTTGTATCATGTTAAACTGAATGGGCTTTAAAAGCCTTGCAATGTTCATAATTTAATTTTCTTGATCTCCAATTTCGGAATTGTCGAATTTAGTGAATTTAATGCTAAAAGCATGTATTAAAAATTTCCATCATTAATAGAATTGCTTGTAATTGATTAGAATTCAGATGTTGTATTCTAAACGCAATTCGAGATTGACCTACATGGTAACGCGTGTGAGTACTTTAAAGTGTATTTGATGTTTTTTTTTTAATAAAACATTTTCCCTAGATAATGCTGAAATATCTTCGTTCTCTTTTAAAAGTCAGTGAAATATTACTGGGAATGCTTCATAAATAATCGTCGCACCGTGAGAGAATAATTTAACTCTTGATATACCGGTAATTCATTTCCAATGAAAGTCCCTCAAGTTAATGAAAGGCATTTATATGGAAACTCATATCCTTTACTATTGGTAGAATGGACGACCAAATATAAACGGTTGTTTTGACTGTTCAGGTCTAGAAAGGGGAGGAATAAATTATTCTGTTAAAATTGATCTCTACTTTAATGTTACTTAAAGTTAAAGAATCAAATACGTTAGCAGAAATAATTGTCATTTTTCTGGAGGCTAAATAATTGTCAGATGTAGAGAGCTGGCCGAATTCAGTTGATTGAGAAATGCCAGAATATGAATATTGACGAATATGAGCGCAATTTGTAATTACGGATTTAAAATTTACTGACTTAGTAATTATTTAGGGAAAAAATCGATTGCAAAATTCGAGAGCTGAAACATATTGCCGAGTTGTTGGACTTCTCTTATTCTCTACTCGAGCGTTTGTTAACGCCAATGAATAGAGTTCGTTGAGAGGATATAATAAATTCATTAATTGAACGTTGGAATCGATCAGCAATTTTTAGGACCCGACGAATCGATAATATTGAGCAATGGATTGCCAGGGTAAGCCGAACTTGCCGGCCAATTTGTAGCCTATTTTACAAAAGACTTTTCATAGAATTTTAAAAAGCTTTAAAAGCTAGTGATCAATATATCGGAGCAGTGAACTCGAAAATATTGCGTCCGTTATCATGTATGATGGACATAAACCACACCGGAAATACTGTTTATTTGGACACAAGAGTCTAAACGTGTTTCTTGAATTTATCAATAGATTTCATTTAGGATACCGACACTTACTCGATTTTCCTGAGAATTTTTAAAACTTTTCCAAGAATTTACGCACTTGCTACGAAATGGGTATTTACATATTCATTAAAATTAGGATCCAGTTGAAGTTATGGATTTTTCTTGGCAGATGTATTATTTCTTACTTTAAATTATTTATTTCTTCTCTTCCACATCGAATATCAGCTTATAATGCATTGTGAAATGGTCAGCTTGAATAATTAATCATGGTTCCGTTACCATTGGGTGCCGGCCTCGTATTCAGATGACATTCCTGACTCAAGAATGTGATTCAGAGGTCCTTTGACAACCTGAAATAATATAAAGCAAAAGCACCGTGACATTTGAAATCACACTATTGTGTTGCCTTAAAATGTAATATGTTGCATTTGCCGCTGTGGTTTTATTTCACGTATATTATGAATTTCTATTTCAAGCTATACAAGCAAAAAGTACTCATTTATCCACGAGTAGATGGACATTTTGATCACTAGACTATTAGTAAGTTTGATGTATCGCTTTTAACTTTAGTAATTGAGTTTTGATATTTACCTCTTCTAAACACTATCCTAAAATAATAGAACGGACAGTAGCTACTACGGTAATAGTGATATTTTTATTTTATTTAATATCTTGTTGGACTTTCGTGTGCTGAAATTACGTCAGACACCTTTCTGAGCAAATAGTACAAGGATCCATACTATTTGGGTCCATTTTTTCTGCAAGAATCTAGCCATGTCAGCATTGGATTTCGCATGTGGCTCCCTCGTCGTCATTCATGTTCGACTGGGTTAAGGTCAGGGCTCTGTGCGGGCCACGGAAGGCATTGGTGTTCACGTCTGAGTGTTACTGGCTGACGGAAACCGAAACCTGACATGATGCAATATCATTCTGAAAGTAACAATGCTCGTTACCAAGAAATTTTCACAGCATAGGAAGCACTCCATTGTCCAAAATCTCCTTGTAAACTTCAGAGTTCTGTCTTCAGCCACAAATAGGGATTCCAAGCCAAGCCATGAAAAACGGCCCCCCCCCCCCCCATGACTCCAATACCACTGAACTTCACGGTTGGAACGACCCGCTTAGGTAAAAGGTGAAAATAGCTGTATAATTTACCAGAAGTTTTACGAATGTAGCTTCCGATTATTACATTCCTTTCTCAATGTCACTAAATTTCCTTCGATACTTAGTCCTTCTCCACCTACGACAAAGTTACACGAGCAAGTTTCCACACAAACACCTTAAAATCACATCAGCTCGTGGTGCCCGTTCTATTTTTGTAGGGTAGTGTAATTAGAAACCAAAAACTACACGATACATGTTTATTCCAAAATACACATCTTCAAAACATGGACAATTCGTTAGTAGAGAAAGATTTTGTTGTCATTGAAGAGCAAAAGCATTTTTCTAATTTTCTGTCACTTTCGTGAAACTTTGAACGTTTTATTAGACTTTTATGGGCTATTTTTAATTGTAGCGCTCTTAAAATTATTACCTTAAATTACATTACGTGTCAATCATTCGGAAACTGCCTCCAGCAATCGTGTGCAGATGATTAATCAAGGTGAGCCTTTAATCACTTGACATGAAAGTTTTATTGAAGCGATAAGAGGTGGTGATGGAGTGGGTTTATGTGATCAATATAACAGAGTAAACGATTCTAATACAATTTTGGATTATTATTTATCAGACTAGGGACTTATAGTATAAACGCCGACATTTATAGTAAAACCTTTTCATTAGGATGAATTTATTACTTAGGCCAAGTTTGAAGATATAAGCTTACACGTGTTGCTACGCCGTAACCACCAAGACAGAACATTGTTTAAATGAGAATGATGGAGAAATTTTTGAAATTTAAATATTAAAAAACAAACAAAGAAGTAAATTCAAGTTATTATTATTATTATAATTAAAAAACTTTAAGTTAAAATTGTGAAATTCAGGTTCATAAATTTTTAAAGAAGGATAATTCAATCCTATGTAGCATAAGTGTCTTTGTTTCTCTTTATTTAATGCTATCGCATTTATTTTGCCATTTCATTCGTTAAATGCGCTTCCAGGTTCTTATTTTCAATCGGAAGCAGGGGGCCACTTGGCGCATGCGCACGGCGCTTCTCTTGCGTAGCGAGTTCTGTCAACATTGGGAAAAGGATTCGATTTCACTGTCGTTTCTGGCTCCTCTCTCGCTCTCTTCTCGCGATTTTCAAGAAGTCCAAAGTGGAAACCCGTCAACCAGAAGTGAAAAAGGAGAAGCTAAGAAAATAATAATGACAACAGAAACGGGAAAAGAGTTTCACTATTGGAAAAGTCGCCACCGATAAAGGAATTTGGTCGGAACAGAAAACTTTTAAATTACAAATCAATTATTAATTCTTCCGAATTCACATAAAACCATTTAAAAACTTTACAGATAGCTCTAATGCTTAGAAATTAAATAAAAAATAAGGTGCAAGAATGGAAAGTATACCTATTGATCAAAGTCTTACAGGAGTATAAGCTTCAAATCCTGTGAAATTGTAATTCGTATATAATAATGATTAAAAGAGTTCTGATCCACAATTTAGTATGTGGAATGAAATTCAAATTAAGATTTGCTCTGTACAAGAGACGCTCCCGATGATTTCAGGTATCTTGAAATACGATCGATTGCTCGATAATGTCGAATAAAACCCATTTTGCTGGTCCAATCACATCTTTATTTAAGCATAAGAAAAATGATTGGCATTGACATGTCATTTGTCACCGTTCATTGAAATAATTCCTTATGATGGAGAAAACGGTACTGCTCGATATTCGTGCATGATTTAATACGGAGACACAAATCTCAAGTCTCCTGTGATTGGGAACGAGCTGTTCCTACAAGACAAAATCGACAGCTTCAATTAGAGAGACTTGTCGCGACTGCATTAGAAACGATAGAATTGAAAAGAACGATTGGCAATTACTTTTCTTTTCATCTTGTAATCCTAGTCCTTTCAGTGTTAAAATTTAACATTTCGGAAATGTTTCAGAAGCAGTATTTAAACACTCAATATTGTTTCTGCCATAAATTTTAGCAACTACAAATTAATATTAATGCATATCATTAATAATAAGTGAAACGGATCTCTATAACAATTCTTAATTTCTCTGTTTTACTTAATTTTTCTAGGTGAAATTAGAGCAGTTAAAGCACCCCTATTCAGAGTCATCACCAAAGATAAACATTTCTGTGTATACTTCAGATATAAATGGAACTGCTTTAAATTTGGAGCGTATGGTGAAATAAAAAAGTAGTTTCAAAAACTGCTCCTAGGAAAAGTAGTTTCAGAAACAGTAAACAATTTCCTTTGTAATAAATAACACTTTCAGCAACCGATTCTTTTATAATAATGTGGAAAAGTAGAACATATTTAAAAGGTTATAGATTAGTATGTAATGTAATAAAGCATCTCGAGTTAGGATGCATGGTATCTATTAAAAGGACAGAAGCGTTGTTTTAGATCCTCAAACTGCATCGTGTCTCTAAATGCCTCAAACATATTCGATAACGAACAAATAAGTATTTGGGGCTGGCCATGTGAGAGTGACATAAATCCTGTGTGGACATTTTCTTATCCTCTAAGAAGAGCATACGACCTCCTTTAATCGGAAAATCTTATCGGAATGCTTTAGGTTTTTTTTCTCAAAATATTTTAGTGAACTTAAAGTGATCAAAAATTTACAGATATTTAAATTGAATATTTAAAATTACCGGAGAATATATTTTGGAACGTTTTTATTAATAATTCATTGCAACGGCAACGAATCTCGTCATTAAAACTTTTCATAGAGAAGGGATTATGGCTGTTCATTGACGTTTCTCGGCTCACATAGCGTTAAGAAAAGAAATGAAGACATTAAAGTGTCCTGTCAAATAAAACGAAACAAAATAATAATAAATAAGAGTACTTAAAACAGATCAAAGTTTGAGCTTTTGTCTAAGATGCTAAATTGCGGTGAACAATAACATGTAGTTTTGTAATATCGGGATCCAATTTTAAGTGAGAGCATCTAGCGCTCTTCAAGCGGCGAAATCGGAAAAGACTGCAAAGTTCAGGCGCATAATTAATTTTATTTTTTAATAACTATAAGTGATAATGCCGCTACTTCTCCGCATTGAGAGATCTCAGTTGCGCTGGTATGGCCACGTGATACGGATGCCGCAAACTAGTCTTCCTAGGCAGTTGTTATTTTCCAAGCCGGTGGGTAAGAGACCAAGGGGTCGGCCTAGAACCAGGTGGCTAGACTACATGGAGAATCTGGGTTCGAGTCGCTTGGATATTACCAGGGATGACATGCGCCTGATGGCGGAAGATCGCGATCGCTGGAGATCCTCCATAGGGCTGCTGCCCCCGCGACCCTAACGGATAAGCGGGTTTGAAAAGTAAGTAAGTAATAACTATAAGTGATTTAACTATCAGAATATCTTTTATTAAACTTGCTTATATTATTATTATATAACCTTGTAGACTTTCTTTCATTAATATTGAATATTATCCAAGAAGTCATTTATTATAGACACTGAATTACGTAAATTTATAGTATATATATCAGAAGAAGAAAATTTTAAAGCTAATTGACATCTTCAAGACATGGATTCAAATAGTAAAAAATGTGCAAAAACATAAAATATCAAACATAAATTTTAAATTGGATACTCCCGCTTGAATTTTCCTCATCTGCGTAAAGAAGTATAATTTTTATGGATAAAACGTAAGGGGCTAGCACATACATTGGGTGGTATTTTTTTATTGTTTTAATAAAGTTCTCTCTTTTTTCGGGAAACGAAGAAAAGAAAGTGTAGGTGGAAGTCCTCCTCGTCTTCACCATGTTTTACCTCTCTATCTTTTTATGTCGGATTCTTTTATTCAGGGTTTTAAAGTAAGTTTTTCTTCTAAGAAATTTTTCCTCTCCTTTTTTTCCCCCTTTCTCAGCCACTCAAATTATGAATCCTTCAACCTTTGACTCCGTTAAAACCAGTCGAAACAGTGCTGAAGTCTTGCGTTTATGGCCTGTGACTTTTATGGCTGGAGAAGGGGAATATGAAAAAATTAGAGAAAGATTTTTTTTATTCTTTTCTCTTCTTTCCTTATTGAAAATACGCTCAACGATCCGCTGCTTTTATTCTTTTATTTAAAAAAAATGTAAAAAGAAAATAGAGAATGGGAAATTTTTCTGTGGGTGAGCCATAGACATTGAAATATCTGAAAAGGAAGAAAAATTTAACAACTAGTTTTTGTATCTACGTATCGAAATATTAAAAAAAATGCAATAAACGGTTGAAAATTTGAGGATTTTATAGCTCTTTAATGTTTTAGCTTTGAAATTTGGATTATCTGTTGGATTCTGCTTTCTATTCACAGATTCATTCTTTCATATTGTATGTACTGTACTAACGAAATATACAAGGTAAAAAAAAAACAAAACAAAACTAAAAAGAAGCTGAAAACTCTAATCCACAAAGATTAAAAAAGAAAAAGAAAAAAAAACTTAAAACCAAAGCTTTATAAAACTTAAAAGATGGGAAGGGTACCTAGTAAGAATCGTTCCTTTTAGTTTAGCCAATGGGAACGATTACACAGTTTTCACTTATCGCTTTGTGTTTATGTACTTAGCCATCTGTAGGACAATCCACTTGACAGACTGGCGCAAGTTTGACAGGAGGTCTAATTAAGCCATGACGAAACATTCCATGAAAAATTTCTGTAGTTGAAAATTTTCGGAATAGCAGCTCTGTTAACAAACAGTCGCAATTTTTCGTCTGCATGACCGCCTCGCTTTCCGGATGTAACTTCAGGTGACTTTTGGTAATGGGTTTACTTGAAGTACAAAGCTTGTCTCGGCGTGGTCCTGAACCTGACAACCTTGAAGAAAAATGCGTTATGAGCTTTGATGAGTATTTATTCCAATATATTTCGTTCGGCTAACGAGAAGGTTGTGCTAAAGATGCAATTCGATGGTCACACTCTGAAAGAGATCTACGCGACGTGAAGGGGCGGGTTGATTTATTTTTGGAATAAAACTTCCTGTTTCTCGTCCCTTTTATCTATGTAACTTATTTATCTAGCATTTGTAACTCTTTTTTTTATAAAGCATAGGACATATTCCCTCCAATCGACTACATTTGCGACTATAAAAATCCTTCGTCATGTGTCTTGATTAGTTCCCCCTATCAAACTTGGTGCCATTCCGGCTGTAGATTGTGATATAGATAACACCATATTGTGTCAGTTTAATTGTAAGGGTCATTCAAAAATGATTGGCATTTCTCCCCCTCATAACTCCCGCAAAGTAGCATTTTGAAAACGATAGAAAACAAGGTACACCTGCATGGAGAACAGATTACCGGAGAAATTCAATATGGCCGAGTTGAATGGCGGAAGTGGGGCAGAAACAGTCGCTAAGAGATGCTCACTCGTAGCTGATTGGCTGCGCATTCGGGGTGACTTCTGAAAATTCTAATTTGGTTGGAACTCCAAAAGCCGCGCGTTTGTCGCCTCCAAACTGCTTGCCGCATGGAATGCGCTGATGCGACGAGTTGAGCGCGTAAGAATGATTTGCTGCGGTAATACGGAAACGATAGTAACGTCGGCGGAGAATACTCTAATATAACGTCCTAATAAATCGTTAGTGTGAAGAAAGTAGTTGTAGTGCCAATTAATTTTGGTCGACTTAAATGCAAACACCCTGCACTATTGCTTGAAAATAAACTTTTGTGAATATTAACCAGCATGTGAACTCGAATATTCTCAGTTATAATAAATGATTCATCTTTAAAATTTTTAATCAAAGATGCATGAAGTTGAAATTAAATTTGTTTGTAATAAATCGGTACTAATACAAAAACTGATGGGAAATGATTTGATTACTATTTAATTTTAAATCGGAATGTTTTTTGTTTGCTTTCTGTGAAGCACAACGAATCGTCTTTTGTGTTTTTTTTCCCTCTGGTTTTTTAGATTCAGCTTTTAACTTTTACGATAGGCTTTATTTAATTACAAACATCTTTCGTTGGCATTGGAGGATAAAAATTTAATTATTCCCGTTGAAGTTTACGAGTCTTCATTAGATTGGAACATGTGATAAGTCTGTTGAGTCTTTTTTACTTTTGAATTAATGTTACATACATTATATGACCAGCAATTACGATTTAGCTTCTTCATTTTTTTTTATCCAATGTCGCTTTTTTTTATCTATTATGATTTGGAGACGTTTCGCATAAAACTCTTTTTTTTTATTCCCAGGATAAATTAATTTTCAACGGAGCGCAATCGTAAATAAGAAGCAGATTGGAAACGTTGATAATGATAGAGAGTCGCATGCAATTCGAGGGTGTTCTTTTCGCATTTCGCTTTTATTTTTATTCGCCGGGCTTCGAACCGTCCCGCCCCTACAGGGTATCCGAGCCTCCGGGGTTTTCGTGTTCCTCTTCTGTTTTTCGACTGCAATTGTCTCTTTCCCCTCCCTCTTTTTTTCTTTATGTATATCCGAGCTATAGACGTATACCTAATGCCTCCAACGCCACTGTGATTCGCGTCTATAAAGACGTCCATGGTGAGTCCCGAACTTGTTTTATCGAGGCAAATTCAGCTTCCGGATTTTTCAAATTACTTCGCGATAAAAATATTCTATCGTCGTAATTCACGCAAGCATATTCTCTTGCGTGGTAATGGCGGCCATAAAAACGAATGGTATACGCGGAGTATTTTTATAGGTGTCGTGGACCCCGTAGGCAAGCGGGCGTTTGTACGGTGGTTGGAATGGAGGCGCGTCGGCCACGGACCCCGCCCCCTCTCCCTAAAAAACCCCCGAAACCCAACGACAACTGCTCCTCGTAAGTCATGGAACGGGAAACAGGGATCGGGAAAATTTTCCTTCCCCCGTACCCTTAAGCTTTGTTTCCGGGAGGGAAGGAGATAACGGCCGAAAGGAGAGAAAGATAGAGAGAGTGAAATGGAGAGGATATCAGTGATCAATTCCTTACGCATGGTAGGCGAAGTGTATTAAAAAAAGAGGAGAGAAACGAGAATAAGAGAGCAAGGGAAGCTGGCTTAAAGATAAAGAAAAACGATTAAAGTGTGAAAAAATGTATTCCTGTAATGGCGCTTAAAAATCCTGGCTTAGATTAAGGGTGTCCAAGTGTGATGAAAGGCTCGCATAAAGACAGGCCTCTAGAATCTCATACAAACTTCAATATCTTTTATAGCTCTTTTTTTAATTAAAGTACTTCCCCTTAAATATTCATCTGTGAAATTTATAAAGTTGACGTGGCTTGTTTGGAAAAGTGATACATGGCACTCGGCAAACATCATTAACATGGCGTGTTCTTATGTGGTCATAATATACACTGCATTGCGTTGTATTGGTGTTTTTGTCGTGGAAAACGTTTTGTTATGAATTAATGTGACATCTGTGTGCGTTTCACTGTTTAGAGGAATAATTTATTATTATACCATTTCATTGAATGGAAACACCCTGTAAAGTTTTGTATAGGACTTTTAATAATAGCATAGACCAAATCAATATGTCGGACATTCAAAAAGAAGAAAATAATGAACTGAAGATATACTTCAAACAAATCTTAAATACAAGGGAGAAAAGGAAAGGAAAATTCCAAGATATAGATCAATTGGTAAGAGTAATGCCAGCGAAAGGTCGAGTCCAGGTCGCGAAGTTTTTCCTTCCCTTTACTTCTTTATATTTACAATGCTGGACATTGTTTAATATGAAAATAACTATTCGCAAAGTACAAATATGCTGAAATATATTTTCTCTACAATCATGTGGGACAATGACTATAGCTTTCACCGATGAACTATGTGAACGATTTAGTTTTGCCTTTAGCTTTCTTTCTTTGGGAGAAAGCTGTTGGTCTACAACAATTCAATAACAACACTAGAAGATCTCAAGGACCACATCAGGCAGGCATGTACAGACATCGGATATCCTGATAGCAGTGCAGAAGTCTATCCAAACAGTCATTTTTCAATTCGGTTTTGCATTTGTAACTATGTTTAATACAGCGCTGTAGTTACGAATTTACTTTCGGTT
Source organism: Rhysida immarginata (assembly GCA_023313115.1). NCBI lineage: Eukaryota > Metazoa > Arthropoda > Chilopoda > Scolopendromorpha > Scolopendridae > Rhysida > Rhysida immarginata. The sequence continues at coordinate 953,360 of JAHWFO010002284.1, forward strand.
CTAGTTTAATTGAATCTAGTAAGAACTTTGATGCCAGGCTAAAAAACACTTGATTGTACTTTATTTACTTGTAAATCCTTTCAATTCCACATTTCTGACAGTGGTTCATGATAACATTACTTTCGATTCCTGTAAACTGATACTGATGAGGATGGAAGATTGGCGTTTTGTTTTTTTTCTTTACAGTTTTGTCCGATCTCTTGTACGGTTAATTTGTATATTCAGGTCCTGTGTAATTAGGGCATCAGATAGACTACCGAACATTTCCTATATGTCTGCAATGACAGATTTCAGATACCTAGCTTTATTCTTGAGTTATTTGAGGAGGACCTTACTTTCACCCTGGATAAGAAGTAGACTGATATCCTAGGCTTAAATTTATGCAGTTGTAACACACCAAAATGGTTTATCATAGTGACTATAGCGACTTCGAAAAAGAAATGATTGTGAATGTTCGAAGTAGTAGAGGAAGCATTTCCTTTATACGATATTCACATATGCTGCTTGTCTCGAAAGTAAAGTTACAACTTAGTGTCCTTTCAAAAAATGTTTATTTGACAAAATGTCCACTACAACTTATTTAGTGATACAGGGGTTATTGTCCAAACACTTATTAAGTCCAGGTACTAGCTTCTGTATCTTACAGTCATAGAATTCTGGCGCCTACTGCTGGAACCACATTTCAACCTCATGCTTGATCTCTTCATCGTCGTGGAAGCGTTGTCCAGCAAGATGTTTCTTCAGGTTAAGAAACAATTGCAGAAATTTATCAGAGACCACTGATGTGTTCGAAATGCCTCCAGAGAATTCACGCCTCATGCGGAAGACAGGGTGAGGATTTGAAGGAACATGGAACTGTCGTGTAATGTACGAGGGTAACCCAGATAGTAATGCACCACAATTTTTTTCATCAACAATTATTTATTGAACACAATGAAAATTATACACACGAAAGAATGACGTTTCTTCTACACTCCCTATTTTTCTACATAATCTCCGTCCCGTTCTATGGCATTCCTCCAGCGAGACGCAAGGGCGTGTATGCCCTATCGGTACCAGTCCTTGTTCTGTTCACGTAGCCATGTTTTCACTGTGCGTATCACCACAGAATAACACCATGTTATTATGTGGTATCATCTCTTCGTCATCCTCAAAATGTCTTCCACGAATGGCATTCTTCAATGACCCAAACAAGTGAAAGTCGGAGGGCGCTAAGTCAGGCTGTAAGGTGGATGGGGTAACACCACAAAATAACCCTGTTTCGTGTTCCGACGTCCTCAAACTGGCGTGAGGGCGAGCGTTATTGAGTTTGGTTAATGTGTTCACATATGCCTCAGAATTAATGATGCTGCTTCTCGGCATCATGACCACATCAGAGTCCCAAAACACAGTGACTCTAACCAGCAGAAGCAGTTGCTTTGAATTTTTTCTTCTGTGGAGAGTGCGGATGACGCCATTCCATCGATTGTCGTTTTGTTTCGGGCTCAAAATGGTGCACCCAGGTTTCATCAGCTGTCACAATCCGGGACAAGAAGGCTTCCCCTTCAGCTTCAAAACGTTGTTCTCAGAGGTTTGTGTTCCTCCATAAGACAGCGCGGAACCCATCGTGAACACGTTTTTGTGTAAACAAGAGCACGGATGATTTCACCCACACTTCCTTTGCTGATTGACAGCTCCAGCGCCAACTGCCGAGTCGTTCTGCGTCGGTACTGACGAATGAGCGCATCAGCACGCTGCATCTTGTCCGGTGTGACAGCCGAGGATGGTCGCCCCGACCGCAACAAATCATGGAGCTCCGCCGAATCGCTTTCTGGTGGCCTCATCCTCATGCCCAGCGACTAACCGTCCTTAAATGTTTGTGACTGTTTCCAAACGTTTCTTGCTCCGCAGTGAGATATTCAATGACGACACGCTGCTTGTAACGTACATCACTTACAGACGCCATGTTGTTCCATTTAAAGATCTAGATCTAGAGCTTTAGTTCCATTGCTGGACGTACGCTATCTGTCGGAAGAAACGGAAACTTTGCGCGCGCACTCCGAAAACTTTAAAGAATGCATATCTCAAGTTTCGCATTCGTATCATTGTTGGGGACGGAGAAAAAAATTGTGGTGCATTACTTTTAGGGCTACCCTCGTAATAACTAAGGCTGTGGTCAAAAACCCTCACCGGTGAGAGAATGATGACGTAATTTCTCACTGGGCTAACCGTCTTCTTTTTCGCGGTGAGGACGGTTAGACTAACCGGTTAGGCATAACAGCGCTAACTGGCGTTTGTGACCGCGTTAAAATGACGTCACAGTTTTCTCACCGGGATTTCTGACCGACCAAGCGCTAACTCTTCTTACCGGTGAGAGTTTTTGACCTTAGCCTAAAAGGCTGGAGGTGGTAGCATTATAGTATAGGAAATAATTTAGATTTCATAGCACAAGATAAGTCCCCTTATACATAATCCCTCAACAGCTCAGCATATCTCAACACTGTTGACGACAATTCTACATTCATGGTCACTCTTTAACCCCTCTGGAAATAGTATCTTCAACAAGATAATGCGTAAGGCTCACAGTTACAAAATGTTAACGGAATACAACTCACAGTTACTTGGATGCTTCCATGTTACTCAATTCGAGCGTGAACTGCTGCCCAGGCCAACAACAATGACGCTTCTGCCGGGTTTCGCTGCTTGCTGCTACAGGCTTTTCGATCGTTTTCATTTGACTGACCCTCGTAAAACAAATGCCACCAATTTGATGAAAATAACCACTATAAACATCTGAGGTGTGGCGTGGAATAAAACTCTCATTGACCGTTCTTGAGTTGTTTTTTAATTCTTTTTTTAATATGTTGCTCCCTTGGAGTACTCAAGTAAAATCAAAACCAACAACTACAACAATAATAAATATATCTAGATAAGTAATCGTTTTACTGTCTAATTATAATCAAAATGTTGCTTGATTTTAAAGGGGAAAACTACTTTAAACAAGAAAACTTAACGAATTGAAAATTTTGAAAAAAAATATTAATTCAACTCTGCAAAATGTCTGAAGCTCGTATAATATTTGGAGCAGAATAAATTTTCCTGAGATCAGATGGTTTCAGAGGGAAGTCATCAGTTAAGAAAAGAGGATTAAATTTCACGAAGCTGGATAAAATCAAGTTGTTGTTTTTCACAGCTGTAAGTATTAAAGTGTATTTCAAATATATTTTTCTAAGCGGTAATAAGGCAGAGTGGTTGGACGATGAACCGCCAGAAGTACGTTAAAAAGCGAATGGAGGCTCGTTGCGTGTGAACACTTGTTCTCTGAATTTATGTGGAGCCCAGAAAGAGAATTGCTTCAAATAGGGCAAAACTGTCTGCGTTATCTCGTTTAATTCATTTAATTCTAGAAATAAAAAATTTAAAGTGGCGCGAGGTTTATGATTTAATTATAAAAATAGATGCTGTTACTCTCATGATTTAAATTTCCTAACTTGGCAAAAGACGACTAAAGCAGAAATAGCCTTTTATCTTCATGGCCATTACAAACAACACCATCTTTACGGGAAAAAAATATAAAAAGAACCTCGGGTTTCGTATTGGAATGTTTTTAATTAAATTTGTTACTCAACTATACAGTACTTGCAATGGCTGTAATTTCAAGGCACCTTTTATTCCACGACGAAGCTTTAGGGCTTTTCTTTCTTTCCTTTTTTAAAATCTATTATTTTTTGCTTAATTTTTTCCCTCTCCTTTTCCTTACTATACAAGTGAGTGGAGAGAACAGAATGAATCTTGAAGAGTGGTCATCACGGCAGCAGAGAGAGAGAGAGAGAGAGAGAGAGAGAGAGAAGCATAATGAGCAGGCGCATTTTAAACGCTCATAATCCAGGTCCCAGTTAATATCGTCGGCTTAACATGGAATGCATTTCATTAAGTTAGGTAAGGAGTGGAAGCACGAAGCCGGCTGCCTTTTTCCCGTCCCTTTCTCCAAAGACAGAAGCCAAGATTTACGGCCCTTGGAAGCTGGCAATTATACGCAGCACCCGGTGCGCAATTGCCAGAAAGGAAATTACCTGACGTCACTTCCGTAGGCATCTGCCTCCCGTAAATTATTCATAAAGAACGAAGGAACAAACACGGATTCCAACGCTTTTCATCAGTGACGACGGGATGAGGAGGAGGAGAAAAGAAGGAAGGAATTTAAAAAAAGAGAGAGAGAAAGAGAGAAAGAAAAGAATTGTGAGGAATGAAAGATTCCTTTCTACTCCTTAAAAATTCTATGCCTTGTTTGGGAGGGAAGATATTCCCTTAGTAATTACGAAGGGATTTTCTTTTATAGATAACCTCGTTATAAAGATATAGATAATAACGAATAGAGATTATCTAAATTCAAAAGTTTCATCTATTCTTTTAATCAGAATTGATGATAAGGAACTATAAACATAACTAAAAATTCAAATGTTCTTATTTTGATATAATGATCCGCCACTTAATTCCCAGCGAATAGAGTTCCGCCAGACATTGAACTAGTCTTATAGTACGTAAGGGCTCATATTTTTAAAGACTATCCAATTACCATGTAAAATCTAAAAATTATTCTGGTGAAATCCTTATCCATTGTTCGTCTCAGAAAATTTTATCAGTTTGGTGAAAAGAAGCAGCAGCTGATTGGACGAATATTAAAAAAGAAACTTAAGACTCACTTTCAATGTTATAAAATGTTTATCACGCCGGGCGGTCACCCATCCCGGCGACATGCCTCTTCAAAAAAGCCCGGGGAAAATACTGGATATCGACACTTCATTTAATAATAATCGATACTTGTTCATTAATACAAGCAATGATGTCGTGGGTCAAGCTTCACTTATCTTGAAGGTTATATTGTATGGTCAAAAAGAAATTGTATAATACAGGGCGTTTTTGAATGGAAGGACAATACTTATATAGTGATTCTAAGCATATCAATCTAAGCACAAAGTTCCTTATCGAAATTGTCTAAAACTCGCATCGTTACGTCATTTATGAACTTTCTGCACCGGCTATGCCACGGAGTGAACTGCGTCAACGTCATCTAAAAACAAAGCCTGCTGACTTAACACCACCTAGACAGAAGGCCTGATAACGGAAACGTCAAACATTGTTACATCATCATTAATCCTATTTCTACCAATAATAAGCCCTAAATTTGGTCGACTAATGATGATGTAACAATGTATGACGTTTTCGTTATCAGGCCTTCTGACTGGTAGGACCGGCCTCGGTGGCTCAGTCGTTGCATGATCGCCTCTGATGCCCGAGTACGCGGGTTCGACCCCAGCCGAGGACGACGAGGATTTTTATGAGGAAAATCCTGAGATCACGCACTTCCTTCGGAAGGGAAGTAAAGCCGTTGGTCCCGTGTAGTAGTTTGCCAGCTGCACGTTAAAAAACCCTTGCGAGGCCAAATTTGCGGCCCCTATAATGCCGTCCTGAAATGACCATGGCAGTTGAAAAGGACGTTAATACCAAACAAACCAAAAAAACCAAATTGGTCTAGGACAGGGGTCGGCAAGTAATTTTAGATGGGGTCCGGATACTTTTGAAAATTTTTATCGAGGTCCAGAAAAAACCTCATATTCCTTACTAATTTTTTATTTTAATTTCCTATAGCATCGTGATAATCAGAGACAGTTCAAAAGGTTATTCCTATAGCTTTTACAAACTTTCAAAAAAATTTTGGTGGTCCAGTTTTGACCTTCTGCGGTCCGCCAGTTGCCGACCCCTGGTCTAGGAGTTGTTGACTAGGGCCGACAGTGACCTACGAGGTCTTTCATTGAAACTGAAAATGAAAGTAGTAAAGTTTCTAGCTCCCGATGGGGCGGCGCTGCAGGTGCAGTTGGGCCTAAAGCTCTGGATTACTAAAGTACGGCAATTATCTTCCCCAATGCTAGCAGAAATACTGGTTGTTGAGTGGTCATTTTGAGGTCACGTGAGTATTTTTCAGCCATCTTTGGCCCAGAGATTTTTTCCTTTCAAATTTTATTGATTGTCAGTTATATTTCCAGAGTATAATAATGCGAAAATTTTGAAAATAAAATTAATTTCACCCGAATTTTTAGAGCTGGCGCAATAAATTGATTAACCCAACTGGGCTAAAAATGGCGGATTGTCGTACTTTAATAATCCAGAGCTTTAAGTTGGGCCGATTGTACATGCAGCGTCATTTTTCAATGGAGCTCGATGACCATTTATATCTATAGACCGTGGTAGAAATCCAAAAATAAGCCCTAACTTTCGCCCTCTGATGATGATGTAACACTGTATGATATTTCAGCGAACAGGCCTTCTCTTTAGGCCCCGAGAAAACATCAGCAATTGTCGAGATTAAATGACGCTTTCCGCCAGCTTTTTAGCAAACTTCGCATGACGTTTAGACCCTTAAAATTTGAGGTTTGAGCATTTTGCATAAGGAACTGTAGCCCTTTCCCTACCTGAGTACACGACCGTGTACTCAAATTTCTGAGAGTTCTCTTTCTTAATCTATTATCTTAACAAAGCAAACAATGCATTCATGTTACTTATAAGACACCATAGGGCACTCTAATTCAATGCTATGATGCAGGAACGTCAAATATTCCGAGCAGCAGAGCAAAGAAATGTCGTAAAGAAAATTGCCAAGGAAGATCAAGATGGAGATGTGAAAATTGTAAAATTGTTTTGTGTTTAAATAAATAAAAACTGCTTAATGCTTTTTATAATTGATTTGATTGTTCTAAACATTTTCATAAGAAAAAAACGTTGTAGTTGAATGTTATTTATTGTAGTTGTTCTTTACACGCACTAATAAAGTACACAGGCATGCATCATCAAATGTAATCCTTTAGGAAATAGCTATGGTATTAATTTTTTGTCCTTAAACTATTCGAATCTAGTTTATACAGATCTGAGAATTTCAAAATTTTTACTTGATTAAAAATTAATTCGGTAGGGAAAGGGTTAAGTTTGTCATCATGCAAAGGTCCACGCTAGGTACTTATTGTCCTTTCATTTAGAGACACCTTATATATTGCGATCACAATTATAATGCTATGCAAAATACGAATCGGGAAAATATGACGTAATCTTACGCAAATTTGAAACATAAAAGACGGTTGCAAGTAATTTATTTCTATTCAAAGCACTATGGAGAGGAAATCATAGGGCGTAACAACACCGGATGGTATGTGTTTCAGACCATGGGGAAACGGTGGTGAATAAAAAAGTTAGGAAATCAAGAATCACGGACAGGTGAAGATGTGACGCCAGTAGATTTTTCTAAGCGATCGTTGAATCGAGCTATGACTTGAAGATTTGTCCCTATGAATTCTTATCTAGAAATTCTATGCTGCCTATTTATCTAGCAACTGTCCTTTGTGGTTTTGAAGTGTCCTCCTGAAATTTTGCACTGTCGCTACTACCTCAGTCTCTTGAAGAACCTGGTTTATTAACGTTAGTAGTGTTGCTTAAATTCCTGCTTTTGAAATGCGTAAACCTGGATAAGACAATGGCGTCAGTAAAGGTGGTTATATCGTCCTTCCAAAATTGGTCTTATTTGTTGAATAGACGACTCAAAGTAGACGATTTTTAAATAGTTTTTAGTGGCTCGATAAGGCTCGTATTAAATTTAAATATGAATAAGATAAATCATTTAACTTTTCGTATTTGTGAATTCTTTGGTTGCGATTACCATAAACCAAACATTTAGCACGATTCCCAGTCTTAATCAGCAGATATCAGAGGCTGATTCATAGCGTTCATAAATTACGTTACCGTGACTTGAATTGGTGAAGCAGTCATTGTTGCTACGATTGATAATAATATTGCCGAGTGCCGTCGCAAAAATGATTTGCTTTATTAACTCAACTATCTATTAATGGCTTATGAACACACTTACAGTTAATCAAATAACTCGGATAATTAATTGTGTTTAAGTAATTACGAGAGAAGCTTTACGTAATATTTTTAGTATTATAATTTCAGGAATGAAGAGTTGTTTCACCATTTATTAGAGCTTACTAAGAATATTAATCTACCCAAATATTGAAAGCCTATTCTATGAGTTTAGAGATTATTTGCTTACATTAATTCGTTTATGATTTACAACACTAGTAGATGCTTATAATTCACTCGAAGTTAGGAGGAAACGAGCATTCCTCTTGTTACATCGACGCAAGAACCATTTCACCCTATCGGATTTTCTCGTAGATTTTGTGTAGGGTGGGGATGGGGCGAGGGTGGCGGGTGAGGCCGAAGCATGGCGTGCAACACCTGCAGTATCCAGCGCTTTTGCCCCGGATATGAAAGCCTCTGACATATTAATAGTGGGAACGGTGACGAAATGGGGAAGCAACCCTTCTTGTTGCTGTTTCTGTAAACCACAGCGTGTATTGTGGCTTTGGTGTTACAATAAGAGGAGAGGAGGCGACGCTGTCCGCAGGTGGCAGAAATGAAAAATTTACTCATCGCCTTAGCAATAAAAGTGACCTGCTGGACACTAGGTCACTGTTGATGAATTTAATCGTCTATGACTGCCACCCCCAATGCACTGCCGCGTCTGAACCACAAGGCCCCCGTACAACACACCACCACTGGATAAGGAAGAGATGTAATTGGAATTTTCCTCAAGAACTTTTACCCCAATGGTCAAGTGCAAAGTCTTAAAAGCGCCACCAGAAGTTGATAATGAAAAGTAAAACACCCTCGAAGCGGTTTAAAATGCTCATTTTAATGTTAGCGCATTTGGTTAGAGATAATTGGATTACGTTCTTCTTCCACTTCTTTTTTTTAATTTTCTGGTTAATTTTGTAAAAATTTCAGAAAAGTTTTATACTTAATATTTTAATAGCCTTGGCGAGGTTCAGATCTTAATTTTTGCATACTATTTTGGAAATGTCTGTGTATGTTCGTAATTAAACCATAACTGGAAATTTGTGAAATGATTGCATCCTTTAAAATTCACATGGAGCAATGCATTTCGTTAATAGATTGTTACGAAAAGGGAAACTGCACCATTTCCTGTTATGCCTCTTTAAGCATTGAAATAATTTGACAGGGCATATATTTATTAGGTGTGCATCCCAACTCGGAGAATAAATTTTAAATTTTCATATCAGTTATTTGTAATTCGAGGCTCACATTTTTGAAATAGAATGATAAAGAAAATGCAAAAGATAAAAATTATTCATCGCATGTAGAACTATAATTTTAATGCAGAGCAGATTTTGTATGAGGCATAAATTTCGAATTTTGAGAATAACCAATAATTCTAGTCATTAAAGTGATCTCCAAGGTAATGTTTTGAATCAAATGTCGAGGTTTTGATTTTATTTGAATTTTTGTGTTCATAGTGCTACAACGATTCACAGAATGATCATTTGATACTTGGTGATGAAAACAGTCTTTATTTTCAGTATGTCTGATGATTACTACAGTAGTACTAATGACAGGCTGCAGACATTATCATACCAGCATATCAGTCAGATCACCTTCAAATCGTCGACTAGATCACGTTCTAATTTAGAGATGTTCCATTGCGTTGAGGTCTTTAAGCTGGCCAATGCAGTACTTGGGCAAGGTGCATTCTTCTGTTGAAAGAGAAATGACTCTTCACCAAACTGCTGCTACAATGTAGGAAGCATACAATTAATTGCCCAGGATGTCCAAATAGCGATGGGTGTTAGTGGTATCGTCAACAGCAAACGCCATATTTCGCTCTTGGTGTTATTATTCATGCCTTATGCCAGGACTAAGTTTGATTATTTGATTGGAAAAGTGTGATTTTGCTCCACACGATTTCAGTTCAATGCTGCATTGGCCAGAAAAATATTTCCTTGCACCGAGTAGGATGTCCTTCCCCATTGACACTGGCTATCAGCCTATGAGAAGTAGCCCTAACTTTATAACGTAGAATGTTATGGTGCTGAAAGTGAATCCTTGCTGAAAATCCTCCAGTTATTAAGCTGCTGTGGTATACCGCTTTCATTAACAATCTGGTTAATGAACTTCAGTCACTGTTGGTCAGGCTGTGTGTCTTACACCGCCATATCTGTAATTTTCAACTTTCGGGTATCATCCATTACTATTTAGGCAGGATCAACTTATAGTTTCTTAATGTAAATTTTAATATTGCTTTAATACAGACAGTTTGTTTATTTATTAACTTATACGTATGGCACTCACACTCAGCTTTTCATTACATGTTCGGCTATTTGGATGAATAGTGGCTTCCATAATCTGTGTGAGCGTTTTTATTAATGTTGTCAACGCGTGTTTTTTATGGAAAAAAGTGGAGTAACACGCCTTTAGGAGTGTCTGTTTTCAAATGATCTTTCAGTGTCTTTACGAAGACAAATACATAGTTTTGAGATTACGTTGCTTTAAAACACTGGTCAATCCATTGATTGGTTTACGAATAGGATAATTTCATGGGTAACTTTACACCAACTATTTTTGCTCTGTACTTTCCACATATTTTGCAGTCTTTCAGAGTACAGAAGTGTTTAGTATTTTTATGCACACGCTGAAGACAACTTTCTTGGTTGCTATGCTATCCTTAAGGAATAGTTTAATGTTTCCTTTACTTTCTATCCTTCGACGTTGGGTTGAAATACTGGACCTCGAAGTATGACAACACATTCTGCAGAGCTTGTGCACGTTAAATCCCTTGCGTATTCCATTCATTATTTGCGTGTGCTAATTAATTTCATCTCCTGTAGGTAAGCCAGAAGCATAAACATTTATTCCGTTTTTGTTATCTACAACTCACCTTTTTACCAGCATTTTATACCATTGGACTGGCTCACTTGACGGCTGTTGGGGGTTCAAAACAAATTAAAAGACCATTGAGAAATTCCGCCCCAGTGTTCACGTTTTCAAAATATTTCTAAGCATTGTAATTTATTAGCCTATTATAAGATCAACTGTATCGATAAAAAATTTGCGCAGGATGTTAACAACATATAAATAACGTTGAACGTCAGGACCTCCGGAGAAAATTAATATTTTATGCGTCGGTCACGCGCCTATAAAAGAGCACGGAAGCCCCGTGGCCTCGACCAATAAGCATTGCGCAATGGCCCAAATCGATAATTGAAATAGTTTTGCAGCCTCTGTCAATACAATTTTTGGTTTTATTTCGGTGCTACTGGTTTCTTCTTGTCCCGTCTTTAGGAAGGCTTTTGCGCAATGATTTTTTCCTACCCTATGAATCGTTATCTTTTTTGTTTAGCTTGAAAATGGTAGCGTAAAAATACCAAATTCAATAAATAAATAAAAATCACGAAATTACTAAATTTTTTTCGTTAAATGAAGCTTTTGAATGTTGCCGTCAGAAGCAATTTCAAATTCATATGAGCGTTACATTAAAGGTTATTTCGTGCATAAACTTTACAGAATATTTACTATGCTAAGTTTGTATTAACTTCTATTATTATTATTAGGGCACCCGTTTTACAAGTAGTTGAACACTTATATAATTAGACACGTTTGAGCCAGTATTTTCCTTTAAACTCTTGTCTACCACAAAATTTCGTATGGCTGCCCATGATTGAATCACTTCATCAACATTAGAGGGTGCTGATGATATAGAGGTTAATCTAAAGTACCTTCATCTGAAAAATTGTGAATAATTCAGAATACGTAAATACAATCTTAATAAAAGTGCTGTGTAATGGTCTATTTTATGCTTAATAGAAAGCGTCCAAATGTCTTTCTGTCACCTGTTTGTAGTTGTACCATATTAACGTGTGGTGATGTACTGGCGTTTAACGTCAAGAATTCGACACAATGCAAAAATTTTCAAAAATGGTGGTGCAGTAATGTTCTGCATTAATAATTTCCGTGAAAAAATAGGCTCAATAATGTCGTGATGTGAAATTGCTTGTCTAACATTCACTTTCAAGTCGAGGAGCGCTTTTACATGCAACAGATTTGGATTTGGTGTAGCCTATATCCGGGAGTTCTGATTATTCACAAATATACTGGCATCCAAGCCTCATCATTAGAAAATGTTAAATCCAAAATCTCACATAAATTAGTAAAGGATCTAACGGTTAGTTTCGAGAACACCTATACAATTATTGTTTGTTGTGATATTGTCCTGTTATTAGATATTTGTATGTTGATAAGATCACGCATATAAGCGACATAATATTCTATTCAACGAAAGTTTTACTGGGTGTGCCCAATTAAATTTCCAGTTTCAGTCTTTAGGCATTGTTAATTTTAAATATACAAAAATAGCAAAGAAAATTCCACGGTAACCTGAAGGTCCCTGATTCGAGTCCAGGCGTTGAAAATTTATATCGGAGGGATGGCATGAAAAAATCCTCCTAAGACCCGTTTTCCAATGATTATTGTTAATTTTACTTCGCTGCAATGTCTAACATTTGAAATCGGAAATTTAATTGGACACGCCCAATCAAACTTTCGTTGAACAGAGTATAATCTGAAATATCATTAACAATAGGGGAAAATATCTTCGCATTGAATGATGGGTACAGCTGCCATTTTTTGAGGGCAAGAGGAAGGCAACCCTATACTGCTACTCATCGAAGTGCGCCGATTTGCCCGATTTGTTATTGTATAACGATGGTAACGAGTTGTTGCGTGTTTGGATGTATTGTATAACAATGAGATAAGTTCAGAGCCATGGCAGCCATCGGTCTCGATGCCCTCTAAAGATGGCGGATATTCAATGTTTATGTTTTGATATTTCTCCCTATAACATGGGATAAAGGGAAAAAGCACTGGACTGTATAAGCGAAACTGTAATTATCTTTAATTGTCGCCGTGCTTCAGTATTACATAATGATCATGGGCTATATAGCTACACAACATTGTTTTATAACACTGGTCGGCAAAAAAAAAGTTCTCCTCCCTGCAAAAAAAATATGTGAACTATATACGAGGCACATCCAGAAAGTAAAGATACAAACATCATGACATGGTCAAATTTTTTTTTTAAAACACGCTTTCATTACTATCAAGTACTTTTATACAAACTCATTTTTCAGTGTAATTGCCACCATTATCCAAGTACTTATTGAGCCTGGGGACAAGCTTTTGTATTCCGGTGTCATAGAAGGATGCCGCGGCGGCATTGCCTCCTGTCTCTTTGAACAAAGCGTTGACTTCATGCTTCATATCGTCATCATCATCGAACAGTTTTCCAGCAAGATGCTTCTTCAGGTGAAGAAACAGGTGGAAATCGCTGGGTGCGAGGTCCGGACTACGAGTATACGGTGGATGATCCAGAACTTCCCACTTCAAGCTTTTCAGCAACTCTGTGGTGACACATGCCATATGGGGTCGAGCATTGTCATGGAGGAGGCAGACCCCGTTTGTTAACATACCCCTCCTTAAACAGCAACAATTTGTCTGTGGATTTCAGCTGGAGACTCATGTTTGGCGGTAAGAAATCGAATAACAGATCGGACTTCGCATTTAGCGGGATTTTGAATGGGCGCCGCCATATCAAATAACTGTTTCTCACACACCTCGCAGTGTGGCGCCACCATATGAATTAGTAAAGCAAGCTTACGAATGAAAGTGAAAGTTAACCCTATGGAAATTATCGTAGCACAATTTACCCTTTGGCTATACCCTAGGTATCTTTACTTTCTGGATGAGCCTCGTAGCTTTGACATTCCTAAATCTAAATATGACATCCAAATTGTACCATCACGTACCATTTTTAAGAGAGAGAGTTTTATATTAATAAAAATATTTTATCAATTAAAAGACTAATATATTCATTTACAATACTACATAAAAATGAAAACATGAATAAAGGTATTATTTTGTACCATCTTATTAACAAATCAATGAAGTGTTTCATGAAAACCCATTTTGTTGTCTTTTGTCTATTGTATTGCGCTTTTGGCGTCTCCCGTAGAACTGTCCAGCAGTAATCAGATTTTCAGCTTTTTAAATTTAAAGCGCAAGATGATAATAGTAATAATAATAATGAACAAAACCTAATACCACGCTTTCAGAACTAAGTTTTTTAAAAAGCAATGTACTATTTTCACTTTAACGGCAACAATTCTCCCCCCCCCAAAAAAAATGGTACGTGAAACAGCAATTTAATTGCCATATTTGGAATTAATAATTGAAATCTATAAGAATAAACCATTATTTTTACAGGGAGGATTTTGATGCCTACCAGTGTAATCTTTGAAATATTTAAATAGTTTTATAACTTTGTTGTAGTCTCCAAAATATGCGGATAAATGCGGACAAAAAAGAGAGTTTTTTTTTCATATTACACAATAATTAAGCTTCCCTTATTAGAAAGATTTTAAAGTCTTTCAGTTTTACGATTTTATTTTCGCGCTGACATTATTCATTTCTCAAAGTTTTTGACGTTTTATATTTGATGTTGTTATTCACGTGCCGAGTTTTACGTTCAGTTAACCTTTCATTGTCGTAAATGGCTTGATGTTTAGCCTATAAATAGGCTCCTTTGAAGATCTTTTGATGATGGATACAAACTGCTAACCTGACGTATTAAAAGAAGATGAAAAAGGCGGAGAAGCAATTGAATCGAATATTTGCACTGGCGCATTTTGCATTGTCAGCGAGGATTCTGCTAGATCCTGACAAATGCCTCGAGAGGTGTAAATTATGCAAATCTATTTGATAAACTCCTTTTCTGAAACTTCTATTTGTGGTACTCCTAAATAATGCAAGTATTCTAAATTTCTCTTGTTAAACGTGTTCTTTGAGTAAGTAATGTTTATTTTAAAGTCGTAAGGTTTGTAGTCAAAAGCTGATATTTTGGACAACTTTGAAAGGACCAATTAGAATGCTTAAATTGAAAAAAGAAAGTGGAATGTAGTGAATATTTTAGAGATAATTAACTTTTACAAACAAAATAAAATGAAACGGAAAGTATAATGAGTCGTCACATTATATCTTACAGACTTTTATGAAGCTCTTCAAAGTAATTAACAGCAGCAAATAGAAACAATATTGATTAAATTTGAAATGAATTTATCTCCTTATAATGGGGAAAAA
>JAHWFO010002284.1:968774-1021798 GCA_023313115.1 Rhysida immarginata
ACAATTTTTTCCCCATTATAAGGAGATAAATTCATTTCAAATTTAATTAATATTTAACCTCCTTACAACAATAGAAACAATATTGGCTTATAAAACGAATTTGCGTATGGCATTTTAACGAACGTGGTTTTAGCATTTCAGTCATATGTGAATCTGAAAGAAAGAAATTTTTCCAGATGTATATTTATTTTTTCGTTGTTATTTTTACTTCTTGTATCCACCAACTTATTTTCGAGGTGATCTAAGATCCGAATTCTCAAGACTCTTTTTCCCTTAGTCATTGTCTCTAAATTCCTTACGGTTCTCTCTTTTTTTTTTTTTTTTTTGCCCGACACTCCTCTTCCGTTCTCTGTCTCCCTTTATCTAATGGCATTTGCAGTGTTGGCAACCAGCAAAAATCGTCCTTTCCCCTCTTTGTGAATGGGTTGCCTCTTTTCAACAGCAGGTATCCCCTGAAGATGTGGTTAACGGTAAGCTCCCCATTATCCGGGCTGTCCCCTTCGGTGCCACCGCCGCACAAAGGTTCATCCATTACCGCTTCTCGTAGGCTCATTGCCGGCAATTGTTTGGCAGACCCTGAACGCTTTCATGTATGGATCATACATCATAAGCAAAAGCCTCATTCAGTGTCTGACGACATCTGCTATCTGTTGACAGTCGCCATGGAGACAACAAAATTTCTCATAATTTCAGACCGAGGAAATAAACAAAAGACAACGACACTGTCAACAAGTCGTCTCTTATTTACGGGTTATTCACCTTTTTAAATCCCCTGGTTGATTAAAATGGAAAACTAGTCTTGCTTGCGGCGCTCGGGTTTCCTTGGTAGTTAATAAAATACACGGGTTTACTCCATGATGAATGTGAGAATACGAACACCTTACGATTTTTTCCCTCTAAAACGTATCCTCTGCTTATACGAATGACAAAGGAAATTGGTCTTTTGTAAATTATGCATAGAAACATTCTCTGTTTACCTCATTTGCTAGTAATGTCATGCTGCACCACTTCGACCTTAGAGGAGGAGAAACGCTTTTAACGAGGTATATGAACCCATTTAATAGTCAGATGCTTATCTTAATGCTCGTAATGAGAGGTTGTAAACGAAACGATTTTTCCTCTTATTTTTTAAATTAAATTTATTTAGGGTGAAATTTAACTTTTTCCCCTCACATCCACTTTCTTTAAACATGAACATTCAATTATAATCGATGTCATTGTTTGTTATGATATATTTTCTGCGTTTTAAAGAGAAAATTTTAGGAAATGTTCTTTTCATCGTGAACGAATAATTTAACTGCAAACTTAAGCCGTTGAATTAAAAATAACTTCTAGTGGTTTTTTTTAAATGAAAGTTCGTTATATACAGCGAAATAACCGAATACAACTATAACACATTATTATTAGAATTTGATTTGGTTTTGTCGACGCTGAAATTATTGGAGGATTATAGGGATAAAAATATTTGTAAAAATAACATTAAAAAATTCAAAATCAGAAAATTAAATTTAAAGGCACATACATTTCATTTTGCATCTCTTATGGGTTATAAGATTCTAAAATCGCTTTTAAAACTTGTTAATAGCTTCCCGGGGTTGTAATACAAGATGTTCCAAAAGCCTGGAATCATACTCATTTCCATAGAACATGTATGAAAAGTCGTCGAAAAGCGTTGTGAGTGTCCCCCGCGCAGCAGCACAAACTTGTGGGACTATTTGACTAATATTTGTGGGACACCTCGGTTTACGCTGATATCGATCATCTAGCAACCATAATCAAAAGCATTCCTCAACAGATTGACTTCTCAACCTTAACCGAGTACCTGCCCACAGATTGGCAACATACGACTGGATCTGTGTCTTGCAACAAAACGGTGGTAATTCGCACATGTTCTAAAAAAGTCCCTAATACTATGTTCGCACTGCAATATCTAGATTGTCAAAATCCAGATTAAGTAAATCTAGTTCTTGTTTATCTGGATATTTGTTATCCAGACTGTTTGCACTGCCCAGTCTCCAGAAGTGCATAATAGATTATCTTAAATTCCAGTTATCATCAATTACTCTAGCCATGTAATTTAACAAAATTGATAGACCACGCGATTTCTCTTCGCCTTTCTCAAGTCGTCTATATTTTCTTCCCATGCAGCAATCTTTACAGTTTTCTTTTCTTGCACGTGTTGCACTAGCGGTTGCAGCCATTTTTAGGTGTGAAGTGCGAACAGGAAGTGGTGGCGTGCTGGGAATGAAATTAATCTGGATAGCCAGTTCTTCTAGTTTACAGAACTGGATTGAGATTACCTAGTTTGAACTTTTTAATCTAGATATTGATTGTCTACTCACTGTTTGCACTTCTGTTTGAAATCTAGATTGGCTGCTCAATGCGAACATAGTATAAGATTCTAAACTTTTGGGGCATCCTGTAGATGGTTCTTAATGATAAAGAAAATAAAGACAACACAAATCACAAATCCACAAACCACATTTTATATGAGTCTATATTGAGTCTATATTAAATATGGTTTGTGGAGGTTTTGTGGTTTGTGTGGTCTTTGTTTTCTTTATTCCAATCTCTACAGTTTCTTGGCGTTGTTTTTAAGGTTCTTAATGATATTTTGCTGTATGCTTACATTTTAACATGGTTTCTCTAATAACAATGGACATATTGTTACATTAATCTAAGATGTTGAAGGGGACTTTCTTGCTAACAAATCCTAGATTTATATTGAAAGGTTCAATTCAGAGGTAGCGCGTATGCCGAACATGCGGAGAATCTTTAAGCCATTCTTTTACATAATGAATGGGCGAATCTTAAGCATCAGGGCTCTTTACAGAGAGGGACCTTTACTTCTAAGACCTTGATGGAAGTTACCTCTTTCATTAGATATTTTAGCGTGGCTACAAAAATTCATAACAGAATTGAGATTATATTAAGCAAAGGCGGAGCGTATGGCTTTGTTGAGGTTGATCTTGATTCTGCCTAGGATTAATGTGGTTGTCGAAGACCATACTAGAGCTGGCATGGTTAATACTAGTTATTAATTTATTATACTATGTACTTATGTGAGCGTTTCATGGAAACGTCTTAAATGATTATTCATTATATAAATAAGATAATGGGACGCACTTCTATTATTTTGAGCTTTTATTAAAAAATTCAAATTTTGATTTAAAATTTATAGAAAAGAAAAGATTGTTTTTATAAATTGTTTTTATAGAAAAGAAAAGATTACACGAATGTCTTGACTGTCGGGTTTAAAACTATTCAAAGAAATCGTAGGGATTAAATTTAATTTGCCTTCGTAAACGCTCTTGTAATGTATTATTTGGAAATTTTGTATTGGATTTTAGATTTTATACAATCTATCTAGGCTTTTCGGTTTAATCATGTTTAAAAAATTCTGTTCTAAAGAGACGAGTTCTATGTTTACAAAATAGAAAACAGTTATTGATTGAAAGATTTCATGTCTTAATTTTGAAGAAAAACCCTTTTCATCTCTTTCAGGATTCTCAAATCAAATCTCCATCATTATTTTATGAAATAAATCATCTGAACAGTGCGAATTTGATGTAATTATGTTGGAAATGGAGCAGATTATTTTTTATTATTAATTCTAATTTTTTCGCCTTATTTATTTCATTTTGTTTTCATTTCCATTTCGGATTTGTATGTGCTTGTATGTGTGAGGGTGTGTGTTTGTGGAGTGAAAGACGCTAATGTTGAGCTGGCGGCGTCACTTGCGCACCTGCGATTGTTTGCAGCGCGACAACTGATGACAAATGCAAACGATGCAGAACTGAGCGCTTGAAAATGCTCACCAAGAATTCACGACACGTTTGAAAGAATAAAAAAATGAGGCCAAAGAAAAAAAAAGGAAAGAAAAGAGAAGAAGGGAGTTGAATAGGAAAAAAATAAAAGAAAACCTGAAGTTGACTGCAATTTCAGCCCTTCTTGAAAGCCCATTTTCCCCTGCAAAGAGTTCCCTGAGAAAAAAGAAGAGTGGCGGAAAAACTCTTCTTTTCTTTGCCTGTACCTGCGTAATCACCTGAAACAAAAGGTAGATATAAAGAAAAGTTCGGTTCGAAAGCTGAATATTTAAAATAGATTTGCAACTCTTGCAAAGATAGATGGGAAGGGGAAACGATAAAGAATCTTAAGCGAATAGTAGAGTATGGCAGCCGAACGTGGAGAGAAGGACCCTTTCCGCCGAGCGAAGCCAAAGTTCTGAGGGGGAAACAAAAGAGTTTTGGCTACGGCGAAAGGCAGCTGGATGGTCGGCAAAAAAGGAAGCAGAAATGCCGCCATCAACCGTGCCTGCTTTTGAGTAAAAATAAAAGAGAAAAATAATGAATGCTGTATCGAGGGTTTTGGGACTAAAAATAAAGCCTACCATGGAGGAGAGTCAAGTTTGAAGAATGAGTTTCGAGGCTTCAAAAATGTTAGGTTTCTCTCTATCTAAACAAAGAAGAGGATTTTTTTTTGCAATATTAAAAATGACAAAAATTTTCTAAGAGAAAAAGAAAAAAAAATTAGGAAAAAATATGACAAAGATGTTTTTAAAATTTTTAATTTAAAATGAGAGGAGGATGTAAAAAAAAAAAAAAAAAAAAAAAAAAAAATCAAAAAAAAAATCTCCATGGTTTTAATTTTCTATTCAATAAAGCATATGCATTTCTTCAGGGTGGAAAAAAATAAACATTTTAACAAGGAAAATAAGATGAAAATGAAGTAGATATATTAATTAATTTTAAAGTTTATATATCAGATGACGGATGTATTCCAATTTCAATTTCAGTAACGTTTTACATTTTCATTATGCTATGTTCGCTTAAAGAAAAGACAAAACAGTCACTAGAAACGATGTTAAAACGTCGCCATACATTCTAATTTGAATAGAAGCACTCGGCTTGAGAATTTTCTAAAGATAGTAAAAGGACAGTCTTAAGTACACAGCTGGGAAGTTTCCAACACCTATTGTGATTTAGGTTCATAAAATGACACATTTTAAACGCCCCTCTCCCCATGTGTAACACTTTGTAACATTAGATAGATGAACCCCCCCCCCCCCTGTAAATGAACGTACATAACGTATTCGAATACCTCCACTCCATAGGAGGAAATCTTTTCACATAAAAAAGGAACTACAGCCACTGTTATCGTGAGGTTATACTCCATGTACATAAGCCGAAACGATTGTTCATTTTTGTTTTTTTTGGGCATATTTAGGTGAACTGTCATAATTTGACCATCTCTCCCATTTTACTGTTCACTTTTGCCATAGTTTACAAACCTCCCCTACAGGAGAACATATTTTGTGAACGATCCCTTTCAGTTAATGCTTTTTAAGCTAAGATCGCGGTTCATACTTACATCCCTAGGCTTTATTGTATACATAGAGGGGGCAAGCATAAATGACGTGCCGATTTGAAACAAGTTAAACTACGTGTAATAAAATTCAGTCTTGTTCTAATAGAGAGAAATTTCCAAAAGATATTTTTTTCAATACCATGTTCAGAAAAATGGTAATAATTCAATTAATTCGTTCATGAATTGATCTATAGAGACCTTCAGTGCGATTTTTGCTTTCACCATTTAGCGACGTTTATTCGTAATGAAAAAGCTGTTCAAGTGTCCCTCAAGTATGAGTTTAAACTAATTTTAATTTAAGGGGGTTTGACTCTTCTAAATTAGCATGCTTCGTATGCTTTTCAAGCTATATTACATCAAATTTGGTTACTGAACGAGGAGGGGCAATCATTTGCTAAACTAGTCCATCTTGCGCAGTCGCAATTAGGACAATTCTACTTAAAATTAAACTATAAACAGATTTTGAAACTGTCAAATGACAATTTTTTAATTTTAAAAATAATGTACTTCTTCCCTAGAATATCTGTAATGCACGACTGGCTAGGATTTTTGGCGCTGGGTTTGCGTTAAAGAAAAATAAATTCCGTTCCATGAGAGTATCCAGATGTTCGCATAGACGACAATGCTATTGGCTATGTATAAGTAAGAAAATATAAAGACAGCACTTATAGATTCAAATTTCAATCGTACAAGTGACTATACCATTGGAAACGGAAAAGCCTACTATTGCTACGTTTTCCTTCATTTCTGATATCTCCTCGCAATACGTCTGCGAGAACGTTTTAAAATCGTCTTTCAGCTTTAAAGAAAGCAGAGTTTTGAAACTTCTGCGTATGATCAAACTACTTAAACGTCAGTTTCCTTCGTAACTCGGAACACATCAAGTTCCTGCTATAGACGTTGCAGATACATTCCCTTTCCTTAAAATTCGCGCACTATACCGTGTTTCAAAAGTTCCCGAACGCAGGAGATGACTTTCCCTGCTAAAGGGCTGGTAGACGGGAGCCACTGTCTCTCAACCTCTTTTTTTTCAATTAATGGATGCTCCCAGTCCTTACGAATCCCGCTATTTATTTTGCATACGCGAGTTTGAGAGTGAAATAAAAGGTTTAAGTAAAAAATAAAAGTTTTATTTATAAAACCTACGGTATACGGTATTAAGCTTATACCAGTACAGTAACAGTTTAAAAAGCGTTTAATGCGTGAAAACAAATAAATGAAATACAGTATGCAAGAACGAGCAGAGATGGTTCTCTTTTGCGCGAGAGGGGATTTAACATTGCACAATGCCGCCGACGAATTCCATGCCCGACATCCTGACCGCCCGAAGCCTTCAACAAATACTCTTTCGACTCTGATGAAACGATTTCGAGAGACAGGAAGTGTTGCGGTCAGACAACGGCAAGGTCGACCACGTACAGGGACAGGTCCGCAACAAACGGCGGCCGTTGTAGCAACAATTGGGGCTTGTGGCGTACAATCGACGCGTTCCGTTGCATACCCCTTCGAATCAGCCACTCTTCCGTGTGGCGCATCTTGCATGGTTTGAAGTTCCACCTGTTCAAGATGCCATTTCATCAAGAAATGACAGACGGCGACGAGGATCGTCGAGTGCAATTTTGCGAGATATTGATGAACAGATGCCATGCAGACGAATGCACGTTCACTTTGCATGGGGAGGTAAATCACTACAACTTCTGTTACTGGTCCGACTACAATCCTCATTGGATGAGTGAAGGCCATACCCCAGCGTCCTCCTACCGGTCTGGGCAGGCATTATGGGCACTAATCTCATAGGCCCCTTTTTCATTGACGGAACACTGGATGGCCCCAAATACCTTCAACTGTTAGAAGACAAGGTTGGTCCACCTGTTGCCGAGGCAGCAGGCGAAAACGACATCTGGTTCCAAAAGGATGGGGCTCCTCTCCATTACGCCGTCTCTGTACGCCAGTATCTGGACGAAGTATTCCCTGACCGCTGGACTGGTAGAAGGGGGAGCATTGAGTGGCCGCCTCGATCCCAGAACTTTCCCCTCTTGACTTTTTTTTATGGGGCTATGTTAAGCACAGGGTCTTCGAGACACGCCCTGCAAGCATGAACGAACTGAAGGAAAGAATTAGGCAGGTGATGGCAAATATTCCTCAGCCAATCCTAATCAATGCCTGCAGTGCGTTTGACACCGACTAGCGTATTGCCAAGAGGTGAACGGTGAACACTTTGAGCAAATGGTGTAACCTACATGTACCGTTTCCTTTGGGAATGTAAAAATAAAAGAAACACATTTGAGAAACTTTACCACTATTTAAAACTGATTTTATGTAATTTATTTCAGCACATGGTTTATTTTAGTGGTTGGCCGAACATTATTCCTGCTGTCATAGGTTAGGCTTTCCCTACATACAGAAGGGGCAGTTCGGGAACTTTTGAAACACACTGTATAATATTTGCATGCCTACTGGGTGGATTTGCACCAAAGTTATCGATGACAGCCATTTCTTCTCATATTATCCGCAATAGGCAACAATGTTATGTAATATGCTGAAACAAAATATTTTGCGATTCTCTCTTCATTTGCATGATTTTCATTATCTAAATTTCGTAAATTAAATTGCACAAATTAAAATTAAATTGTGAAATGTCTTCTTATAAGCTACATCTCGTTTATGCTGCGCTATTACTTGACTGACTGTGGCCAACTGTAAGGATTATTGTTAGGACAGATATTAAAATAGTTAGTATTCGAACAGCGAGCTAAAGATCATTCGGTTATGCCACTGAAAATTGACAGGTACTGGGAAGGCTACATAACAGCCCTTTCCGACGTCAAATTCAGCTATTCTGAAATTTTAAAAGCATGCAAGAAGCGAGGTATTTTTATTTTCCAAGAAAGGGATATCAAGTACACTAAATAACATTAGGAAAACCAGAAACGTTGTCCGGAAACTGGATGTAACCCACCAGCACAACGGGCCATTGTACAGAAGGTAGGGACATCTGTATACTCGATTAACACAATGATCAACAATGATTTACAACTGAAGTAGCGACACAAGAGCCACGTTCATAAGTTGTTGCTATGCTATATTCAAGAGCGACGGACTAATTGCCGTAAACTGTATGAACTATATTTGGTGGATGAAAAGTGGAAATACGTGGTCACACTAGATGAGACGTATTTTTATTCAAGCATCTGCAACAAGAGCGAGCCATTTTTTACTGCCCAAGAAATTCAGAAAATGATACCGTGAATGCAAGAAAACATTTTCAAAAGGTTTCATGATCGTGACGGGATCAGCTACAACAGCAAGTTAACTTTGTAAAGATTCAAGTCAAAGGCCAAAGCCAACGCCATGAACTATTAGAATAACGTTCCAGGCTCCTGTAGTGGAAACTGCGATGCATGGCTACCAGATTGAACACACTCGATTGTGGCGAAAGGGGCTTTCCACCTTTTCTGGCCCTCTGCAGCTTGTTACCATAGATTCCTAATAATCCTCTGTAATGTTTTCTTCTCCAAAAGATTCTTGCTGATTAGTGTTGTTGTTTGTAATTTAACATAGGTCATGGGGAATTATGAAAACCTATTTTCTCCTCTTCATACAATGCCCGAGTTACCATTGTATAGGGACAAGTCCTCAACAGTTTTTAAATCGTGATTTTTATTTAAGGCCTTTTTCATTTAGAATAAAAGGGCCACAATATTGCCACGACTTGTGCTTGCACAACTATGTATATGTCGTCCGTCTCTATCAGCTTTACGAAATAATGAAACCACTTTAAAGCTATTAAAGAATTTAAAGTTTCACTTATATCCCTATGTGTCATATTGATTAGGACTGGGATTTCGTAAAGTTAACCACTATGGACATTGAGGTTAAAGGTTTGAATGACCATATTTTCCTTTATAACTTATTTTGACTCAAAGGCGATATTGTGGGCCACAAAATCTCATCGACGTATTGTAATGCAGAAAAATTTCTGTAACCATTAATAGAGGAGGCCGAGCGTCACCGACTTTGGTATTCCACATTATGACACCGCTTATTCCGTCAGTGTGTGGTTCAAATACGGAGACTATCTTGTCCATAAATGAATATGGTGGTCATTCGTTCTGAGACAAAAGAGGGTTTCATCATTGGATATGACCAGACACCATTTTGCGGCCGTCCGCGATGCTCGAGGTTTGAAGCCACTTTAGACGCAACCGACGATGTTGTGCAGATAAAAGCATCTACAATGGGCGATGTCTTTCTTCTTTGATACGCAAATCAATCGGATTCTTACGGGGGGACCATGTACTTTTAGTAGGTTCTGATGTTGTTTAAACCTTTCGACAAGACTAATCTATTAAAAGATATCTTCAAATACCACTTCCTTAATTATTTAGATCTATGGTCAGGTGCAACTTACAAACTCAGTCTCACGATAATCAACTCAGTCCTCGGCTTTCATGTATTATCCTCAATTTTCGATAATTTGAGAAATTTAAGTTTTGCAATAAATTTCAATTATATTGCATTATTCTAAAAATTTAAATCGTAATAAATATTTTAAAACAGGAAATACCCAAAAAATGAGGACGCGACGAAGGGAAAGTTAGTTAGGCTTCGTTTAATTTCTAAAATTTCGCTACTGCGCAGTGCTGAAATTCCTTCTCGTCGACAGCGGTGCGCTTTCTCCTGTATGTCGACGCGTTTAGCAGCACGTGCGTCTCGTTAGCCCTGCCTGCTTGCGTTGTGTCCTTATTGGTCGGGAGGGGGATTCCGAGTAACGGATGGTCGTAGCACTGCCCTCGCCAAGCAACCCTCTTCTCATTCGACGGAGAGAAATAAAACATTACACCCTTTTGCATCGCAATAATATTTAAAATAAATAGGAAGACGGCGAAGAAAAGGCGCTCACCGACAACGATTTTGTCACGTACTTTTTTATGGATGTCGCCAAGGATGGGAGAGAGAAGGGAAAAAAAAGAACAGAAAAAAAGAAGAAGAGGGAGAGTAAAGAGGAGGAAAAAAGCGCTCGCTCTGATGTGTCCAGAAATAAATCATCGCGAAGCCACGACGAAGCCATTTTTTAATGGCGACGCGATTTTACGGTGACATTGAGCACGAGCGAATCGCCATTTATCTCCACGCGCCACGGTCACTGGATCTTAATAGGCGCTCACTTATTCTGCGTATTCCAAATTTAATTATTATTTCACATTCGTTCTCTTCTCTTGTTCTCGTTTCACGGAAAGGAGGTGACGAAAGCAGCTAAAAAAACAACATTCCAGGTCACTGACTTGTAGACTTAGACTCTACTTAGACAAAAAAGCGCAACACAAAGGGAAGCTTCGGCCTTTTTTTTTTTTTAAACCAATATCGAAATGAGAACATTGTTCATACCTTAACTGTAATAGGGTTGTTGCTCTATATAAATTTGTTAGCGTTGCAAGCTACGAAGAGAGAATAGAATATGATTCAGCATGTTTACATCTACAGTCTTGTTGTTATGCTTCTATAAGCCTCATATGCGAGAAATTGCTTTTTAAATGAAACATATAGTCTAGTATCAATTAGAAAAGAAATAATTTCAAATAATATCTTATGATTATTTATTCTTTTCTCCCTACAATTTATTATCATCTTTGCAATCAGTTCCGTAGTCTTCTCAAGACTCTAAGGGTGGCCCAAAAAAATATATTTATATACTTTTCACTTTTTAAAGTTTTGAACCCAATTTTATCGATGAAGACAAAGAGATAGAGAGTGGGTCTTACAGACATTCCTATTCTACTTTTTAATGGTCTTTAAGAATCCGAAGTCAGAATTTCAAAAATTCAAAAAAAATTCCACAATTTCAGGGCCTCTTATCTCCTAAACGGTTGGATCAATTGAAAAAACACCAAGAATAAAACATTTCTCGAATATTGTGTACAATCTGAATATACCATTAAAAATAGGAGTTCCTATATAAGAATTCAATGTTACCTCCTCCCCCCCAGCCCCCCTCACAAGGGGGGCGGGGGTAGTTTTTTAACTAATGAATTTCCCCCGCGAAATAATTCACTTTTGATTTTGGACATTTTTTCGTACAATGCTTAGTTTCCGAGATATTCAGTTGTGTCAAGATAAATGCCTCACCCTGTATATACACACTTTACTATTATCGATGTCATCTATTGCTTTTTCCGTAACATCAAAATCAGAAGCTTACATCTCATGATTATTACCGATATTGAATGAAGACGGCCCTGATCAAAGAAGACCACACAGCCTCCTTGTCGTAGAAGATTACTGATAACGAGTTTACTAGAGAAATTGATAGCGGTATTTAAAGGCATCTTGGCGAACACCTGATAATCAAAGAGGAGTTATATTCATCTCTTGATGTCTGTATGAATGTAGTGTTACAACTTTTATAAATTTTTTTCTTTTCAGAAATTAAGGTTCTCTGTACTGTCTTTTTTAATAATCTTTAATGTTGCCTTGCCGTACATTGGATCGGAATTTAGTGATCCCGACCGGTTTCGCCTTTCTTTCCCGGCTTTATCAAGGGTACATTTTTATATTGACATGCTTCGATATTTATAGTCTTCAAGAACATAAGTATTGGATTAAATAGTGATTGGATAAAACTGAAGTGACGTCATTTTGTTTAGAGGAATAGGGGTTAGGAGATGGAATCTGGATGAGTGAAGTAAAGGATGGCGGGGGGGGGGGGGGAAAGAGGAATGGGGATGAATATCTTATATAAGTTAATAAAGGTATATAATTACAAGAAAATATATAAAAGGGAATTATAATTAATTTTGTAAGTTGCTGTATATAATTAAAGATATTACAAATTAGGGAATTATAAGAAATTAGTTATAATTATATTATTACTAACAATACCCTATCAATTTTTTTTCTTTTGCTGAAGTGTGTATACATTTTTGGACTACCCTGTGTATGCACCTGAGTGACGCATTCAAAGGTGTCTTTAGTCACGAGGGGCTACGTTTGGCCTCCAACTTTAAGTCTAAAAGTCTAAAATTTATTTATTTATTTATATATATAAATAACACCTATTCGGGGCCCGTATGGTCAAAAAGGCCGACAAGTAGGATCCCCGTTAGGTGAAAACCCCACAATATTATACGGGGTAGCCGTTTAAAGAGTTCATGCAAGGGCAGAAGATAACCTTAAGCTAACCTAACCTAACCTAACCTAACCTAACCGAGTTCTTCTGTAGCTCGCAGGATATGTAAGCGATATTCCAGTTCCTCCCATGTCCGGCCTAGCATGTCCTCATTAACGTTTGCAATTGCTGCTGTGATATTCCAGTTCCTGCAGGTCCCGCACCGGTGTATGGTAAGCAGTATCCTTCACAAAGCCCCAAAGAAAAAAATCTAATGGGGTTATATCTGGAGACCTTGGAGGCCAGGTAATGGGTCCTCCTCTGCCAATCCAGCGACCTGGAAATGTGTCCCAAAGCCTTCCTAACGATCAAGGCCCAGTGAGGAGAGAGGGGCACCAAAAACAAAACTTTTGGTGTGTGTGAACATTATGCTGCAAACCGCACCTTTCTACCTAGCCCATTTCTGAAATATACGTGATCAAAGTTGTAAAGATCATTTTGGAACACCCTGTATAATACAAATTAAATAAAAATAAAAAATACAAAAATTAACCAGATACTAATAAGAATATCAAAGGCTGTTAGTACAGAGATTATTTGTTAATAGAAAGGTTTTTACTGTCTTTTTAAATGAACCACTAGAAGGTAAGGCGCGGTCATATTCGCGTGTTCTGGACCACCATTTAATTCCATTGTAGGATACTTGGTAATTGCTTTTAACTAGGGGGAGGCTAAATAAGCCGCATTGCGAGTTGAATGGGCATGCACACTGCTCTGAAGATTAACAAAAATAGGAGACGAAAGAATCAGATGATTATTAATTATTTTATAAACAAACAAGCATAACAAGATAAATTTCTGAGATGATAAGAATTCATAATGGTGTAAAATATTGAGAAACCGAATGGGGCCTACGTAATTTTAATAAGATGCGTAAGATCAATTTTTGAAGTTTTAGTAGACAAGTAAGATTGTATACAGTAGTGAATCCCCAGAAAAGAATGCCATAACATAATGAAGAATAAATCAAGGTGTGGTGCAGAAACAGTAAAATAAAGGATAGTAAAAATGTAGCCGAGAAATCATTCCCAGTTCAGAATTAAGATTAATTAACAAGGTATTAATGTGCAGATCCCAAGATAAGTGGTGGGATAAATATATCCCTAAATATTTAAATGATTTTAAAAATCTTTCTTTGTGAGAGGGTTTATAAATGATCAATTGTCAACCTAAGGAAAAGAAATGTAAAAAGTTAATTTTGAAATAATGGACTTCAAAATTCCTCCAAAGCAACGGGGAGTCAAGTTTTTGTTGCGTGTGTTTTGTGTAATAAAATGTTTTATCTCGTCATTATTAAAAAGGTAAACGGTGAAAAGATATTGAAGTTTATATTTGGTCGACCGTAAAGTTTAAGCGAATCCAAGAGATGCCTTTAAACACTTCATATACTGGTAGAACTTATACGTTGGCATCACTTTTCAGCGTGATAATCTACTGGTTTCGTCTCACACAAAAAATTTCATAACTCTCACATTGGCCAAACCGTATCAAGATCAAAAATTAATATCCTTACTTTCTCTACGTAATACTTTTCTTCTTTAAAAATGGTGAAAATTCTGTAGGAATGTGCAAAACCATTTGTGAAATGATGTAGGCGAATCAATGGATAAGAGATGCTGAAAAATTCAAATGCATTTCAGCTCAGATGTTAAATCCTTCCGAGTTGGACGAGATTCTTTTGACGGTAAACACTGAAACCAATACAAAAATCTTGACTTGGGAGTCCATGTTGGAAATTCTGAAGAATTAGTGAAACTTTCCACTTACAATTTCCCGGACGAGCTAATATACACTTACATGCCAAAAGTCATGGGATAGCAGTGGACTATTTTGCAAGTGGCAGTAGCATCATGTGCAAACAGTATAAATATGCAAATCAGTGTCAGTAGAATAAGGGGCGAGGTGTTCAGTGTGACAATGGCTACACGACGAGAGCTATCGAACGTGGCCTGGTATGTGGAGCAAAACGTATGGGTCATTCAATATCGGAGGTGGCTCAAGAACTCAACATCCCACGGTCCACAGTTTCAAGAGTCTACCGAGAGTACCAACTTGACACCATGGACAACGGAGTGGTCGACCACACCTTCTCATTGAAGGGAACCAACGGCGTCTGAGTAGGATGGTCACCGTTAACAGGCAACTGACTCTACGCCAGATGACATCTGATTTTAACCAGGATTATACTAGAGCTGCATCGATGCGAACTGTGCAACGAAATCTAGTGTCCATGGGATATGGAAGCAGAAGACCCACAGGATGCCCTTGCTAGCAACAAGACGTCGTCAGCAACGTCTCTCCTGGTCCCGTGAACACATTGACTGGAAACTTGACAACTGCAAACGTGTGACCTGGTCTGATGAGTCTCGATTCCAGCTGATACGAGCTGATGGTAGAGCTCGAGTGTGGCGCAGACCCCATGAAGGCCATGGACCCAAGTTGTCAAGCATGCACTGTGCAAGCCGGTGGTGGCTCCGTAATGAGCAATTGTGGGAAGCTCTCCAGTCGGAATGGTTGGCAGTATCTTCAGATGTCTTCCCCCGACTTGTGGAATCAATGCCACGTCGCGCTGTGGCACTTCGCTGCGTTAGAGGAGGTCCCACACGTCATTAGGTGCTATCCCATGACTTTTGGCAAGTGAGTGTATAAACAAATAACACAGGCGAGTACATTATATCGAGTACATATGCATAAGAACTCTCAGTATGAAGGAAGCCAAAAATCTTTGAAGGTAAAAAAACAAGGTTCTTGAATAACCTTCGCAAGATACAACTCAACATTGCCACCAGACGAGTGAGCGTTGTCCGACAGGTCTTCAGTCCTTCATTAGATTCCGAAAATTACTTTATTCAATTTTCTTATTCGAGGTTGTGATATTTAGTAGACTATAGTCGAAAATATTCATGTTGAAAATCTAATGGTCAGGCTTATTTTGTTATAAATATCTCAGTATTAAAAGATGTTACCGTTTTCCTGGAGATTGAAAATGTCAGAAGATACAAATCTGAAAGAAGGACTGAGTACAGTGAGAAGTTTCATTAGAAATACTGAAAATTCCTTGATTTCACAATGTACATATGATTGTGCATGATAGAAAAATAATTTTTTAAAGATCTTACCTCCAAAAGTATATACAATAGCAAAAAAAACAACAACAACAAATACTGTGGACACAGAAATAAGGGAGATGTAATTTTTGAGTGGGATATGTCTCCATCCGTGATACTCAAAAATAAGATTTGAATGGCCATTGCACCCTGTCAAAGTTATGTATTGGAACTCTTAATAAATTATCACCATTGTCTAAAGCAGTCAATAGTTGCTACAAGAATGAATAGTAAAGTCTTTTATTTAAATCATAAACGAACTTAATTACGGCTTGCAATTCTTTTGTTTTCTCTCTTTATATCATTCTTATTATTTTATTCCCGTTGTTTCATAGGAAAATTCGAAAAAAGTTGAAGTTAACGAGCTTCATCCGCAGAAGTTAGATACATAGAGCTGCTCTTAATGTAGTGTGAAGGGAAGTTTAATTACTTTTAATTACATTGCGAATAGATCGCAGGAAGTCGGAGGCTGAGCAAAAGCCTCTTCATCATTCGAGGCAATTAGCGTTTTGATTTCGCCTTCCGCTCAGCCTCCTCCACCGTCGCCATTGCTCTCTTTCTCACTCTCTTTGCACTCTATCTCTCTGTCCCGCCCTCTTGGTTCATTTCTAACCATTCATTTTTAACAAGTCCATATCATGACATGGATATACTTGAACTTATCATTATGCCAGTAGCAATTTATGTCTTCCTATGGAACGTTTAGAGAAGATGAGAAAGTATGGTTTCCAACAGATTTTCTTTCTTAATTTAGTACACTCCCCCATAAATATTACTTTTCAACACAGTCACCTTCTTTATCGAGATGGGAGGCCAGAGAATCAAAATTCTGTCTATAAAAGATGTGATCGGACTAACTCGACCAATACTGAATTCCAGACACATGTTTCACTCAAGTTGAGTAGTCATCACGTTCGGATTGTAAATCGGCGCTTTGGTTCACAAAAACCGCATAACCTCTCCATCCATAATGTTAGACTGCTTCAATCTAGAAAATGGCGTTACCATTATTTGGTTTTTCTGCCACATAGCTGAACCTATCTGAATTACTGACTTGGAAAAAAAATCATAGCACTACAAGCGGTACACTTTTGGAAATTAAGATGGAATCTTACTTTCTGACTTTGCTGCGTATGATGGAAAGAATGGCTATCGTAGCTAAATGAGTTTGCTGATTGGAGTTACCACTTTACTTATCTCAAATTTTCAAATATCTGATTAATATTTCCTGAGAATTTTGATTTCACAATCAAAAATTTATAACTCAGTCAGTATACTCGTGATTATGTGCGAGTGCATGGTACTGAAAGCCTCATCTGGCAATGAAATTGAGAATTATTTCAATACTTACTCTTGGATATTTTTAAAAGGGAATTTCTTAACATGATATTTCCTGAGATATATAGTATTTCCTTAGATATTTCCTAATGTTTAAAAAGATCATGTTGTTTCATGTATACATTATGCTATGCTGAGGATAGACAAGGGCCTGGTTTTATAAATTTAGACGATAAATGCGCATAAAACCGAACGAGATGAGTCGCTCAAGTACCTTCCACGAAATTTAGATGAGGGGACTTTGCGTTCAAGATGTCTGAACTTTTTCCACGGCCAACTAACCATTCATGCACGACTTGACGAGATGTGCTGTGGCATACAAGCTATAAAATGCAGTCGATAATATAATGAAATGCAAAACTAAGATATCGGCCCGCTACGACACTTTGAAGATTACATTTTATGTACTTGGCCCGCTACAACCTACCTTTACTGATATCAGCAGAGCTCAATTTATTGAAGATTCTAAACATGATACCAAAGACTTGGAAGAATTGCGAGCAGAGGCCTAATGTTTGTATTTTTAGGCCTTGCGTGTACATCATAGAGAAGGTGATTAGTTTCAAGTAATAAGTAAAGCAAAAAATGAAAACCATACGCAAAGGTGGATTTTTACCTTTCCTTATAATTTTAAAAGAAGTTCCTTCAATAAAATGAACCATACCGGAAGTTAAGTTCAATTTAAGGAGGAGCAATATTCGAACTAAATTTCGCCATTGTAAGGAATTTGTTGCAATATGTTTTCGAAGTTCTACTTTGCTAAACATACGAAGAGCAGAAAGATTTAATAAAAAATGCTTGAGGTTATCAGGTTTTCACTTTCTTAATCGTTTCCTTAATTGTCTTCACCGATGGTCGAATACCATGAAGGAAATTTGTTGGTTGATGTGATGATGACGAGCAGAGTAGATGAGCAGACTCTCCTATTTAGCAATAGAACAGGGATGGGCATCTGGAAAATTCAAGAAAATTTTTTCCTCAGAACACTTTTCTCGATATGAAGATGGGGATGACCTTCTTTGTCCACCGCTTACGAAATAAAACGGTCGCTGAGGAATTTAGTCACGAATTCCGTTGTGTCGTTTCGTCCACTCGACCCAAGAACAGATCCGACGAAATTCCTGAATATCTCGGCGGTGATTATTTTTATTGGACCAAGAGATTTTTCCGTTGGAACTTTACTGAAGAAAAGTACGCTCTAATTGGATTTCGGTTGCTTTACAAAGTACCATGAAATAGAGGCTGCCAACTGAAAAAGTAGTCATTTGGTTGATATACTATGATGTGCCAATATTTTTTTATATAGTAAGTAAAGAGTTAGCAGTAAAAAGTAGGGATTTTTATTATATATTATATCATAGTATATTATTTACTTTCTAAATAAGCTTGTATTGAATTTTCTCGCTATCTAGAAACAACTGAAGTCGTATACAAGGCTTTCCAAGTGTTAATTTTATACATGGATTGCGATCACAAGCATAGAGACGAAAACATGCAAAACATCTATATTTACTAAACTAAAAAAAAAATTATAAGTTTGCGCGCTATGTTTGTGTATGAGGTGCTCGTGTGTTTGTAAAATTAAGTATTATTTCGTAGGTCGTCATTAAGCATAGTCAGGACTGTTTAGCATATTTATTTATTTATTTTGTTATGATTTATTATATATCGATAGTATTCAAAACTTTCCTTAAAAGTAATTTTGGAAAATATTAAAATCTTCAAAAATTCGATTTCTGGTCGCATTTATTATTGCCAGTCTATTTAATCATCTTTACTTTTGCTATTCTAGATCACTCTTGCTTAAAAATTGTAGTCTTATTTTTTAAAGAAATAAAATTGCCTGCATTGATCCTGCTGTTAAATTTATTATTACTTTTTAATGTTTTGAGATCGAAGAATATTCTATATATTATAAAGTAGAAAATTTAACATCATTAAAATATAATATAAAAATAAAAAGTTCACCATAGTTTCTTTTTCTAGACGTTTAGACTTTACCAATTTCCATAAAGTTATAATTGAGAAATGCAATAAAGTCCGTGGGTACCAGAGACTTTCAGTAGGGAGACATGTCATTTACTTAATTTTCATGTAATACGCACTCTTAGGTGTTTCATTGGATATGTTCAGAGGGCGCCTATTAACAGCATATTACATTTTTTCTATGGGAAAATAATGAAATGGCATGTCTCTCTATTGAAAGTCTCTGGTGGGTACTTACGTAAGTGAAATTGAAAAGTTGATTTTCAGTAAACTACATTCAATATGTTGCAGTTACCTACATGATTTTAGCTTAGAACATTATAACATACACGTGAGAAACTGTGTAAAGAAATTTGGAGTCTCTTCATATTGGTGGTGAACAGCAGTTTAGCGTATTTCAAAGACCTTTTTCTCTTTGATATTGGAATTTCAATGAGGCTAAGATCATTTACACATTAGTCAAAAGTTCTAGTTTTAACTAATCTTATTTATTTTGTCTTTTAAATAGCGAAGATATTATTATGTCATTTTTTATTTTAAATAGCGAAGATATTATTATGTCCCTCTCCGAAGTGCCTGTGCTTCGGAGAGGGAGAGCCATTGTCCATTATACAGGGTGTTTCTAAATTATCTCCCGTATTATATATGCTTATTACTCAAAAACTATTACTGATTTTAACGTGATATTTTTTATTCACAAAGAAAAACTCAAAAAGTTTCTTAGCATACCTTAATAAATTTCAATGTGCCCCCCCCCCCCCTCATTTATGGCGTGAAAGACGTCAAAGCGAAACTCGATTTCCTCCCATGTTCAGGCTAGCATTTCGGTGATGATTTCAGCGATTGTTTCAATTATTCTGTTCTTGAGAGTTTCAATGTCATCAACGTTGGTCCAGTACACTGTCTTTCACATATCCCCAGAAGAAAAAATCCAGAGGGTTCGCATCGGGTGAGCGAGGGGGCCAGGGGATTGACCCATCCTTTCACAACCAATCGTCCGGGAAAGTTCGTATCAAGGCACTGCCTAACTTGCAGGCCCAGTGAGGAAGTGGTACATCTTGTTGGTAGACTATGTTGGGCTGCAGTTCTTCCACTTGTGGAATCAGATAGTTCTCTAGCATATCTAGGTAGGTTGCAGCGGTAATGGTGTCTTCAGGTCCGATTACTCGATTATGCATTAAACCGCACCTAAATGCTAACCCGAACATGGGAGGAAATCGAGTTTCGCTTTGACGTCCTTCACCTCATAAATGGGGGGCACATTGAAATTTACTGAGGCATGCTAAGAAACTTTTGAGTTTTTTTTTGTAAATAAAAAAATCACATTAAAATCTATAATAGTTTTTGAGTAATAAACATGTATAATACGGGACATAATTTAGAAACAACCTATACATCAGCACTTTGATGGAGGATCGCTGCTGTTATGATTTTAAAAAAATGTAGATGAGTAATAATAAAAAGCTCTATGCGAAAGTCTGATTAAATGGCTGAAACTATAACTTATAAAAATTAAGTCGTTTCACTGCTTCCAATTATGATACAGATAACGAATCTCACCAAGAAAGAATTTGTTTCGTTCTTCGTCAGTTTGCCAATAAAGCAACTTCAAATTCAAAGTTTTCAAGATAATTTCTCGGTTTGGGAATTAATTAACGGGATTTTAAGATATGTTTTTCAAATATTTACTTAAAAATGAAACTAATGAACTAACAATTAATGTGTTGTCCATACTTGTGCTTTAGATTCATTTAAGTTCATTTATTCATATGGAAGGGAAAATATTATAATTGCTATCCCTTAAAGGAAGATCAATAAACAAAGTTAGGTACATAAGACAACAAACATTTCTTCAAGTTTCATAATTACGATGAGAATTTTGCGTTGTTAAGCAATTCTCTCCGCCTCCTGCAATAAAAATGCCGTTTTTGGAATCCATCAAGGGAAACAATGAACATCTTAATAAGACTGGCGAGCTGCACTTGATTTGCTTTCTTAGGTTTAATGATCTGTTCTTCTGTTTTGTTTACGTAGAATCGCCGATAGGAGAATCTTGGAATTTTTTTCCCCCTCTCTCTTTCGTCTGGATTTTTTTAGCAAGCAACGCGCAAATCACTACAAGACTCCCAATTGCATTTTTATATTCCCTCTCGGAGAAAGACGTCGTTTCGAAAAATTTCCTCCTTTTCCCGAAGAACGCTTTCGTCGCCCTCGGCGGTAATCTCCAGATTTATTATAACAAGCAGTTCCGAAAGGAACCTAATACTCCGTCAAGAATCGTACGAGGATCTAGAACCAATGAGGAGAATCTAGTCAGTGCATAAATTCTGTTGGTATATTGTTAGATTCTCTTCCTATTTTGCGAACAAAGGTTTAATCTTTCTTCAATTGAAAATGCAGTATTGAATTTTAAAAAATTGATTAACTAGATATCATCAACTAAAGATAAAAATAACAAATGAGGTTTTGTTCTTTTTGCAAAAATAGGTTTAAGACATCATTATTACTAAAACTTACTCGTAAGTGAAAAAATCTATAAATAAACGTAATTGACAGAGAAATGAAGATATTCAAATTTACATCGAGTATAGGGAAAATGTCGGGGTTGCATTGCTGATCTTCATCTGAAGTTCAGCCAGCAGCTTGATAATCTGTCATCTGAGAGAATGAAAGAAGAATTTATAATGTTGAAGAAAAATTATTAAAACTTGATAAGAATAAAAACTAAATATCCTCAGTTGAAGTTAATAACAAAAATAAAACTAATTTTAATAAAAATTATAATTCATTAGTCTCATGAGATACTTAATCAAATACTGCAGGTGTATCAAAATGTAATTCTAATAAAAGTGGATCAAAAGAAATTTAGATCTAATAACACTGGCCAACAAAATTTAAGATTTTTCTTGTGACAAAATGAAAATGGGTGATTTTTGGTAGTATTTTTTCTGCTGATTACGAATATAATTTTTAAATTTCTCTAACACGCACACAGCTTTCTTATTTTACAATGAAACATTTTTAAATCATTCAGTGTTTGGGGCCTGGTAAATTTCCTTGCGGCCCCAAAATATGGATAGTTTAACAATGCAGACGCTTCTCTTCACACCCATTACTTTAACATAGAAGTCTCATAATGCATAACCCTGGAACGTAACGTGATAGAAAAAATCTAAAAGCAGATTCGGATTCTACATACAAATTACTACTAAGAACACTACGTGTTGTCTTAGTCACAAAATGTGTGTTGACTAGTGTAATTAAAGTAGAATAGTATCAATAATAGGATTATGATATAAACTCTCATTAAAATTGAAATTTACTGACCAAGAAATTTAAATTTATGCTTTGAAATTATTAAATTATTATAATAATTATTCATAGTTTAACATAAATTTTAACCTGTGGTAACCTTACTATTAACTATACCTTAATTTCACGAATAACTTTAATTTATTTTAATTGTAAATAAAGAAAACACTTTCTGTCATCTTTCAATGTATCAACTTGTGCTCAAGAAACACCCAGTTGTTTTTTGACATTCATAGGACAAGAGATTTCCCATAGGAAGTCTGTTACAAACCTTTTTTCGAATGTTTTTAAAAATAATTTTGAATGTGAACTAACTCATTTCACAAGCTGCTAACAAAATAATTTATTTACGCATTATGTTGACGATACATAAGTTATCTTAAAAAATATGGCCATTTCGCACTTTATTGATTATTTAGAAAATTTATGAATTTTCATTTTTACTTATAAATCTGTTCAAAATAGTTGGATCAGTATTTTGGATCTGAATATACAATGTTATCAGCATAAAATTTAGTTGTTAAATTTTTCGAAAGAATTTCATAGACAGAGATTTAAATTGCCCGAACAAGGCAAAGTACCCTTTTTGTGTATGGGGACGATATCGTGGATAAAGGGGTCTACGACTAGAGAACCGGGAGTGAATCAGTTGATGAATCAGCGAAGCGCAACGAGGAGCTTGGTTTTAGTTAGCCTGGTAAATTTATTTGCATTTTTTACTTTTATGGTTAATTAGGTTCTTTGTGTCACATTTAGGGTGCATGTATTGTCCCGAAAACATTACTTCCCAAAGAATGGGTTTTTTCATTATTCTAATTTTTTCCCCCTGCACTTTACAAAATTAACTGCCATGAATGGATTTTATAGTTTCACCCATGAATTATGCTAACTTCAGGAACAATTTTTTTACATTCAGATGTCTCAATAAACCGGAACATTTCTGGATTGTAGAATTATTGCGACGCATTGGATAATGTGCCGTCATATTCAGTAATTAAACCGTCTGCGATGAACTTTTTC
Source organism: Rhysida immarginata (assembly GCA_023313115.1). Taxonomy (NCBI): domain Eukaryota; kingdom Metazoa; phylum Arthropoda; class Chilopoda; order Scolopendromorpha; family Scolopendridae; genus Rhysida; species Rhysida immarginata. Next base: position 992,070 of record JAHWFO010002284.1, read on the forward strand.
AATTTATTTATTCATAGAGTTTATGTCTGTCGGAACAAAATATAATAATCTGATTAGACTCATTTGAACTGGCTATTACTTTTTATTCTGATACGCTGTATGCAGATATTTAAACTTCATTCTTGGTCAGCAATTAACTTTAATGTAAATTTAAAGATAGTTATGTTATAAATCTATTTGTGAAACTATTCTACTTTATTACGTGAATTATTTCTTTGATCCAAATTTATTAGAATTCCATCTTGATATATCTTCAGGATTTGATTAATCTGATGAGACAGTTGATTTTTATTAAATAATCTGTTTATTTCTGATGTTTTTAAGTCGATGTTTTTCATATTGATTTTTATTTTGATTATGACAAGAATTTACTAGAACATTTGATCGTTTATATTTTGTACTGAAATAGAGTCGATTGCATTATTCAGGATAGATAGGATAATTAGTTTGTCGAGGATCGCATTGATATTTCCTTATAATAAATGATTTGTTTTTAGTAACGGCATTAGAGTATTAAATGTTGGATTGTGCTGCTGCTTTTTATTTACTGAAGCATTGAGTTGTCCTGAACAGTAACAGAGACAGTTGTCATAAGAGTAAAGCTACAAAAGCATTCTACAATGTATAAATCTGCATCTTGGAGCAATTTACTTTATGATTAGCGTCTGCTTCTTTTTGAATAACTCTTATCCAAAATGATTGTCCAGACTAAAGGAATTCAGAATAAATTGGTTCGAATTTTCCCCACACATCTTCAAGACTGTGGATTTCTCTAAAAACGCTTTGCTGCAAGATAGTTAAACTTGGCAACTCATTAAACAAATTAAAAAAAAAGTGATAAAAACCCAGCCAGATTTGAATCTAGTATTAATCTGTGTTGGCTGTTCCAAAGCCTAATGATAATTCACTTCGGCTGATAATGACTGCTAATACATGTATTGCCAATTGTGTAAGGCGAATTTACACTTAAGAATTTGTCAATCAAAAGCGTGGTCCCTTGCTGGCAGATTTTTCAACATGTCATTCGCCACTTGGAGACAAGGACGATCTTTTATGTCTGAAATGTTTATATTCAATTCGGCCTCTTCCACCAAGTTGATGTTTATTTCGTGCGCGTAATTATAAATCATTGCAGGAGGTTAATACCATTCTTCCATAAGCTTTTTTCACGGCAGTTTTCATGCTGCATCGCGTATCTTTAAATTGATTTTTTTATACTTGAAAGTGGGTTTATACAGGGTGAGTCAAAAGTCACTGGACATAAGAGCACTTATCCTATTCTCTGCTAGCATGGTCACAACTTTCATTTTACATACAACTTTCGAAATCCAGCTATCTTTGGTACAGTTTTGGAGTTTGGTCGCCATCTTGAAATTCGCCATTTTCGGTCAAGGTTCGTTTTCTTAAATGGGAAGGGCAGGGGGTCATGCAGCATATCAAATAACACCAGTTTTTTCTCAAGTTCAGTCTTTCAATCGGATTTCAGATATCTGTTGTGGTTCATAAGTTATTAACATTGACGCTCTATCATTGGTAATTGGAGATGGCACTAATGAAGGAGGAGAGTATTGAGCCGATTTCAACTCCCAGCATCCCGAAAGCGAACTAATCGCGCACAATGCCTTCGCATATGTGATATCACATTCAGAGATACTGGGACTGTTGAACATAAAGCTCGTACAGGCTGGCCAAATACGTCAACCGATTTTGCAACCTCAACAAAAGTGTTGGCAGCGTTTGCAAAGAGTACATAACGCAGCACAAAATGTCTTGCAGGTGAGTGTGGACTCAGCCAATCATCCATAGCACGAATTATGCATACCAACAAGTGGTATCCATTAAAAGTTCAGATGCAGCAAAACTATACGAGAATGATCCGGAGAGACGTGAGGAGTTCTGTACCTGGGCTCTGGACAACTATCGACTGGATCATTCATTTGCACATAACATTGTATTCAGTGATGAAGCAAATTCTTATGTCCATGGTGAGGTGATCCGTCAGAACAAGAGATATTGGAGCGATACGAACCCTTATTGGATCCATCCGAAGTCAAAGTTTTTGTGTGGTCTGGGATATGTAGCACCCGTTTAATTGGACCAAATTTCATACTTATGAATGTTAGAGAACATTGTTTCCGTCACTGTTGACTGAAGATGCTAATTTTCCAAGTTTTTTCCAGCAGAATGGTGCACCACCACAATACGGACGTAATGTCAATGGCTGTATGGCTATTAGATTGGCCAGCAGGGTCCTTGGAGTGGCCACCACGTTCTCCAGATCTCACACCGCTAGATTTTTACCTGTGGGGCCACTTGAAACAACTTGTGTATGCTTGTGACAGCATTACCCCCGACATTCTCTTTCGCGTGCATAATGAATGGATAAAGCGCCTTGAGCTCTTTGTCTTGCAGCAGGGAGAACACATTGAACATATCCTTTATCTGCTGCTAACCCAGTTTTCGGTATGTGTTTTTGTTTGGAGAGTATCAATGTTCTTGCTAATAACTTGTGAACTACAAAAGACAGCTGAAATCCGATTGCAGGAATGAACTCCTGGAGAAAAAAAAACTGGTGTTATTTGATTTAAGGAAATGAACTATAGCTCAAAATGGAGCATTTCAAGGTGGCGACCAAACTCCAAACTGTCCCAAAAGATAGAGCACCTATCCTGTTCCCCGCTAGTATGGTCACTTCGTTTATTTTACACCCCATTTCCGAAGCTATGTCCAGGGACGTTTGACTCGCCCTGTAGATTATGTTTAAAATGCTTATTTATTATTTATATCCATTTACAAAATGAAAATACTAAAATTTACAGTGAGCTGACTCCGGAAAAGATATTAAGTTATTAAAATTAAAAAAAACACTCATTGGGCGTCTTGATTATTTATTGTCATATAAATTTATATATAAAAGTAAGAAAAAATCTAATAAATTCATAATTGTGTAATAAACCTCATTAATTCCCCCTCGCTCTAAAATTAACGAAAATGCGAATGTTTAAATCCGATCAATGTTAAATGCATGTATTTAAAAATTTCATCTTCAAATTGAATTGCCTGTTAGAAATAAAATTTTTATCGAAATAGAATTTATGAAAACTTTTTAAAATTCAAAATGCTTCAGCAATTGTATAGTATGCACGGCTGGTTCTATTTACGTGAGAATAGGCGCGGTCTTCAAGCTGAGGATCGTTAAGCGCGTCATTGCTTCTTGTTCGTACGCAATACAGAAGACATGCAAGAAAAGAAATCTAAACTTCAGAAAGCAATTCAATACAATTTACTATTTAAATATTTACTTCAAAATTATTTTTATCAAGAAATAGAAAAAAAAACTCGAAACGAGAGTTCAATTTCGGACTCCATATTTTAATTAAATTTCGAAAATTTCTTCTCCTCTTTCTCTTCCCTCCAATTTCCCCTCCCTCATCTACCCCTTTTCCTCCTTTTTCCTTTCCATATCCATTCGCTGTGACGTCCTAAGCTTTATTGCCCGTTTTTCGATTTGGGAGCAACCAACCTATTCGGAGTTTTTAAAGCAAACGAGGTTTTCTTTTTTTAAATTTTTTTTCTTTTTTTTCTTTAATTTTCTGCGGAACACTTGATCGATTTTATTATCGTTCCGCCTTCTTTTTTCACTAAATATATTTATGTTCTTTTTTTAATGACGTTTTATCGACATTACCCTGCAAGGTCGGTCACAGGGCGTGACGTGTGTATTTTGCGATTAGGCTACTGATGGTTCCATGGAATAATTTACCATCCCTCCAATGTTTCCTCCTCCCTTCGTCTTCTTTTTTTTTCCTTCTCCCATTCGCTGGAATCGTCGTTATCACGAGAGCAATGTGGTTCCGCCACCATCACCACCCTTCTTTCCGTAATGTAATGGGATGGGCTACATTGAGTAAACTGGGAGTAGAAACCTCAGTTATCTTACTTCTCCTTCTTTTCCCATCTAAGTAAAAGACTATCGTCGTCGTGACAGAGAAAAAGAGAGGAGGGAAAAAAAAGGGAGGAGGAGGAGATGAGGAAAAGAGAAAGAGAGAAAAAAATATGAAAGAAAAGAGAATACCCCGTGCTGACAAGCGCTTTTAAATATGAAGAGCTCCTCGGCAATAAAGCAGAAATTTTCATTACATTCCAACTCCGTTTGAAGAAATATTCAATGGGCAAAAGCAGAGGCGCAATGGCCGGCCGGTGACAAGTATTGTTCGTGACCGACGAAGAGAAGCGAGCAGAATCCCCGCGCAGAAGCAATTATTCGAGACGGTAGATCACCCTTAATTGCCGGCAAGAGATATGAAACTCGGGCGGCAGATGAGCCGCAGCTGCATTAAAGGAAGAAGAGCCGAGGCCAAAAGATTCTGGTTGGAATTCCTGCAGGTAAATGCAATGTCTAAATCAAAAGTTGGCCGAGGATGCGAATCGGTGACATTGTTTCGGTAAAAGAATACGGGTGCAGGGGGCGGAGGCTGGAGGATCGGATCCCTTTTCATCGTCTAAAACTCCTCCGAAATCTCTTCGAAAGTCTACTCCTTCTTCGTGGAGCCTCCTTCTCCATCCCGTTTCTATCTGTCTCTTCCATTTGAACTCTGCACGAATGATAAGCAACGCAACGCACTCGGCGACGTAACGTTCGCTCTGTTTTGTAATTCAATATCTTTTCAGTGGGCGGAAGCATGGATTTCCATTGAAGGGCATCGAGCACGAGAAAACAGTCGAAAAATATGAGAAAAGAGTAAGGGGAAGGAGGGGAAAAAAAGAAAACGAGGGAAACAATGCGGAATCACATGTCACGTTTAAGCAAGATTCGCCTCCGCCAAAGCTCCCCTTTCTCGTTCAGGGTAAGTAACCGAAAAGGAAATTGCTCCAGAAGCAAGGGTCACCTTTGTCAAATAGAAAAGAGATTAAAAAAAAACCCTCCTTTGCCATCTGTGAAAAAAGTTTTTTTCTTCGTTTGTTTTTGTTCTCCCTATTTTCCGTTGTTCAATTATTCTCTATTTTTGGCCGCCATTCATCATTTTTGAAGCCTTTGTTCTCCGGCTATCTTTTCATCTTTGAGTCTTTCCTTCCGATTTTTTCTTTTTGCGTATCTTGCTAATTATCTGGACTTAATAGTAACCATGTGCAGCGAAATAACCTGAAGAGAACGATAAGAATCTAACATATTGTCATGTCGGATTTTAATTTTTATTAAAATTTTTGTGTTTTTCCGTTCGTCTATTCTCTCGAAATCCAGAAAGGAAATCGAACGAAAATTTTCAAAAATATTTAATAAAACTTAAACAAAAGGCAATAGGAATTTCACCATTTTTACGCAATGGTTGGAGAGTCATGAGCGTTTCTTTAACTAGAATTTGGTTTTAGATTTTGCAGAGATTGTCATGCATGCTTGGAAGGAGGAGTGAGGCGAAAGCTTCCATTCATAAATTTTTGAAGAGCAGGATGCGCTTTTCATCTCTGACAATAATTGTTTTAATTATAATGCTTATTTTTAATTGTCATGGTACATAAATGTAGCGAATTTTGCATACTCTTGTGATTAAGTAGAACATTTTCCTAATGTATCGTTTGCCAATTTTATGCTAATACGAAACTTTATTGTCTAGTGAGTGAAGAATACTACTTCATTAAGATATTAAATTTTACAATTATTGGATGGAAAATTTTGGTACATTTTTTGTTGAATTTTCTGTTGCTTTTTTGCTCTTATGTGCATGATTACTATGTCCCAGAAAAGTTCATTCGTGAACGATGTTGATTTCGGCTGCCAAATAGCAATCATCAATATACAGGGTTACAGGGAAAGTCGACCTAGATATTTAAAGACTTTATTATTTAGGTCGTTGCCGATAGATTTGATATATATACTATGTGACTTTTAAATTAAAAGAAAAAAATATCATTTTTTGCTCTAATTTCAACTTTATTCTTTTAATTGAAGGGCTCGGGGCAATAAGGACGTAACCCACAGGAAGAAGTTCTTACTAAATGTAATAATTACTGCTTGTGAAATCCATTTACAGTATGTTTCACTAACAAATGCACAAGTAAACAGTATCCGCATTAAAGCAAAACATCAACCAAAGAGATCTACTGATTTTTAAAAGATATAGCATCACTTTTCTCAAAAAATTCTTCCTGTGGGTTATGTCCTTATTGCCCCGACCCCTTCAATTTCCAGACTCTAGGGTCCAATTTTTTGCTGTTTTTACGTAGGGGGTATGCCAGTTTATAAAAATAAATAATAAAACTTGAAACAACTTGCATGTAGATGTTTTCACTAAGTGTTCCCAACTTTGAAGCACGTTAATTAAAAAAAGTTCTATAGAAGTTATTCTGCAAATTATTTTAATAACTTCTACGTCTTTTTAACTATCCAAAAAGGTATAATACTCTCAGTTAAGTAGGCAAATCAAACACAAAATGACAGAGAAAGCGGTCCCAGACCGCAAAGAGTAAATGTTTATTTAAAAGTCACACATCTAGAAAACTGTTAACTTTTGGATAGTAGGTTATAGGGTCAAATCTATCGGCAACGACCTAAATAACAAGAAATTAAGTCTCCCGAGGAAGGTATAGGAAAGTAGCGGAAGCCCTGAGTTCTTCTATTTTTTTATTCCTTCATCTGCACTTTTTAACCCCCTATTTTATAAAATCAAAAATTGATTTTCTCCAACCTTGTATTTAGAAAATATAAAAGAACCATATCTTCTTTCCTTTCTCATCATTTTCGATCGAATGATATATCACACCCTATATAGTGCCATAAAGTTCTGAAGACCAAGTGATTGCCACCCCCCACAATTCCGTCCCTATTGGGACAATTTGGCCCAAACTTTACAGTAATATTGACCTTGCTTAGAGGAACCTGCATACCGAATTTCACTCCTTTATATGCATAAATACGCGTAGACCTTTTGGTCCCCTCTAATTTCCGCCCCCGAAACTCTGACCCCAGTGGGCCAATCAAAACCAAACTAAATAGTGAAGGTGCACATGCCCATAGTCAGCTATATTCCGAATTTCAACCTTCTACCTCAAAAAATGCGGAAATTGTGAAGGGGACGGACGGACGTCCTTAAATATCTAGGTCGACTTTCCCTGTAACCCTGTGAATGATTATATGATGATGGCTGACTGGAAGCCGAAATATATATCGTTGCTCAATAAATTTTTGTGGGATGTGGACATACCAGCTGCCTCACTTTACTTCATGCAAGTATGCACAGTTTTGTTGCAGTTTTCTAGTCTAAACTTCAGTTTGTAATTAAACTGACACAATTCGGATCCATCTGTAGCGTAATCTACCAACTGGAATGGCATCAAGTCAATGAGGTGTATGAGGGAGATTGCAAATGTCGGCGATAGGGGGGAATGTAGCTCTGTGAAGTATTAAAAAAGCGTTTTAAATAACTGAAAATGGATAGCAACGAGACAAAATTAAACAGAAGTATGACATTTAATTCAAGACATTAACATGTCAGAAGGAATGTTCATCACAGCCCGTATTACGTTTTCTTCAAGTTGCCAAGTTCGCGGAGCCCACCGAGATAAACTTTGGACTTCAAGTAGCTCTACTGTCAAAAGTTGCGTGGTGTTAGATCTGGGGAGCGAGGCAGTCATGCAACCGGAAAAGGACGACTGATGGCTCTTTCATCAATAAAGTGATGCTACAGCAGCGGTTGAACCCATGATTTGCGTTAGAAGCTTTTAACCTAGGTTACAGCAGTATCAGGTTCATCCTTGTCAACGACATTGAACATTTGCGACATTTTTACAGAAGATTTTTGCAAGTTTTTCGTTCCATGCCTTGATTACAGATGGATCCGAATTCTGATGGATCCTCTTAATTAACACTTGTACATCAATAGGTCCACACCAGAAAAAATCCAACAAACAGCTGAGAGGTATTTATGGGAAATGCGTCATTACATACGTCTACGTTAGCTATTAGTTTCGTTATTTTGTGACATTTATTTTAAGGAAGAAACCACACAAAAATTTTTTCTAAAAAAATATTGGATTTAAAGAAATTCGGTTGCTAAAGCAATTTATACTAAATTTTTTTATTAAGGAGTCATGTCGACTTTGTCCTATATTTTTCTATTGCATCCAGCATCTTCAAGTTAAAAGATTTTACCTGAATGACCAGAACATTTCCTTTTATATTAACTTAACATGAAATTTTATCACCGTAAAAATTTACTAAAGTACATAGGTATCCAAATGATTTTCTTGAGACTCTCCGAGCAGCGCCTCTTTGGAAAGATCCAAGACGGGTAGAAAGAAGAAAGAATTCAAAACTTAACATTATTCGAATTAAAGTCCTGGAGCTCGACGTAATAAGCCAGTTGACCATTAGCTTATTTCCAAGAAGAACCCTAGACACCATTTTTCTTCCGGCAGTAGCGTACTCTTGTTTCCATCGCAAGTAGAAGAGGGGCATCATTAACTGACAACTTCAGTTTGGTGACGTCGTATTTCCCATCAGGGATTGTCTCCTTTATCTCGTGCTTCCAACTTTCCTTCTTTTGGCGCGGAGGAGCGAGATCTCCTCCTTCCTCCAGCGAAACCAACATCTTGTCTCCGAGCTGTCGTTTAAGGAGTGACGCAGAGCCGCAACAATTAATTTGGATGAGACGCCAAAGACTCGTGACTCGCGCTGCTCTTTCACCTTTTCCACCCCATCTTCACTCGCACCGCACGATACACGTACACACACACCGGCCGTTTTCACGAAAATCATTGGGGAGTAAGAAGAAATTGCGTAGTTCCCTATTCACGTGTACGGTGACAACTATTCTTTTGCCCTTAAGTTAGACAGATTGTTAGAGAACAAGATAAAACACAGGACTGAGTTTAAATTCGGTATGAATCATACCTGACGTTGTTATCGATTTTTTCAGTGATGAAAAATGAATGAATGCTTTAGGAAATCAAGCTCAAAATGTTTTACGTCAATTTTTTTTCTTTTCCTTGTAGCTTCCATTACAGTTTGCGTTTTTCTAAAATTTTTATGATAAAAGTGAATTAGAGAGTACTGTGGAGAAAATCAAGCTTTCGTTTCATTTAAGTAAGTTAACCGCAGTTCCTCTTTCTTTTGAAAAAGAGTCGAGTAAAAAAAGCGAAATGTTCAATGTTTAATGGAGTTCGAAAAGAGACTTCCAAATACACCTTCAAATCGAAGTTGCTATTTTAAGCAAAACACATTCTTTAATAAAAAACATCGATGTACTTCGAAAAAAATTAACGGATCCTAACGAATTTTTACTTTTTGGTTGAATATACAAAATTTTGCAAATGTGTTTGGATCGGTCAGGACAGTGCAGGACTCCGATCTTAGTTTCACTCAATACACGGCTCAAGAGAAATGTCCGGAGTATCATTTTGCGTAATAGCCAAATTCCATCCACATTAAATATTTAGAGCTTACTTTTCAATAATAATATTCGTCCATACAAGTCTCTATGCTTTGGCCAACTAGATCATCAGATCTCTCTCTTATCGAGCACTTTTGGAATATGATGGGGCGTCGTCTGCGATAAATTTCGCCAGTTGGAGATCATGGGAAACATATCCCTCAGAACACCTATGAACTCCTCAAGGAACTTTATGAATTCATGCCATGTCGGGTAACAACTTGTATCATATCCACGCCAGGGAGAGACTAATGCTATACAGGAGGTCCTCGCACTTACGACACAATTAGTTCCAGGAAAGTGTCTTAAGACGAAACATCATTTCCTATAATGATACACGAGTTTAATAATATAAAGTGAAGCTCTGTTTTTGTCCTAAGTGCGAAACAAGTGTGGGAATTTATAAATGTCGTAAGTGCGGAATGTCGTAGGTTGAAACGTCCTAAGTCGAAGAGTCCCTGGTATTGATTTGCTCACTTTTTTGCAATGCTTTCTGTAGAATGACTCATCCAATTTTTCTGAAAATCTATTCATCTCTTCTGTAGATGTACATTCATTCAATTGCGTACCTTACTTCCTTCTTGTGATGTCGATATTTTCAGTTAAAGAATTAAATGAAGTTTGCCCCCGCCCCCCCTAAACCAATTAAATAATACAAATACTTCATTTTGGTGGAAATAAGTTGTACACGGAGAAACTTTGGAATATTGGTATTAGCTTTATTCTTTATTCTGCATAGACGGATTTGATATTTGGTGCACTTTACCACAATTTTCTCATATAACTACTTGACTTACCCCCCCCCCCCAAACATAAATCCTGGCTACGTCCATGAAAGTGAAACTCAAATGCATTTTACCTTGTAAAGCGTACAAATTTATTCGTGACTATTCGCATTGGGAAACCCTGGTATAAAGCATTGTATACCTTAGCTATACGCAAAGCGATACACATTCTTAGGGTTTATAATGAAATAGCAGAAGAGTCGTTTAAGAAATGGATGGTGGCATCTATAAATTTTCAACCAAGCAAGTGGTCTCAAACTTTTCTTGGATTCTGGCCAAGTAAGGTTAATGCTAGCGGGAAAAAAAACTTCCCGGAGTCCGCGTACCTCTTTTTAAACATACTGATCCAAGCAATACATTTTCTGGAACGTCCTGGTTCACTAGTTATTTTCTCTTGCGTATAATTACTATAGACATTTGCTCATATTATCTTTATCTGTGTTAATTGCAATTTATTACGCATATTCAAGTCTTTCATTTTTCACATAAACATCATTTTAGAGCGGCTCTTTATCCAAACCGGAAAAAAATTAAGATCGGCATTTTCTGGTTCTTTCTGTACCCTTTCATTGTTTGATTTAAACTGTAAGAAAATATTTAAAATTTTGTGTTTTTTGACGTATCAGATACTAGTAGATTGACTCCGAAAGAAAGGAAAATTGTTTTATTTATAAAATTATAGTAAATAAAAGCCCGTATGTTGTTTGAAACTCCGTAAAAATTGCCAAAAAGAACACCATAAACCATAAGAAATATAGTTTTTGGAAGTTTTTTGGAAATTCGGGTTCCATATGTTTTCCCTGCAGGGGGTTGGGGAGGAGAAACGCTATCAATCCCTTCGTAAGGAGAGTGGAAGAGAGTGATAGAGGTCCGCCTGCCCTGGCGACAATACTCCTTCCCGCCGACTATGGCGAATAGGTTTTTCGGCATCACAGAGAGCTGCCTTTGTAAACTCGTCCCCATGAATTGATGAGGCGAGGATCTCGCACAGTCTCGTTTCGTTCTCGTCGCCGTCGGCTGTTTTCGAATGAAAGTGAAGGGTGGGGGCGTTGAGGGTACGACGACGACGACGGCCGTTTGAGCCGCTCGCTCTCTTCGCCCGTTCAAATTCCCTTAGTACGGGCTGCAATAGCACAGCGGCGATTGTGTTTGAATAAGCTTCATTCGGCATTTGCCTTGTCAATAAGAAACAACAAGCCGCTGAGAGAAATGGAGGGCGCTGCCAGTGCATTGTGAGAAGCCCGAGGTCCAAGTCGACGAACAATTGGGTCGCAAGCCTGCTCTCGACTTATCTCCAAAAGCTAAAAGTGGAGTGTCTTCGTTGCCAGCCCAACAATCAAGCGTCACGCCAAGAGAATGCTCCCCTGAATCTCTTGCGCCTGCGCAGAAGGATAGGTTCCTGGAACAAATCAGTCGCCCTTCTTTATGCGCCTTATACGGTCTAAGACCTTGTCTTCGCTGCTCCTGATCCTACTCCAGAGGTTTTAACCTCCATCCTCCCGAGCTCCTCCTCCTCGTCTCTCTAGGTTAAGAGTGAAAAACGCTCCCTTAGCGTTTCAAATGCGCTCCTAATTAAATTACACAATTATAACACGTTATCACGATCAAAAGTGCCGATAAAATCCAATGCGATCTATTTTGGAAAGAGAAAGTGTATCTTAAGAAAATATAAGAAAGAATCTTTCCTAAACAATAGATAGAACCTTTCTTTACAACTTATACTTTAAGATTAAAATATTATTTCAAATAACAACAAAAATGAAATTAACTAAAGACCAAACAGCTTAGAGAGGAAAATAAGATTCTTATGCAGTCGATTTAGTTTTTAAATCTTTATTTAAATTCGTGTAGCTTATAACAATTTCGAAGAACTACTTTTTCTCCTAATCTTACATTAAAAACACAAGTAAATTAAACGAAATAGAAATCTCAATGGTAAACATCACCTTGTCAGTTTCATAAAAAGACGTGGCTAAATGGCTCTCCTACAGACAAGCTAATTTATAAATACAAACTAGATCCTCATAAAATTATATCAAATTATCTGAGAAGCAATTTCCTCTGGAATGATATTCACAACTGGAACTCTCTGTCATTTCAGGTAAAAAAAAGAATACCTATCTGTGACGCCAAATTCATGCCGCACATGCTGCTAATTTTTTATCAATTTACGTCTTAATGGTAAAACGACAGATCTCTTGGTCTTATATCCAAACAGATAAAGAGCGTGAGACTAAATAATTTGATTCCCAATAAAATATTGCTATATCGAATTACTAAAATATTTACAGTTTATTTATTTATTTAAAATTGTAAGCAACAGGCTGAGTGCCCAATGATAGGTTATAGCTAAGAACTTACAATGAAAGAAAGAAATTAAATAAAATTATAGATTATATAAAAATGAAAATGTTAATAAAAAATAATTGTAATCATAAAAAAATAAGATTTACAAATGAGTGAAATATTTTCAATAACAATTTTTTTAAAATGGTTATAATCCATTGCATTGATATCAATCAGATTAGATATAATATTGCATAATTTAAACATTCTATAGAAGGGTAAATTATTTACAGTTGTAGGTACACTTAACACATATACAGTGCTAAGCGACTTAACTCAATAAGTTGGGAATTCCAAATAAAAAAAAAATCATTCAAGGGAAAATGCCTTGATAAAATAGCTGATATTTTAGTAGAATGCATGCATATTACGATACGCTGATGTTTTAGCTGACCATAAGTTCACAGAAAACGTTGGAACGAATAGCACACAATATTTCATTGATTAGTAGTCCAATTCGACGTATCGTGTTCAACGAATATTTTGTTGTTTAAATATCTGTGTTATAGATTCATTTAAAGTTATCCCTTATGGAGTCAGAGTAATTTTCTTTTTGCAAAATAGATACGACTAATCTTTTCAAATTGTAATTTGGTGCATTTGCCCAGATAATTATGTTATAGATAAGTACGTCATAGTCAAGTACGACGGAAAGAATAACCTAACCTAACCCGAAATTCTTTATAAGATAAAATTGAGCCTAGCCTCTTGAATAATAAACACTTTCGTGTAAAGCTGTCACGGCCCTTACGTTTGTTCGTTAAACTTAGAGTCAAAACATAAATCCCCAAATTCTTAAAGGGCTACAGTAAACTCCGTGTAATTCGAATTCAAATGGACCAACAAAAAAATTCGAATTAGGCGATAATTCGAATTCTGCGATATTGGTCACACTAACCTAAAAACTGTGTGTTTTCGATTATGGGTAATCAGTACTTACAAATTATACAAATTCCTGTATATCTATGTTACATTAAATCTATGGTAAATTGTACCTGTATTTTGTGTTTCAATAAAATAAAAGATAATTACGTACTGGCTAGATTTTAAGCTATCGAAATGAAAAACAAAGTTAATTGAGAGAGAAGATAAACCTATAAAGTGTGAAAGCTACATGTACTTACAATTCCGAAGTCTTCAAAAATATTTACGCCTGGGCACCTAGGTGTGTGTTGTGCTGGAGTCCTTATGATACTGAGCACAACCCCTAATTTACCTGCTTATACTTAAAGCACCAATGGAAAGCTAGCGCCAAATCTCGAAAGCGGATTGGCTACTGTATCCAGTCAGGCTTCCGAATAATCCAGTAGAAGAGGAATCGGCCAATTACATTTTTACAGTAAACAAATTGTTTTCGGAGTAACTATGGCGTTCGAATTAGGCGATGAAAAATACATTAGTTTGTATTAAATGTACTTGATGATTGATTCGAATTGGGCGATAATTCGAATTAGAAAATTCGAATATGCGGTAATATTTTACATTAAATGTAAAAGATTTCAACCGTTCCTTAAAATTTATACGAATTAAGCGATAATTCGAATTTAGTGGATTCGAATTACACGGAGTTTACTGTATTATATTTTAATGCTTATTATTCGCCGAATTAGATATTGGTAATTTAATTTTTGCTTTCAGCGGTTTACAACCTCTCATTCTGAAATATCTGCTGGTATGATTAGAGAATATTACTGAAGTATTGAAGAGTAAATGGCTTCTAAAGTACTTAATACTAGGCGGGCCTCCATTGATTAACCACAATGGGTTATGAAATACCATTATAAATATTATGAAATACCATTAAATAATCATGCAATTCCATTAGTGCATATTATAATTTAACAGCTGAATTAAGCTGATTTGTAGCTCTTCACTAAAATATACAAGGGGAAGTCAGTAAGTTATAGAAATGGATATACAAATATAAAGCTATTGGAAAGCTACGTACATTTATTTCACCGCGTAATCTTCCTGTACGCTGGGGCACTTGTCCAATCGTTTTACAAACCCTTCAAAACAAGCAGCATAAAATTCTTTGAGCTGCTGTTTGAACATGCGGTGAATTAACTTTTTACAGCTTGGGGCCGAACAAATGGAAGTCGCTTGGAGCAAAGTAAGGCTATACGAAGGATACTCGAAAAGTTCCCAGTTGAACTTTCGCAGCATCTCAGTTGTCTTCTTGGCAATACGAGGACGCGCGTTATCATGCAATAAAAGCACGTCGTTGATGAGAAGTTAAGGTCGCTTCCGTTAAATAACATTACGAAGCTTCATGAGGATCTTATAGCAGGACTTGGCATTTACAGTTTACTCTCGCTGCCAAAATGTGGTAAGCAATATGCCCTAGAGATCCCAGAAGACTGTAAGTTAGTTTTGAGGGGCTTGTGTACTGGTGGAGATTATGTGCCTCATTGTAATAATAGAGGGAGATTATGTGGAGAAATAAAAGTAGTTTTCAAGTCAATACTCTTTATTTGTTTCATTTCTATATCCATTCGTAACTTACTTACTGTCTTCCCCTCGTAATTATTTGCTCATAGGTAAGAACTCCTGATGTGGGCCCCTCAGAACCAAACATGTCGTGAAATTTAAAACTTTTATTATAATTTTTTTCAAATCTCTTTGAAATTTTAAAGATAAGTAAAACGTATATATTTCATAACAAACCATAAAAGAAAAAAAAATTTTGTTTAAAAAAAAATAAATAAATTTTTAATAAAAAAATGAATATTTTTTAATGTTCTCAATCGATTTCAACAATTTTGTAAATACACATTGAATCTGTATTTATTAATTCAACTAATTAACTAAAGTACTAATTCTAATTAACGATTTAGAATTTGAAAAAAAAAATTTTGGTTATCTGTTTTTACGCGAATGGCATCAATTTTTGTCAAGCTATTCAATAGTACCACTGGGCTGCTAAGCAAGTAACTCTTCATTATTCAACAAGATTTTATCCGCGCGCACTGCGCGGTAATTAGTTTCAAACTCAATTCATATTGTTGCATAGTTCGCACATTCAAATTGTTTCGTGTGATAAACTCACATGTTCTCTTTTGTTTATACTTTGATAAAAACAGTTGCTTAGACAATCATGGTCAGGTAACTTTTCAGTTCCGGCGTATGCTTCAAGCCAGCGCCAACAATGCAAAACGGTTTCCATATCGTACTCGCATGTTCTCCTTTATTTATAACGTGTGTCTCAAAAGTCGCGTGCCATATGAAAAGTTTATGAATGTTAGCTTTATGTTCACACGGTTTCGCAAGCTTATCGTTCATGTTCAAAATGTGCACCATGCACTCGAAGATAATGTCTCACACGATCCAAATTTTCTTCTGTCACGCGTAAAAGTGTAGCTGGTGGGCTTGGGAATATCAGGGTGCCGGCGATGAAATTCGTCTGCAGTTTCTCGAGATGTTCTGTGGTGATCTCCACAAAGAAGTATAAGCTCTACACGTTTTCCTGTGTCAGCATTATTCCTCTACTTCACTATTTCACATACGAAATCAAAGCAACCAATTAATCCATTTGGCACGCGACTTTTGAGACACACTGTAGTTTGATATAGGGAGCTTCCCTGTAAAGCAAAGTGCTTAAAACAGTCAATTGCTGTCAATATTGAATAATGAAGAGTTACTTGCTTAACAGCCCAGGGCTACGATTGAATAGCTTGACAAAAAATGATGCCATTCGCGTAATAACAGAGATCACCAATTTTTATTTCAAATTCTAAATCGTTAATAAATACAGATTCATCATGTTTTTTCAAAATTGTTGAAATCGATTGAGAACATTGAAAAATATTCATTTTTGTTATTAATAATTTATTTTATTTTTTTTACACAAAAAAATATTTTTTCTCATTCTTTTATGTTTTGTTATGAAATATATACATTTTACTTGCTATCTTTAAAATTTCAAAGAGATTTGAAAAAATTAGCTTGAGATGATTTTTAAACAAAAAAATACCAAAAAATGTATTTGTTTATAACTCTTTAACAAATGGAAAATTTTCAAAAATATTATGGGAATTTTAATATTCCATTAGTTACTACCAAATTATAATAAAAGTTTTAAATTTCACGACATGTTTGTTTTTGAGGGGACCACTTCAGGAATTCTTACCCTCATAAAGGCCTATTTCTAAGAAAAACTGTTAACAAAGAATGTCGCGACCGTTTGGCATCTCAGATTTGCCATCATTTCTCATATTTAGTAACAATTGGAATCCGCAAATACAAGGTATTTCGCAATTCTGCCCCAAATTGCTCAATGCTTGCATAATAATTAATATTCATCTGCAAGTTAATGGATTTTTTAAAGTATTGGGGTCATTGTCAAGTATTGCTCATAACAAAATAGGAATAAAGGGGACTTGATAAAGCAATACAAAGTTATTTATTCTCACAATAGCACAATATGACTTACAATATTATTTACTTAACAATGCCGCTCTTGTTTATATTTTTAATTAATGAGTGTTATATTTTTAATTATGGATTACAGAATTAATTTTGAATATACATTTTTCAAATCTTCACCTGGAGCTGACGAAAATGTCGAAACGCGTAGGTCAGAATAAATAATTTACCAAGGTCCCTTTATTCTAATTTTGAATTTTAAAAGTAGTAAGTTATCTCATTAACTTATACAGTACTTGGGAAACTGAAAAAATGTTTTTACAACAAGCAGCAAACTGTCTAAATAAATATGCCAATTTAAAACACAAATAAACGGTAAGGTAAATAGTTTAGGAGCATTAACGAGATAATGACTAATTTTCTTTGAATTGCCACTTGTCTTTACATTTACTGTTTTCGTTATTATTAAGAGTTCTTATTTCAAGCGTGCAAAACGTAAATATTTACGAAATAGGCAAATAATTTTTTGCTTGTTACAAGGAATGAAAAAATAATCTCTGGAAAATTAATAAGTACACTATAAATAAAGAGGAAGAGGATTTAAAAGAAGGGAATCAATAACATGAGAGTAGTAGTTGTTGAGCCGTATTGAAATGAAAATACCCAGAATTTTCCTGAGTCAGTGGGTCGCAATTAAGGACAATGAGCTAATTGTTTGTGAAGTAAAACTCTTAAGGAAGAATGCGCATTTTGGAGGAGAAGGAGGCGGAAAAGGGAGAAGGTTCCTGTTGGCGACCGTCCTTGACTCGGAAAAAGCCCATCGCTGAGAGCTTTTGAATTTTAATAAAAATCATTTAATTAGAAATGGGGAAAATTCGTCTCACTTGCAATTAAGGGAGGGATGGGGAAGTAGAGCGATGGATAGAAAAAGAAAATCTCGGAAGCGGAAGCTCAGAAAGAATAAAACGAACGGAGGTGAAGGGAAAAATGCTGCCGCTCGTTTAAGAGAGAATAATTAAATTTTTAGCCGCTTCTGTGGATATACAAATATTTGTTATTACATTAAAATGACAAGCAGGAGATTCCAACCTCTCGTCGAGCGATCAATAGATGAACGAAGGTGGGCGGGATGATCTCGAAAGATAAAAGAGAAGGCAGGGGACGGAAGGAATTCTTTTCCCCCTGCCAGAACACTGTCGTTTGCAGATCTTGTTACAAGTGATCGACATACGTTTCATGGATATTTTGCTTTATTGGAATTTAATTAGAGAGAGAGAGAGAGAGAGAGAGCGAGTAAAGCAGACGGATAATACAGGTGAACCGATAAAGGGGAGTAAAAAAGTCGAAAACGAAATCGGAAAGCTCTCTTCTCTTTCCCCATGTTTGGGTAAGAAGATACCTTAGGAGTGGGGGGAGTAAGTTTAAAAATGGGAATGTTCTCCCTCCATTTTGCAAGACTAAACGACTTTTTTATATTTTTGTCTGCATCCCTGAAATGTTGAATGCCCCCTATTTTTAAAAATAGTCTTTTGTCGCGCTTCAAAGAACCGAGGCAGTTTTTTTTTAATTTATTAGGCAGTTTTTCTTGGCTAAGGGAATTTTGTTTGTGCGAATTTTATGTATTGGTTGCCTGCCCCTGCTTTTAAATGAGATTGATGGAGGCTTCGGAAACGCTATTAAATCCTTTTGATGCACTCAAATTGTTAATTCTTAACGCGTCAGTTTACAAGCAAGCGTTGTTGTTTTTTTTTTTCTTTTACTTTTTATACGTAAACAGATTTAGGGATCTAGTAATTTGATATTCGAGCTTGGGTGGACTGAATCCAATTTTTCTCAACGGGATAGAGGGAAAAAATGATAAATGAGACATAAAAAAGGATGGTTGTGGATTCATGATTTGAATTCTGTCAAGTGAAGAACAGCCATCGACCATTAGAATCATACTTATACTATAAAATCACATGTAAGGTAACGAACAGCGAATGAATCACACTCCATTGATAGTCTTTTTCATTTTTAAATCCATTCTTAAAGCAGAAGTGTCGACGAAATTATTTCAATTAATAGACATTTGTATTTATTTTTTATTGGAATGTTTGTTTATTATTTTTTTTTACTCATTACTTATAATATGTAGTTCCTTGTTTTTTTACTTTACCTACCGGAGGCTAACTTGTCGCCCCATGATCATACTGGCTCCGACTAGGTAATTTTGTACTTAAACATATAAATAAATAAATAAATAATTTAATTAATTTAAACCTAGATATTCAGTACCTTCTTAAAGCTATCTTTTCTGAGTTGCTGAATCTTATTTTCATGGCGCATTTATAAGTATTCAATTTTAATTTTTCGTATTTCTCTCAGGTTGATAAGAAGCTATAGATTGAGGGCGGAGTGACTGTTGACAAAAAATAACTTTGAACCTATGTCCGGAAATGCACTGTAAATCCACAATATCAGCATGGAACATGGCATACTTACAATCATTCCGATCACAGCAAAGGCTCCAAGTGACTGCCTCGTCGAAACAGAGACAGATTAACTCTCTCAAAGATCATAGGTCACTATATGACGACTGCTCTTAACAATATTACAGATGTCATGCTGCATTGCTCAAAAACGTGCATATCAATAATCGGCTTACTACAGCGTGTTGCGTAAGTCCCGAATTCTGGCGACAATATACGACTTTTGTTTATGAAATACCACTCGTGGTTAGATCAATGCTGGTTTATCTCTATGCTGGATTGGAGTAAGTACTGACGAGGACTCTGCTCTTGTTGTCTGGCCTCCCCAGGTCACCTCACTCCATGTGGCTTTTTTCTTTGGGGGTTATGTAAAAAGAAGATAAAGCTTACGTGCCTTCCTCCTTTACCAAGAGGCTTGCCAGAGCTTCGTCAAAGAATCACGGATGTTCTTGCTAACATCGACATATGTTGGAAGGGTTTGGCACCGGATTGATCTTTGTCAAGTCACCAGAGAGGGCAAATCGAACTCTTGTAAGGCAAGTAAAAACTAGATATTTACTTGTTCACTGATGTGCTGCTTTCCGTTTATAAGAGATACTGAGCTTCAAAATCTCGGAGGAACTTTTGCAATGCATTGTATTACCCCATCCATATATGAATGCCGGTACATGTCCTAATTCACCATCCTTTGTCCAGTGAGCAACATTTAAAGCCCGGATACAGATTTCGCAGAAATAATTGATACTATAGTCCGTCTTCTATCTTTGAAGGCATTGATATCACGAACTTTTATGCTGTATAAGCGCTCTTTCACCATACTCCGTCCCAGAGCATTGCATTGGCTTATCGCGAACTATCCATCGGAAATGCGTGGTGGAGATATGCAGGAACAGTACAGCTAAAAAGTAAGTTTGCCTCTGGTAATAACTGATTTTCTTCTTCGTGTTGAATGATCTATGCAAATCGGATCGCTTGAGACAAATTTACCGCACCGTTGCCATGAAATGGAGTTTAGTTATCTGACATAACTGGTAATCTGTAACCCATGGCGTTCGTCTATCTGTAGAAAAAGAACACCGATGAAAAAACTTTTGAATGTAAAGTCTAGTGTGGTGAATCAGAATCTGCTTTTAGATTTTTTTTGTCACGTCACGTTTCCAAGTTATGCACATAGAGAATGCAATGTTAAAGTAATGGGTGTGGTGAGAATCGGCTGCAATGTTAAAGTATCCATATTTTTGAGCTACAAGGAAATTTATCAGGCCCCAAACTCTGAATAATTTTAAATGTTTCATTTTAAAACAAGAAATCTCTGGGCGATAGAAAAAAACTGAGTTTAGATACGGATTCAACCCAAAATAAAAGTATAAAAATCAGTTATTAACGTTAAAATTTTTTAAAAGTTAGTTTTTGTTGGCTTATATAATCGATTAGTGTTGTTATTATTTTGAATAAATGTGTTTATGAATCAGAGAGAAACAGAGGTATAATGAAATATTTTGAGGTTAATATTTGGAATTTTATTTGTTTCTTTTCAACTAACTGAATAACTGAATATCATCCATGATTGCGTAGAAGCAGTAATTCACATAAAAGTTTATATTGCAGATAAATCAAATGCGAAATTTTCTTTAATTAATAAACAAATTTTGCTTTAAAGCTTTCACGTTGCCTGTTTCGACTAACTTATTGATAATGGTAATACTGTTATTGCATATTTTAGGTAAAAACCTAAAACTCTTGAATAAAGCTGAAATACCTCTGAGCTTAGTAAATAATGTCGACTGATAGCAATAACTAGGCTTCAAAATTTAACATGACATGTTGCTTAAGCTATAACATATTGTTTAGAACCATGATTATCTTTCAATAAAAATTAAAAATACACTTACAGCTTTGTTTTGTCAGAGATTGAAAAAAAATCAAATTTTAAGCAAATATTTAATGTTTAGAAAATTATTAAATAAAAATTTTTATTTTACAACTTCCAATTATTACTAATTAGCTATTTATATATTACTTTATGAATCCAGAATAATATCATCTAATTCTCGAGCTATTGATGTCAATATAAAATCTTCCTTTCACAGGGGAAAAATTATTTGCTACTTGTGTTTCAAATTTATGCGAACAAAAAAAAGTTTCTTTTTTCTGCATATACGAACTTTTTTATTTTAATTTTTCCCATAACGCCGTTCTCTCCTTCAACAAAACGTTTTGCCTAGAGAATGTCTTAAGTATCTTTCTTTCTTTTTTATCTGGGCCCTTTTTAGAGATTCTTGAAGGAGAAAAAAAGTAAAGTCGGGCAGAAGAAAAGGAAGAAGAGAATAAAATTAGCAAAAAAGGAATATCTTTCTTCCGCTTCTGTTTCCCCACCTCCGGAATATTTTTCTCTCCCAGGGAACGTAAAACGAATGCTTCCGTCTTTTGTTCAAGAATCGTGGAAAGTTTTTTTTTTCCTTTAAAAGAAGAAAAAGGATTTACATTTGGAAATCTATTATTTTTTTCAACTGTTAAAGCTGAGGAATCGTTTTTTTGCTGAGACCAGAAATTTAAACGTCCAGCACTGGTGCCGTATATACCTTGCCAGGGATACATCCTTCATTCTTGATAATTGAAACTATGTAATTAAGTCAGAAACACATTTTTGTTTCTTTAAAGCATTTGTTTTCATAGCCTTATGAATATATAAAAAACATTCATAAAAATGGAATTCTTTATTAAGTTAGGTTACAAATTTGAACGCAGGTTACAATATTATTTATTCGCCTTCTTATTATGTGGGAAAGTGGTTATGTTTCTTCGTGTCCTTTACTGTAAGCAATACCCACAATCATAAGGTAATTAATTTTTCTCCACAGTTAAGGAATTTAAAACAAGTTCTCTGTAAATCTAATATTTTAAGATAGCAAAGAACACGAGCTTATTTCATTCAATCATCTTTAGTGATCAATGATAAAAGAAAGAAATTCCAGAACTGCTGTTCACCGATTTTGTTTTAAGCTTAAAGTTCTAAGCTTTTCTAAAATGTTTTGATATTCATATTTTATTCCCACTTATTTTGCAAAAAAAAATTTTGCGTCTAATGTGACATTCATATTTTGGAGGGAAAGCGGAGGATTAACAAGTTAAGTCTCCTGTGGGGTCGTCGTGGCGGCTGCCGCCTGGCCTTTGGCTGAGCGTCAGTAGCCGGGAGCAGATGGTCGCAATTTTGCTTTTTTCCTACCCCCACTACATTTCTGACAAAAAAAGCTATCCTATAGTTCCCTTGAACGCACAAATGAGAAGGATAACTCTTTTCTTCTTATTCTCTGTGAAAGAGGAAAAAAAGAATAATTCCAAAGAAAATGTCGAAGACGTCATTGAATGTAAATGTTATTACTATAACAACCGGAGGAAACTAAGTTTGACATAAAAACGCATAATTTGTCTTAGATTACAGCTGAATTCATTTTCAATAGTTATTTTTTTAAACATTACTGTTTTTTTTAATTAGGAAACATTCTAAGTAACATTCTTAAAGTTTATATTATGAAGCAGTGAAGCACCAGATTTGTCTGTCGTTTTCATCAAAGAAAACATTTTCTTAATTGAGCCTAAATTAATTCATCTAGCGAAACTTTAATTATAATCACCCTGTAAAATAGAAAATAGGGTCGAGAGAAGTTTTATTAACGAGCTGGTATCTAATTGTAAGACCAAAATAAATAAAAATATTCTGACGTACATTTTAGTCGTCTATTTACTACAGCAGTCTGTATTTGAATGGCATTATTCATTGCACTGATCAGATCCCTACGCAGTGGATTGTTGTCTTGCATCTACTCTGAGTGGGATTTGTTTTTTCATTAGAATCCCTTTAAAAGCTTTTTGACCGTAGAAAATGCAGTCTAGCATAAAACCATTTAATTCCTTTCTTTGCCGCAACATTCACACATTACCTAAAACGAACTCGACGATCTGCAGGACACCTCAGAAATGTGTATAGATTTTATACATTGTCTCGAACTTTTAAACATTTTCAAGAATTTAGTAGGGCTTACCGTGTAAGATGAAAAAGTCAGGGACTAGAGCACCACATTTCCTATGGAAATTCTGTTTGTGGAAAATTTGGCTTTCCATTTCCGAGTTCTTCACTTTTTTCTATCCCCAGCGTTTTTAAGGTTTTATGCTTTCTATTCTTAAAGTATCAGATAGCAATGAATAGGAAAACCCTCAAAGTTTGCCTTCATCACAAAAAATAGGAGGCCTCAATGTGGATACTGCGTGTCGCAAAGCGATAATCTGATTTTTGTCATACACGGACCAGCGTCCCCACTTCCATGGTTTCACTGATAGCAATAAAACCATGGAAGTGAAACACAAAAGACCTCCTTACTCATGCAGATTCTGTGACACGAGTGAAACATAAACAAGGTCCTTCATGAAAACTCCGCAGGAAAAAAAGATACGGAGTAAAGTCAGATGTCTTGCTTCGGTGTTTAACTGGGAAACGCCAGGTCGTCGGCATTTTGCAATAACAGCGATCAGATCGAGCGACCAGATTTGCAGTAGTGCCTTGTATATTGGTATACAGGGTGAGACAAAAGTCTGTTACCCCCTTCTTATCTTGGATACAATGTAGTTACGCAAATTCCAATACAGGGAATGAATAGGAATTTGAGGGTGCTCTATCTGATGGAGCACCTTTCATCATCTTAGATATGCAAATTAGGACACATCCAAATTCTATCTCGAAAACCGTATGAGATACACAAAAAATTCCAATTGCACATTTGTTGAACAGCAAATTCCAAACAAAACAAAAAAAAAGTTCACCACAGATCACCCACAATCCTCATTGCAAGCTCTGCAACAGGACAATTGGCTCTTCTACTGTTTGTTGCTCTTCTATTGTGATGTCCACTTGCACCATAGCATAATTCCACACGGCATTTCAACGTGCCTGGTTGTTGCATGAAAATTTTGCCTCGCCTCATTTCCTGGTTAGTGTACTGTGCCATCTTGCTTTGGTCTGGTTTTCTCTCAGCTTCAACATACCTTCCTTTTTAAGCCAATTGCACAGGAAACTGGTGACTTTATGGTAAATTGTGGAACTTTCCAGAACAGGATGAGGATGGTGCATGAAATAATTTGTATGTTTGGTAAATGGTATCAGAAGAAAAAAAAAACACTCGGAGGTTACTTTCGAGACTTGAACCCAGGATATTTAGACTCTGTTGCTCTTGTTTCCTTCTATAACCACTCATCCCTTGCCTAAATCTGGACAGGAATCAAGGTTTTAATGTTGCAGAGCTTGCAATGAGGA
Source organism: Rhysida immarginata (assembly GCA_023313115.1). Lineage (NCBI taxonomy): Eukaryota > Metazoa > Arthropoda > Chilopoda > Scolopendromorpha > Scolopendridae > Rhysida > Rhysida immarginata. The sequence continues at coordinate 1,016,770 of JAHWFO010002284.1, forward strand.
TTGTGGGTGATCCGCTTATTGGATTTTATTGAACTTTTTTTGTTTTGTTTGGAATTTGCTGTTGAACAAATGGGCAATTGGAATTTTTTGTGTATCTCTTACGGTTTTCGAGATAGAATTTGCATATTTAGATGATGAAAGGTGCTCCGTCAGATAGAGCACTCTCAAGTTCTTATTCATTCCCTGTATTGGAATTTGCGTAACTACATTGGTGTCCAAGATGGGAAGGGGGTAACAGACTTTTGACTCACTCTGTATATCAAGCATAGATATAAATTTTGATACATCTTTTCTTAGTCATTGATGTATGGTATTAGTTACTTTGTACCGAGCACGTAAATAAATTTCATTCATTTAGGACTACCTTTGCATATAATGACGAGTTTCCTATTTTTCCGGTAATTTTTGATAAGGCCCAATTATAAAATCAAGTTCTTGCTTCAGGGATTAGGTTTTATTGTAATTGAAAAGGCCATTTGATACTGATAAATTGTAAAAAACAAAAATTATGATTCGTATACTATTTCCAATATAGAATTAATCCGATGACAAAGCAACTATCGTCCGACTTGTTTTTGGATATAACGAAACGGCGAGGTTATATCGATTATCTAGCTTTTCAGTATTATCAAGATTTTGATTTTCGAGTGACGTCATCAATAGCGACATGTTACCAACTACAGATGAAGAACTGAACGTTCTTTGCAAGTTATTCTTAATGTTCATATGGTGCAATGTCAGGGTTAAAAAAAGGTTTCAATGACCATGTTAAAGCTGTGCAATTTAACTTTTAATATTGTCAACAATATAACACGATAAGTGACTTACAGTCTCTTTACCTTCATTAATGCAGCACTACCATTTGTAAAATTCATTTCAAATTGTTAGGTTGTTTATGGCACACAATTACATTATAATATTATTCTCATTTGAAGACCTTTCTCTCTGAGATAATCAAAATAATTAGAAGAAAACCGTAGTCCCTAACGAGCAATTGTATTTAAAATCATTAAAATCAGTTATTCAAGAACACAAAATCGATTTATGGATCGGTTCGTCGAAAAACGGAGTTCCACCAATTCACCGATGTGGTGATATTCGAAGTTGTCGGTGCATGTAGCTGGGGATGGGAATAGAGTGTGTGGTCGTAGTCGTCATTTTCCCTATGATTCATAGTCGGTCGGGCTGTAGGGGGATCGTCGAACGGCCGGTTGGTTCTTCACTTTTGAACATCGTCCGACGTTTCTCCTTCGAGCCGTGTTTGAAGGCTGGCCGTCGTAATGGAATCGGACAGGCGAGAGAGACAAGGAGGCAGTTTGCCGAGTATCACTACAGCGCCATGGACTTTCCATTAAGAGGGTTAATTAATTCATGCTAACTCAGTCCTTGAGGGATAAGATGGTCGTTGCCCGTTTCCTCGTTTCAACCCCTTTTCGACACGGCTTCGCGAAATATTCTCTCCTTCCCACCCCCTCCCTAAGCCCAACTCTCCTAGCCAACTATTGCCATTCATGGCTCCCGCGTGAGTTTTGAAGTTTTATTGGATTTTTTAATCAATTTCTTTCTTTCTTTATTCAAGCGATCTCTTTAAGGAAATGATGATTTGTAGAAATAATGAAAGAGATCGGCAATTCCTTCAGGCTTGCTTTTAAGTACATAGGCTACGAAGTTTAAATAAAACTGTTCGTCAGGTTATACGAGTTTAAAGTTCCAAAAATATTTAACTTTCTAAAGTAAATAGATACATTATTCATGTATTCATTCTTTTTAATTCATTTTCTAGTGATACAAGTTTTACTTCTTATTTAAAAATATATAAATAGATTATTAGAATTGAGTTCAAAAACAACTAAATTAATTAAAACTTAGCTGCTATAAAACAATATTAAAAAATATTTTAAAATATCTAAACCGGTTTATAACACTCTGGAGAGTAGAAGACTGATGCAGTGATTTTTTTTATCATTATAAATTATGGAGAAAATAATATTTCTTCAAGCTCGCATATCTCATTTACAGAGGGTTGGTAGGGATCTATGGTAACAATTAGCATATTTACATGTGGCGCGCGTTATTTATGTGTATTAAAATAGTTAGTATTTGAAAAGCGAGCTAAAACCATCGATAATGCCACCGAAAATTGACAGGTATTGGGAGAGTATTATAACAGCCCTTTCCAACGTCAAATTCAGCTGTTCTGAAATTATGAACGCATGGAAGACGCCAGGCTTCGTAGTTTTCAAGAAAGAGATATCAAGTGTACTAAATAACATTGGCAAATCAGAAGCGGCACCATTTCTGAGGGTAAAAAACAGACCAATCCGAGACTATCTACTAGCCGTACTCCTGATATCGTCCGGAAAGTCCGGACTCTCGTAACTGGATGTAATCCATCAACACAACGGGCCATTGCACAGAAGGTAGGGACATCAGGGACATCCAGTATGTGTACACGGTAAATGCAATTATCAACCGTGATTTACAACTGGAGACACGACACAAGAGCCACATTCAAAAGTTGTTGCCGCGCCATGTTCGATAGCGACAGACCAACTGCCGTAAACTATATGAACGATACCTGGCGGATGTAAGTGGAAATGCGTGGTCACACTAGACGAGACGTATGTTTATTTAAACGACTGCAAGAAGAGCAGAGTCATTTATTACCGCTCAGAAAATTTCTAAGGACTTCAGAAAATGGTACCGTAATCTTTCAACGTTCCGATATCGGGGACATGTCCTTGATATACAACACTTTTAAGAAATCCCCACAACCAAAAGTCACAAGGATTGAGGTCGTGCGACCTCGGCGGTCATACCGTAGGAAATGCACGACTAATGATTCAACTGTACGATAATGACAGCAACACACGCTGTACCTTACGTCCAATGTGGGATTGTGCACCATCCTGCATGAATGTAGTCGAATCGAGACATCCTTGTTGCTGCTGTTGTGGGACCACGAATAGCATGTCGGCATACCTGTCAGCAGTAATGGCACAGGTCACTGGTCCATTTGCAAGATTTTCCTCGTAAAAGTAAAGACCGATGATAGAAGATGCTGTAAAGCCACACCACACTGTGATTTTGGCGACTGGAGAGGCTCCTGCACACAACCGCGCGGATTATTCGCAGCCCAAATGCGGCAGATGTGTTTGTGCACCGTTCAAATGAAAGTGTGCTTCGTCACTTCATAAAATCTGCCACGGCCATGCACCATCAACTTGCATGCGTGCTAAGAATTTTAATGAAAAAACCAATCGGGTGGCTGCATCGCCAGGGAGCAATTCTTGAACAGAAGAGATTTTATACGGGTAAAACTTCAACATCTGATCCAGGATCTTCCGCACCGTTGAGTCTGGGACCTAAGTGTGCCGGGATACTACCCGAGCACTGCTGGTACCCTGCACATTCGCCATCTCCTATTCGACAATAGCAGTTGCAACTTCTTCAACTTGTTGCTGACTAATCGCTTTGCGTCCCCGGCCTGGTTGCTGTGCTAGAGTTCCTGTAGTTTCAAACCGCTGAATTATGTTTCGTAAGTTTGTTATGCTTATCGGTCCTTTTCGCAATTTCTTTAATCGCCGAAATTCACGAAGGGCAGCTTTGGCATTCTGATAATACAGCTTGACTAACAAAGCACGGTCCCGTAAGGTAAGAGCCACCGAAAGGCAGTTGGCCTCAGAATGATGAAAATTCTTCCAGCCTTTCCTTTTATACTCATGATCGCTACACGGAACGCGTTTATGCAAATTAATGCATTTTATTCGGTTTAAGCGCCAAAAATTTATTGGTGGCGACTTTTGGTATTAATTTTTATTTTTTAAGAAATCGAAATCCCATGGTCCACTACGCTCATCAAACTTAGTTTTGTTTCGTTCATTATTTTACTCGCTAGAGGGCTCTGGATACCTCACGTTATTTTATAACCACCCTGTATACTGAAACTCTTATCAACTTCATCAAGAAGGACAAAGACTTGTTCTTTTGTGAAAAATGTTTTGGTGAATAAACATAATCCTTCAAACGTATTGGATACGCTTGTGCGGATATTTTTCCTTTCCCATCTTGGCAAATTGTTTAGTATGATTTTTGAAAGCTGTTAACTTTATTTCAACTGAAAGGATGTCTTTGCCATTCATTTAAGTGACGTATACAGGGGAGGGGGTAGACAGGAGTTATCCTTGCCTTAAAATATTTATTTATGCAAAAAATTAAAGTAAAACAAAACGCAAGCTACCACCCAAGAATAGAAAATGAGTGAATGCCTCCCCCATCTTTAAAATATAAATGATCGCCATACCCAACTTTAAAAGGATATTTGCAAACATCAGTGATTCATAGATTCAAGCTGAGGTGGTTTCTCTATTGATTGGAGAGGTTTTGAACAGATGAACTCAAGAGAATGTGCTCAGATACCTAAAGACTCTAAGGACAACCGTAAGAAAATGTATATGCGACTCCATAAGGACTGAATATAGACTATAGAAGAAAAATAATATTTTTGTAGCTCCGGTGTTTTATAAGCATATCAAGTATGCACATGTGTAATTTAGGAGCCATAAATAAACTTTTAAGTGGAATGAAAGGATTCTATTTGAACAAGAAATTAAGAACAAGCCCGTCTCGTTACAGGAAGACCACTTTAAAAAAATATATACAATTACGCTGACTTAAAGCAAAATGACAGTTATCTCTCTCTTTTTTTGCAAATTCACTTTTGGTGAATTTCTCATTTTGGTAAATTATTTAAACTTTTAATAGTTTTAGCGTTTCCTTCTTCAGTAATAACGTTGTTAACGAATGCAGCGGGAACGAAACTTTTACATGCACGCTTATTAAAATTGTATGTCATTGGAAAAGTTTCCGTCTTCATTAGGGTCACAGAGAACAAGGAGATCGCTTTAAGTCCCGACTAGACGAGAATGCTTTCTGATTTTCTAAGCATTTAATGCGTTCAACGAGGCTGCAAGTAATTAAAGAGACGGAGAGAGAGAGAGAGAGAGAGAGAGAGAGAGAGAGAGAGAGA